>SSNS01000183.1:1128148-1324282 GCA_006937985.1 Aphyosemion australe | reverse complement strand
GCGAGGGGGGAGCGAGAGAGAGAGTGAGAGAGAGAGAGAAACAGAGAGAGAGAAAGAGAGAGAGAAACAGAGCGAGAGAGAGAAACAGAGAGAGAGAGAGAGAAACAGAGAGAGTGAGCGAGAGAGAGAAACAGAGAGAGAGAGAGACAGAGAGAGAGAAACACAGAGAGAGAGATAAACAGAGAGAAAGAGAGGGAGAGAGAGAGAAACAGAGAGAGAGAAAGAGAGAGAGAGAGAGAGAGAGAGAGAGAGAGAGAGATAGAGAGAGAAACAGAGAGAGAGAAAGAGAGAGAGAGTATTGATTCTGGCTTTGGTTCTGGGGTTCTGACCCTGGTTCTGGTATCAAACCAGATGCTGGTTCTGATCCTGGTTCTGGTCTTAAATCAGATGCTGGTTCTGATACAGATTTGCTGAAACAAGCAGACAGGCTCCAGTAGGATTGTACTTAAAATAGCTTTTCTGTATATCAGCTCTCAGACAGTAAAATAGCAGGAAAGTCTGAACCAATCAGAATGCTCCATTATCACACCACTGCGCTGATGCTGTTAGACGCAGCAGGCAGGCCCCTTAATGAGGAAGGCTTTGGATCTGTGCTTCAGATGTCCGATCAGAGGTCTCCAACGTCTCATCACCATTCGAAAAGTATAGCACCGATTTGAAAAATTCCAAAAGCGTCAGCATCAGAAGGCTTTGGTGGTGCTGTATTTAATTTTTTGTGTGCCTACCTAGAATATTTGTAGGAGAAATGATGAGATGATTTCTACTGTCTGGAGCAGAAAATGCCTGTTTTTTATGGGAGGAAAATGTGGCTGAATCCTCTTTCAGATGCTTGTAACTCAAGAACCATGACAGCTACAGCTAAAACAAAGACATCCTATCGAAGCTGACAAAAAAACCTTCTGTTTTTAAAAACAATCACGCATTTACTCTAAAAGATGTGGTCGTAGCAGATTTTTCTTTAGAAAAAGTCATCGGAGACGGCAGCTGATCAATGGGAGAAAATCTGGCTCACTCCTCCTTCTGAGGCTCGTAGCGCCCAAACCGTGACAGCTACAGCTAAAACAAAGACATCCCATCGAACCTGACAAACAAATCTACTGTTTTTGGAAAAATGATGAATAAACTCTAAAAGATGTGGTCGTGGCAGATTTTTGTTTAGAGAAAGTCACGGGAGACTGCAGAAAACTTTGATCTGCAGCTTCAAAGGCCTCCAACCTCTCATCACCATTCGAAAAGTATTGCACCGATTAGAAAACTTCCAAAAGCGTCAGCAGCAGAAGGCGTCGATGGTGCTCTGTGTGAATTTCTGTGTGGCTACGTTGAATTGTGTAGGAGATATGAGGAGACAATTTCAGCTGTCTGACTTAGAACAGAGCAGAAAATGCCTGTTTTTTATGGGAGGAAAATGTGGCTGAATCCTCCTTCTGACGCTTGTAACTCAAGAACCGTGACAGATACAGCTAAAACGAAGACATCCCATCGAAGCGGACGAGTAAAACTACTGTTTTTGAGTAATTGATGAGTGTACTCAAAAAAATGTGGTCGTAGCAGATTTTTGTTTAGAGAAAATCATCTGAATCTGCCGTTCTCCAGATCTGAAGCTCCAAACATTAAATTACAGGCCTCGAACCTCGCATCACCATTCGAAAACTATTGCACCGGTTCGAAAAATTCCAAAACCGTCAGCGGCCGAAGGCTTTGATGGTGCTCTGTGTGAATTTTTGTGTGCCTATCTTTAATATAGTAGGAGATATGACGAGTACAGTTTAGCTCTCAGAGAGCGATCGAAGCACCTGAGCTGAAAATAATTTGAATGGCCGCCAATGGGAGAAAATCTGGCACTATCGGCCTTCTGAGGCTCGTAGCGCCCGCACCGTGACACCTACAGCTAAAATGAAGACATCCTGTCGAAGCTGACAAAAAAACCTACTGTTTTTGAGAAAATTGTTTGAGTAGCGTAAACCGTGTGGGTGTAGTAAACATCTGTTTGCAGAAAAAGTGACCTTGAAATGTCAGAGTGCGGAATGTTCTGCTCAGAGTGGAGAGGACAGATTTTAATAAACTAGAAACCTCAAAACTAGTTAACGCTACGACCACAATTTGTGGAGTACGTCCATAAATTATAGCTCAAAACGGAGGAAAATCCGTCAGCTTTCATCCAGCGCAAGTCTCATTTCCCTCGGTTCTACGGTTCTCTCAGGACACGGTCTGAAGTCGAGCAAAGTCGGTTTTCGGCCCTATTCTTTTGAATGGGGGGAGGAGGAGACGTTCCTGAACTTTCCAAAATCGTACCTCAAGTTTAACCTGTGATTATAGAAAAACCGTAAAAGATATCAAGAAGCAGAGTCATTCGAGAATAATTTAACTTGTTCTGGGTTTGTTAAAAGTTGAATGAAGTCTCTAAGTTGAAGTATGTTGAAGTAGTTAAAGTTCAAAGAGCTGAATGGATTTTGTGAAAAATCTGAAGATTTGAAGGATTTCCCATTCATTTCAATGGGCTGAAAAATCGCAGAAAAAGCTGAATATCTCGGAAACGGTTGAAGATATCAATACCAAAAGTCATAGCCGGAAAGAGCTGAACGAGCTGAACGGTTTGATACCAAATTTGTTGAAATTGCTGAAAATTTGAAGGAGTTGAAAAGGTCCAAAAAACGTACGGAAGCAGAATAAGAAGAAGAAGAATAATAATAAAGAGAAACAGGAAAACAATAGTTTGAATGCTTAACAGCATTCAAACTAATAAAGAGAAACAGGAAAACAATAGTTTGAATGCATACTGCATTCAAACTAATAAAACAGAAAAACAAATAAGTCATTTAAAAAAGTAATTATGTAAATGTGTTCCTGTAGGACTTCCTGTAGCAGCCTGTTATTGGGAGACGCTCGCTCTTTTGTGCAGTGATGTTATGTTAAACAGCTTTTGCAACACGATGAAGCTTTAGGAGCTCCAGACGCAGACTTTCTTATCAGTCTCCTCAGATTTACACAGGATATTACACGATACGCATCACAAACCGCATGATCTAACGTGCTAATTCTAGATGATATGAGTTTCTTGGCTGCACTGTAACAAATTACACCAGTTGCTCCTCCTTGGTTTGGTCTCTGTATTATTGAGCCGAAACTGCAGAATGCTGCCAAAAGGCCAGTCGAGTCGGAGAGGAGGAGTCGAACAGGGGCCATATTCTGCACCGCTCCAGTAATCTTAATAAGAGTTCCAGAAATCTACAGCGACTGCAAAACTTTTAGTGTCTGTCAGAGTGACTGTGCATTTCCTGCTGGCTGCTCAGAGCGCGGGACGGAAAATCAAGTTAATGACCTGTGAGTCCAGCTACAGCATTTAGCATCCCAAATTGAATTCACTCCATCTGTGTAATTGTTATGGACAACTTAGTCCAGCTTTAAACTGGAATCCACTAACCTTTAACTCACCGACAGATATTAAAATTACCTCATTGCAGCCATAATACTGTGAAAAGGTATTTCCACCTTACAGATTGCTGATTTATTTTGTCACATTTGAATTTTTCGGATAGACACACGTCACACAAAGATTACCCGACTACATAGAAAATGTTGTTTTAAGGTAATGATTTCAGTTGGGTGAGAAAAAGCTGTCCAAACCTACTTGATCCTTATGAAAACACAAACTATGAATAATCACGTTGTTTAGAATGCTGAAGCGAGAGTCAGTAGAGGCCTGATTACTAACAAACCCGTGGAAATAAACGGTAAATGGATTTAATTAAGGTAGCACCTTCTAGAGATCACTTGGTTTAAGGTAATGTAATGTAGCAATGTGTAAGATTTCTACAGTAAAATAATCATAAAACAGTCTAATGACTCAATCATGTTAGAAGGAAGGTTATGTTGAAACAGATTTAATTCTCAGCCGGCTGGGGTGTTGTCTTTTATTCCCCTTTCAAATAAAATGAAAGCGGGGCATAGTTACTGTTTACAATCTGCGAGCCTGTGAGGTTGCCGAATCTGCGTCGAGCTAATGCAGCAGCACCTGCAATTCGACACCGGCCAGCAAAAAAATTCACAGTTGTTTAAATAACCAAAGCCAGTAAACAGGAGCGACCCAGAAGTTATTTATTGTACCCCTAAGTAGCCACTGCATCTTTATGTTTTACTCTAATATCGGGTGAAGCAGGCTAGAGGCTAACGATGAGCTAACAATGCTAACGGTGAATTAGAAGCAAATAGTCGGCTTTAAAATATCTCAAGCTACTTTTTCAATTATCTACAACTTGATATTGCAGTGAAATGTACGTGTGAAGTGAATAATGAGTCGATGAGTCGTTCAGAACTATAACAGCAAGCTAATGGCAAACAATCACATTTTTTTCTAATGCCGGAGACATATTATCGTAATAAGTGTAGTAAGTGCTCACTACCATAAAACACCCAAGAGTGCTAACACCAGATATGACAATGTATTTATATAAGTATGAACTTACTGTGTACAACGCATCTTTGCTTGTTGTCTAGAATCGTCTGGCGCTGATAATAGCCGTGAAACTCACGGAACGGCAGTGAGAGAGTAAGTTTTTGCTTAGAAAAATGGGTTGCAGTAACTACATTTCACCACAGGAGGTCATTCTTACGTCATTCTTACATATTGCACCTTTAAGGTCATGATTCAACTATGAATAAGAGACGGGTGGAGTTAGGGTTGGGTGTTTTGGTGAAGAAAACAAACCCAAAGGCTTGTCTCACATTTCCCAAAAGAACATCACAACTCCCAGATCGTTTGGGAAAATACTTCGGACTGATGTGGACTAACAGTCTATCACAGGAAAACAACAAGATACCAACAATCAAACATGGGCAAGGTAGTGTGATGATCTGGGGCTGTTTGATCATAGACAACTCCTAATAATAATTCTTTAATGTGATTATTTACTGAACTGGAAAACAAAATACATTTATTTTTCATCTTCAGACAAAAAAACATCAAGTTGTGGTGCAACTTGTCAAAATAAGAGCCTGAAGGAACGCCCGTCGCACTAGATTGTTAATTCTGACTTGTGCCAACTTCCAAGGTTTTCTGTCCTTATGGTTGTATGTTTTTCCTTCAAATTCATTAAAAAAATTACTGTTTTCTCTGAATATGTAAAGCTTAAAAAAATCTAGAGTTCACATTTTAAGTGTATCACACCTGCCAATTTTGCGAGTGGCAAATATGTGCTGATTAGTTGTTCGAAAACCAACGGCACCACAGAGTGTTTATTACAACAGAGAAAAGCTGCAACTGAACCTCCGATGTTCAAGCGGGAAGAGAAAGTTGAGAAACATCTCTAGACATGGCGCCAAAGAGCGTGTGAAGGTGAGATGTGGAAATAATGAGGGTATTTTTGATGAGCATCACACTCTCTAGGCTGGGCTGACGTTTGAAAGACACCACCAATTATGCATGAGAGTTTAGCTCTCGTTATATGGAATGAAACACAAAATGAAGTTGTGCCTGCAAAGCAGAATACTACAACATTCTAAAAGCAATCCTTTTTTTTTCTTTTTTAGGTCGATAAGTTTGTTTTTGTGATTGTAAGTGGTCAGAATTAGGACGGAGACACTAATTCAAACTTCTGTCAGGCATAGTGGTGGTAGTGTGATGATCTGGAGCTATTCTACTATTGGACAAGGACCGCTTGCTGTACTTTATGGAACCAGAACCATTGACTTTAAACAGACCGTTCAGGCTAGCCTGGAAGCCATCCTATACGTGTAAATATAGTCTGGCAACGACTCAAAGAAAGAGCTCGTTATGGGGTGAAATCTACATTTGTGTTTCAAACTGTCTCCGCATGCAATTGGACAGCACTTGGACCAATCAGAGCAGTGAACAATGTGACGTATTCATCGCTACGGAAATAGGGCTGTCCACCATACACAGTCAAAGAAGAAGGAAATGCATCCTTTTTCGAAATAAAGGACTTAAGTACCTCTATCTGCTCAGGTCTCAAAGTAGATCATAAGTCTAAATTGCCCAAAGTTGGTGCCAAAGCCGTTAGAAAATGAGTGCCGCCATGTTTGAAGTTCTTCTCTATCGCAGCTCTGGTGCTAAGCCTGCACAACGTCTCTCTACAAACGTAGAGCGCTGTGATTGGCGAGGCTACAATGGGGTGTGGTAAGACCGACCTGCAGAGTAAAATCTGTTGCTACTGCTACGGGTTTTCTATATTTCTAGGCTACGTTCAGACTGGGAAACCCTCCAATGCGGCTGAGTTGAAATAATTGGCGGCAACCCGTGGCTAAACGGGTAGAGCAGTTGTCCCATGATCCGAAGGTCATAGGATCAATCCCCAGTTCCGACAGGCCATGTGCTGAAGCATCCTTGGGTGAGATCCTGCACCCTAAGTTGCCCCCCCCCCCCGGTCAAACGCATAGAAAGAAATTTTCCCAAAGGGATTAAAAAAGTATAACAAAAAACAGTAATTCTGTTAAGAAAAGTGCAACAAAATTCCACACCTCTGTATTTTAACAGGTTTGTAAACGTGTCAAAGATAAACAGTCTCCTGAGGCCATGCCAACAGTTAAAAAAGAGACTAAATTGATTTCATATCTTGATTTTTTTTTATGTTGCCAAGCAACCGCTTCATTCCACTTCTGAGTTCAGAGATAGAATCCTCTTCCTTATCTCATCACGCCGGGTGAATATTTGCAAAGCAATACACTTATTATGGTGTGAG
The DNA here is from genome assembly GCA_006937985.1 of Aphyosemion australe. NCBI lineage: Eukaryota > Metazoa > Chordata > Actinopteri > Cyprinodontiformes > Nothobranchiidae > Aphyosemion > Aphyosemion australe. The sequence goes on along the minus strand of SSNS01000183.1, from coordinate 1,317,587 downwards.
GCAGAATTATCATAGAGAAAAATAAATATCTCATTCGACTGTTTTGACAGCGTTTGAACAGACTTCTGCATAATAAGCGATGAAAGGCTGCATCCATTTAGCGCGCCGCACTTCACTCAAGGCCGAGCAGCAGCTATTTCCTCGTTGCTGCAAATCAAGCTTTCACTTTTGGCTTTTTATGTTTTATTGGATCTGATCAAGCTCGCCGCGGTGAAATACGCATTCGTCCACATCCTGGTCTTTTTCCAGAGTCTTGGTTTTTTCTTTGAATTTCCAAACTGATTCAAAATGAAAAAAAAAAGTAAAAAATAACTGGAGCTTGATTGCAGCTGATCCACAAACGGAAGCATAAATAAATAAATAAATAAATACCCTCCACACCTGCCTTTCTTGGCTCAGAGTGCGGCACAAAAACAGCTGTGGCAGCCCGCATGACCTCCATGAGAAATGACAGCACTCATGTTTGATGAAACTTGCATCCTATAACGGACGAACACGTTGGTGTGAGGATGGAGGAGATGATGGGAAGGAGCGATGATCCCCGCAGACTCACCATATCGATGGATGACACGGGCCCGATGCTGTTGACGTATATGCCCACATCGATGACGGTCGGTTTCTCTGCAACGAGCCAGAGGAAAGAAACGTGAGCACACGGCCACACACAAAAGCCAAGCTTCTCATCCTCTAGCACGTTTAGACACAAAACACATGAATAATCAAGTCAAAACAACCCATAATTCACAGCGTACAATATGAAGTGAATTTAATCTTTTTTGGATGAAGGCAGAGTCATCAATCCATCTTCAGAAGAAGAATTTACACTTTGGAAGAAGAAAAGGCTCTGATGTGCTTCATGGACCCGCTCCATGGCAGGTAATAGCATTTTCATTCAGGACGTTGGAGCTTGGCTACATTTTCTCAGCATCATTTGGCTTTAGGAAGTCGAAACTGGCGTGAACACAGGACACACGTTAGGAAAGGCCTCGTGTAAAGGCAGCAAACAATGCATTATTCTCACACTGTGTTTTCATGTGTTCCTTGCATGCTCAGGCCCAAAATAAAGCTTCTAATAAAAAGAACTCGTCAATGCAAGTTTGCTATTTAGGAGACAATCAACCAAACGTACAACCAAAAGTATAATGAAATGCTAGCTAATTGTAAGCTAATCAGAGTAGCTGCTAAAAGCATGCAGAATGCAACATGAACTCTTAAATTTGTTTTTGTGCATTTAAAGCTACAATGGCAAATCTGCAAATCAAGCTAGCTTAAAAAACGTTATGCCCCGTAACAACGTTCTAGCATAGTACAGCTGCAAATATATTATGGAAATTTAAAAAAAATTAAAGAAATAATGAAGCGGTTCTCTCGCATTTGTCTAAAAACTTTCACCAATAAAACGTCTCGGTCCGATACTGCATTTATCTGGATTTGTCCTCCACTCATTATGCATTTGCGCATTTTGGAACAGAACACCACTGGTAAGAGATTCGTGGCTCAATAATATCAGAGGAGAAACCACCGGCTGCTACCACTTCAACTTTAGGACAAACTACCAGAGTCCCAAAAAGAAAAACACCAGGGCAGACGTGGTCTAGGGATGATAGCCGTCAGTGAGAGTTCTGTGACCATGTTTGAAAGCTAGCCTGTGTTGTAGATCTGCTATTTCAGCTTTAACAGGTACGAAACCTCCTCTATTTCTTCTGCTGTAACGGCATGGCCTTATTTGTGAGCTGACAGGTTAAGTTAAGCTGAGTTAAGTTCTCTTGAGTTAAGTCAATTAAGTTCTGTTCTCTGATTTTCTCCTCCATTGGGCATCATCAGCGCTGTGAACTTTTGTCCCTATAATTCATTAAATACACCAATGATTGTTCTGGAGAGTACCCACAGATGGAGTTTGTAGTCTACGGTGATAACTCCCACTGTAGGCCAACTGCTGTGCGTCTTCCTTTTTTACAGATTAATGTTTCAGACCAAGGAGATTAAGAAAATACTGTTTTTTCATTTGACCCATTGCCATCTTACTGATGACAGGCTGACCTTTTAGGTCCACGAGGACTGGTTTTATAAGAAGGCTCGCTATGTCATAAAGATTCTACTTTTATTGAGTCTTTACTAACTTATTTTTAGCTGCTGGTTCAGCCTTTTAACACACAAGAACAGAAAGAGGCTGTTGGGAATTGTCACAGTGCAGCCAAATTGCTGGCACAGCCTTAAATAACCTCCCTTATCTAGACAAGGCAAGGTCAGTAAGAAAGGCCAGATGGATTCTGACAGATCCAGACCCCCGTACTGCACCACAAATTCATGCTGCTACCACCTGGATGTAGATGCTGGGATGGAGGACCAATGGACTGAATGAATCATTTGTCCTTGATAAGACTAAAGTGACCTGGTGTAATTATACATGTATCATGTCATTTATGTTTGTTTCCATTACCAGGCCTTTCCACCAGGTACGTAAGCATCGCATTATGTCCGCGAAGAGTAATATGCAGCAATCAGTCGCCATTATATTAGATGGGTGCATTACCACCGACCGTGAAGTGCGCGTTCCAGAAGTGTAATGACGCGTCACTCTGCTAAATTTACGCTTTTACTCTATTCTTTATTGTAATGTTTCTAGAACGCGTCAAGCTCAGTATTTCAGATCGGGCCACACAGGAAGTCAAATACAAAACCACTGGAAGAAAATCTGGAAAATTTCAAAATAAAAGTCAAATGCAGATTTGCAGTTGCTTAACAGTTTCGGCTTCACACTGAGGCCTTCTTCATGGACAGCCCACGAAGAAGGCCTCAGTGTGAAGCCGAAACTGTTGGCTGGTAAAGAGATTTTTACATCATTTCTGTTCCTATTATTAAGTGCCTACTAAAAGAAACCACTTCTCCAATTTATCAACCGTGGCACAATGAACTTCATTTTCACGTGGAAATAGTCTTCTACCCCTATTTCCTGCATTAGCTTCTGATAGCAAATAGACAGAAAAACGTTTGGTTCAGAAAAGCCCGACAGATCTACGTCACACTGTCACTTAACATTTATGGACTCACCCATCTTGACTCACGACGGGGAAGGCTGTTGTTGGTTTAGCATCCAGGAAACAGCAGAGCACATCTAGGATAGTAGAAGCTAACTGTTAGCATTAGCAACTCCACCACACAGCAGAACTCCTCCAGGCTTGTGTTATTTGTGGAGATAAAACATCAACGTTGCAAACGGAGTCAGTGGTAGAGTCACGTTGCTGTTATCCAATCAGAGGTGAGATGTCCAAAATGCATTCATTACTTTAAGTGCTGCTTATGCATCCAGTGGAAAGCCGGGGTTAGAGGGTGTGTATTGGCAAAAATCTGGCGATACAATATATATCACAATACATGGGAGACAACACGATATATCATGTTGCTAAAAGCAATTTTTAAGACTGAATATAATTGAAAAACTCATTCAGTGTTATTCCAAGATCTGGTTGTTCCGTCAGAATAAAAGTGGTAAAAACTGCTGCCACCTAGCAGTCAGAGTTGGAATTGCACCACTTAAAAGAAATACATTAAATGTTTGCATGTAAATTGTCAATCAAAATATAGATGCTCTGCAATATTTCAGTGTATCAATATTTTCTTACATCCCTAGTTTCCATGATATTAAAGATTCTTTAACTTGAATTATAATGAATGGTCAGTACTAGTGTGTTGGTATGTCAAACATTAGTGAATAGCTGGCATGAGGGAACTAAAAGAATACCGTCTTTGGTGGTCTCAGCAAAATTTCGTGGGCATTTTTCATGATCGTCATGATTTAACATGCCTAGATTACCAGCAGCTCTTTCAAAAGGTTGCAATCAAAGTTGTGTTTTGAAACTCTTTCTTTCTATGAAATAGCAGAAAAATAGAATATACCATGTAATTCACAAGACGATGAAATCAACAATCTGTTAAAACAGCGTCGAGTTTTCAGAAGGAATGGAGCCGATATGCGTCAGAGAGTCATCTGCTCTGACATCAGGGATGAAACTTAGAATTGCATATTTACGGACAGCTGCTGTCTGGGCTATTGTCCAGGCTGCAGAAAGCTGTTAGTCAGAACTAATTAAACTAATATTCTTTTTTTGTTCTACCATAATCAGTGAATGTTGTGACAGATCAGATCCTCTCACTGAGTGAAGTTCCCATCTTTTCATCAAAGAGGCTCAATGTCAGAGCCAAAGCCTCGGACTCGGATATTTCTCTGTATTCACTAAAACATGAAGGTTTTTATCCAAACCAATGAAGCCATTATGGGTTAAGACTCCTAGCTAAACTAGCGTTTGGAGACTCGTGATCTGTCCTCTGTGATCTCTCATGGAGGTCCCAAGTTTCAGTATCATTGAGTTCAAGAACCCAATGCTCTGTGTTGATTACATGTCTGTTTTCAGCCTGATGGAGTCTTGACATGGATTTTAGAGGTTGAAAAAGACAACAGGACAAAACTGTACAATGGAAGTTATATTAAAACAAAAGTATGAAATAAAATGGCATAAAACGGAAGATAAGATCTGCCAGAACCTATGCTAATGCCTTAAAACGTCACAAATGTAAGTTTTTGTAAGTAAAACATATACAAGACCCGTACTGTAAAGCCCCCACTGTTTTCTCTCATTTACTTATGTTTTTGGCCTAATTAAGGTAGTAACATAACATGTTAACTTAAATTCCATGGGATCTGGTTGACCACAGCGTCATTTGTGTGCTATTTTTATTTTTGTATTTTCCTTTTATACTTTCTCCCCATGTTGTGGCGTTTGTTTTTTGTGCTGCGGTTTTTTGTGCCTTGCCTGGCCAGACACCTTACTTCCAAGGACACTGTCCTTCCTTGGTCAAAGAAAATGGTTAAATGAAACAGACTTGCCCCACGTGACCGTGGCCGGCCAGAGCCCGCCCCCTGCTTATGTGCACTGTTGATGTCCCTCCCATCATAGTAATGTTAAGTTTTAATATCGAGCCTTTTACTTATTTAATTGTGTATATATTGGTTAAATAAAATGTGTAAGTGAGTTAGTACCCACTAGCCACCAAAGCTGCAACTACTAAGCAACTAACCAACCATAGATAACTGATTTGGATTTAAATAAACATTTTACATATAAGCCCAATAGCTACAATTAGTTGACTTACATTTAAACTGGAAATTTGCCCCTGAAGTAGCTGCTGCAGGTTCCTGATCAGATCTGTTTGAAAATACCGCGCTGCATTCTGGGAATTTTTTGACCAAGAGAAGGCAACAAGGCACCTCTCATGTATCCTTGCTCAATTAGCTAAACGGCTAACAAACGGAGGACAGATGCCTTGGAAGCACATGAACATTGGAACCGATTGGAACACGCCTTGGCGGTTCCTGATGACGTATCTCCTAGGCAACCGGGGCGGGACCAAGGCATCAAGGCAAGGTTCCTTGAGATTGAGAAACACCCACAATGTTGCTTCACTTCATTTAGCTAGCCTGATGCTGGGCTCCTTGTTTTGTTTTTGTTTCTTGGATTCGGAGTGAATTTGATGACATGAATGGGACCCATTTGCTTTTGATTGATTTTCTTGACTCCAACAACATTCTTATATGTAAAAGAAACAGATTTCCTTACTGGGTATAAATAGATCTTATTTCAACACTTCATGTGTTTGTATTAAATATCAACACTGGAAGAAAAAACAGATGGGAGTTTCATGTCATAAAATGAGCTACTTCCTTTATTAATAACCGAGTCATATTTGATTTTCTGTTCAGTAACTGACACTCAAGGCTTCCTTTATAGTCACTGTTATGTTTTTTTTTATCTGTTCTGTGATGTGACTAGAAAAGCTGAGGAGCATGTGCACATCAGCTTGTTTCATCCCTGGGGACCTGCAGCACTGTAGCAGCAGCTTCAGTTGGTGAAGGCCTGCTGGGAGGCGTTGGTTCACTTCCAATGATCGTTCAGCTCCACTAACTAAACAATGCACTGCTGCACTACACTGACATTTCCTGTCAGTGTTTGCAATTAATCTGATTACTTCCAAACTTAATTTTCTACAATCTACAATCTAATCAGAGTTTAGAAATGAAACACATCAAAGATTGTACATTTCTTGGCTGAAAATAAACCACCTGGTCCTTACTGGTAGGGATTTGGTGATTTGGTGAATAAAATAGTGAAAATGAAGAGAATCAAAGTGTTGGAACGATCCAGTCAAAGTCCAGACCTCAATCTTATTACAATAAAAAGAAATGTGCATGAACAAATGTTTGCCAACCACAGTAAACCAGAGCTATGTGAAGCAAAACGTATAAACAAGTCATACAGGAGTTATTAGCAAAGATAGTGTTTGTAACTAGTGTGTTAATGGTCATCGGGTGTCACTGAGCATTCTGGTGAAGGTTCTCAGTCATCTAAGACCTCCACCATGTAACCTTTTTAATCTAAATCATCTTGGTTTGTTGCCTTTCCACTGAGATCAGGACCTTGGTTTTCCTGCTTTACTATGTTTTTTAGTCACATTCATGAAGGTGACGATAAGTGTTACTGTCTGGGGATTATATTCAGAGCTGTAAAGACCTCCCTCTCTTTTTCATCTTGTTTGTTCTTTTTCCTCCACAAAGATGGTCTTGTGTTCTACTCTTCCTAACCAAAGACATTCTTTGTCCAAAAATGTTTACATTACTGTCCTCATAAGAGTGTCCCTTATCCTTATATGGACAGCAGACACATAGCCTAAAGAGTTGTCTCTTCTGTATTGTGCCATGCATTTTGTTTAATACTCCAATATAAGGTCAGTAGACTACTCTTGAAGGGTGAAGTTGGGTTTGAATAGATGTTGTTAGACACTCCTGGTCTGTATAGAATGAAACTGTTCTTAAGTTTGTTATCCTTTTCTTTTTAGTGAAAGGTTCTTTTGTTTGTTTGATTTTTTTTTTTTGCAATATTCCTTTGATAACTTCTTGATAAAAATCTATTGTGGATATCTCCAGGTTTGGAGTACCTTCTTGATGTGTCTCTTGTTGGACTTAACAGGAAGTTTGACTAAAGGATTCTCTACTACCCCAGACAACTACCCTGGTTCCCAGAGAAGGGGTATATCGTGTTCAGCAGTTTGGGAGTGGGGTGATACATACATTATGCTAAACTCTCACTCCAGTACTCTCCACTCCAAAAAAGAAACTTAAAGACAGTATCTCAGGCTTGCAGTCCATCATTGCATAATGACGATCTGTGCACACGATACTTGCAATGGCAACGTGGATTTAGTGAAAGATTTATAGCTAGCTTGTGGCTTGTCCGAGATACCTGGCTCATGGTGCGGGCTGCCCGTTAAGGATCTTTGGTCTTGTAGGTTTGAACAATTCAAGAAGCTTTTTCAACTCAAAAGAAATAAGATTACTAAGTTTTAAAACTACAATTAGCTCTTCATTCATGTGAGCTAACTCAGAAACCACTCCATTCTCCTATTTCCTGAGTCATTTTATGTGGAGTGTTTTAGAACTGGAGCCAAGTCCCTTCATTGGAAGACCTGTGAAAATGTTACAGAGGAGAATACAGCTAATAATCATGCCTTTTCATTGCATTTTCTACTATCATCATTCTGGTCACTGGGTAGCATACCTAGTCTTCTTTGAGCTCCATTTAGCACCATTACTGGGCACAAGGCCCAGGTTCAGGCTCAGAACCAAATCTCTGTTGTCCATTTGGAGAAACTTGGCATTGAACGCATGCAGGACAATACATAATTACAATGTATAAAATGTGGAGCAATGCATTGCTTGCGTTCGTTATTCTTGTAGCTGGAGAAACTCCTGGACTCGCTGCATGTCCAAGAACAGAGATAAAGAAAATGCACGTTTGCCCAGCGTAGACTGTCCTCCAACTGTAGAGCAGAACCATCTGGAGGAAACCTTGGTGATAGGGAACACCAAGGTCCCACATACACGATTTACAGCAAAAATGGAGGAACAAACCCTAAAAGAAATGTGGTGAAAAGCAGATGTATTCTATAAATTCAGCTTCACTATGTATTGAAATCAGTTGGAGAATGGCTTTGGTGTTCGTATTAACTTTCAGCCTCACTTCACCAAGTCCATTGAAACACGAGGTTGAGTTGCTACATAGAATATGTCAGGCCTGTTCTGCTTTTGTTAGTCTGAAAAATGCAAGGCTGATTCATGGGCTACATGGGTTGTACAGCAATGTTTTGCTGTTTCTCACCTATCAAAGTGTAAAGAAATGGTTCAGAGAGAGCCAAATTCTCTATACAATAAAACATCCACAAATCTAACTTTCTATTAACCTCAATTTTACACTCTTAATGGAGAAATTATGATCCCCAGAGACCAGATCATTTCTTTCTCATCCTTCTGTGTCTTGCTCATCCCCCTCCTTCCCATCTTGTTTTTCAGAGGGAAAAAAGAAGCCTGACAGCTCCCATCTGTATTATCGAATTACCTTGTGGGGTCTGATTAGAAGAAGAAAGGTCTTTTATGCCCGCTTGGCCCGGCTGGCATGACGAATGCATCGCCAGAATGAGCAAATGCTCACAAGTACATGCAGATGCACACATCCCAGCTGACCATTCAGCTCCCATATGTTCAGTTTCTAAGCGCTGTGCTGGGAATACAGAGGTCTCAATAGGCTGTCAAATCCACTTCCGAGGGAAAGACTCATATCTTCAGCCTCTTGGAAAATAAATGTGCTGGAAAATAATTTATTACACTCTGTTTAGTAAAAGCAATCTACAAGGGAATGGCCTCTGGCTAGTTGCTGCTAGTCAGTCCATCTGAAAATATGTTGACAATATATCTTAAACCACTCAAGGGTGGATTTCATTGTGACTCCATGGTAAATTTGAATCAAAACTAAATGGCTGAACTCTGCCACCTACTGGTGTAAATCGGTGGCTACAGCCCCCTTAAAACGTGAACTCTGGTAAGCTTGACATGAGTTTTGTGGAAAACTTATCTATAAATCTTTTACAAAGGTCTTGTACATGTGCCTTTAAAAAGATATTCATTAAATTACCTGGTTTTGAAGGATTAATTATTTTTCAGTGTCTTCATCTTGAAAATTTAATTTGATTCCTTTATCATCAATAGAAACAGGATCTGGGTCACTCTTTATTCACTAATGCTTGTATTTATTTGGTCAGATTATAAAAATGGCTCAGGCAGGACTGGAAAAGCCACAGCTTCTTCCTGCTCCCTTTTCAACCCCTTTTACTGTTATAATTTTGTTGTTTCCTGTACATGTTCTGTTGATATTTTATTATCAGAAAGAAAGAACAAAAAATGTGAGAGAAAGATAGAAAGAAAGTAAAACGAAAAGTGAAAATGAGAGAAAGGGAAACAAAAAGTGAAAACGAAAACGAAAAACAGAAAAAACAAAAAGTGAAATAAGGACAGAAAGAGGATGGAAAAAAGTGAGAGAGAAAGAAAGAAAAAGAAAAAAGGAAAAACAAAAAGAGAAATTTTCTCTCACTTTGTTTTTCTTTGTTTCACTTTTTGTTTTTCTTTCTGTTTCGCTTTATCTTTCTCTCTTTCACTTTCTGTTTTTTCTTTCTATGTCACTGTTTTCTTTCTTTCTCTTTCATCTTTTTTTTCCTTTTGTTTGTTGTCTCTTACACTTTCTTTTTCTTTCACTGTTTTCTTTCTTTCTCTTTCACTTGAGGTTTTTCTTTCTTTCTTTCTCTTTCACTTGAGGTTTTTCTTTCTTTCTTTCTCTTTCACTTGAGGTTTTTCTTTCTTTCTTTCTTTTTAACTTGAGGTTTTTCTTTCTTTCTCTTTAGGTTTTTTCTTTCTTTCTCTTTCACTTTAGGTTTTTCTTTCTTTCTTTCTCTTTCACTTTAGGTTTTTCTTTCTTTCTTTCTCTTTCACTTTAGGTTTTTCTTTCTTTCTTTCTCTTTCACTTTAGGTTTTTCTTTCTTTCTTTCTCTTTTACTGTAGGTTTTTTTTCTTTCTTTCTCTTTTACTATAGGTTTTTCTTTCTCTTTTACTTTAGGTTTCTTTCTATTTTACTTTAGGTATTTTCTTTCTATTTTACTTTAGGTATTTTCTTTCTATTTTACTTTAGGTATTTTCTTTCTATTTTACTTTAGGTATTTTCTTTCTATTTTACTTTAGGTATTTTCTTTCTTTCTGTTTAGTTTTTTTCTTTAGGTTTTTTATTTCTTTCTCTTTAGGTTTTTTATTTCTTTCTCTTTAGGTTTTTTCTTTTTTTCTTTTTCACTTTAGGGTTTTTCCTGTTTTTCCTTTTCAATTTAAGTTTTTTTCTTTCCCTTTGAATTTAGGTTTCTTTTTAAAAAAAATTCTCTTTAGTTTTTTCTTTTTTCTTTTTGTTTTTCTTTTCTTTGTTTCTTCTTTCACTTTTTTTTCTTTTCCACTTTTTGTTTTTGTCTTCTTTCACTTTTTGTTTTTTATTTCTTTTTTTCGCTTTTTGTTTTTCCTTTCTTTATCTTTCACTATTTGTTTTTTCTTTCTTTGTTTTTGTTTTTTCTTTTTTGAAAGAAAGAAAAGGTGAAAGAAAGAAAACAAAATCTGAAAGAAAAAGAAAGAAAAAACAAAGTGAAAGAAAGATGAAACAAAAAGAAAAAGTGAAAAAAGAAAGAAAAACGTTTAAGAGAAAGCAAAAGTGCAAGAAACCGTGAAAGTAAATAAACAAAAAGTGATAGAAAAAGAAAGAATAAAACAAAAAGTGAAAGAGGTAGAAAGAAAAAGAAAAGAAATGATAAACAAATTGAAAGAGAGTGAGAGTAAAAAGAAAGTGAAAGAAAGAAAATAGAAAAAATGAGTCTTTTAGTTAGTCAGTTAACTTGTGGTCCATTCTATCAGGAAATTAATATAATAGTAAAACTGTTTGGTACAAAATCTTTTGCATTTTCAGCAAACATGTATTTGTATTCTTTTATTTGGCCTCACACTAGTAAAACTCACCTGCTGTTGGGCCAAAACAAAACCATTTTTTATTTATAGAAAGAATCTCTAAGGACTTGTTTATCTGGTCAATATTTACAACACTTTGAATCAGCCATCTGCCATAACTGTGCTTTCTAACAAACTACCAAGTAGGGAAATGATGATGTAGCAGCAGATTAGAGATGTGTTCTAAGAGATTAGTGGAAAGTAAGAACAGATAATGAGTATATATGTGTCAGCCCTGTGGTGTCAGCTCCCCAGAGGTTGTCACATCACAACTAGGCCATGTAGGCCTCTTTGTGTGCTCGCTGAACTCCCTTTCGGCATTACAAACTGATTGAAGCGTGCACTCTTGGCAGTCAATCTGCACTTATTCATTTCATTTCCTCCTCTTAAAGAGACTATGTGGAAGTTTAACAGCTAATACAAGTATAGAAATATAAAATTTCTTCCTCATACATTCTCCTGCAATGCCCTGGTCCTGTAGAATGAGCCCTGGCATTTTTAATGTGATTGCCTCTGTAGGCCTGTAAACTCACAGAAAAGATCTTGCTCGGGTCGAGCAAGCAGGCTTCCCCAGTGTCCTCCAGAGGCAGCGTAATGCGTAATGACGTCATGTGCGCTCACACGCCTGCAGCGTTTGATTGCTAGCTGTGGCTTAGCGGTAGAGCGAGAGGTGGTTTTGGTAGCTGATTCAGCCAAGAACAAGAAGAGAGCTGCTTCAAGCACCAGCGAAACTCCAGCCCAGACCCCAAACAAGACAAAGAAACCAAGAGTTTATTCCAGCGCGACAAAAAGGGCAAAACTCGAGTCTGGCTGCCGAAGGCAAAGAACGAGAATAAACATCGGTCCAGCTGGCATTTGAGAAGTGGAAAATGCTGAGACAAAAGACCCGCAGATGGCATCATTGTTGCTGGACAGGTAAGACATTATTACTAAATATGTGTGGGGTAAGGGTTGTGGGTGCTTTCAAAGCAAACCGGGAGCTTACGTATATCATAATAGGAACATTTTTAGGCTTGTTTAGCGTGTCTCCGTCAGAGTCAGTGCTGGTCAGGATATTAATATTAGTCTTAGTCTTATTTTTACTTCTCAGCGCACTGAGACTTTTTTCCAGGGTAGGATGAGTACCGGTACTATTACCGCTCATTTATTAGTGGAAATCTCCGAGATTTCTGCAAAAATATATGTCCGTCTCCAAGTAAACACATTCCCCCCCAGCGCCGCTGACCTATTTGGGTTTCACTCAATATGCTAAAATTCTGCTTACAATAGTGACCTGCACAGAACCCAACTAATGCTGCTAATCTGTGTGTATATTTGCACATATTATTGTTGATTTTATATTTATATTATTTCTGCATTGTTTTTTGTATTCTTTTACGTTTTGCACCAAAGGGAGTGGCACTCCAATTTCACTGTACCCTGTACAAAATCAATAAAGGCTATTTTATTCTATTCTATTCTATATTGGACATTGCTGATTGTGTGGAGGCAGATTTGAAAGACAATTTAGAAGAGCCATCAGCAGCAGGACTGACTCAGCTGTTGTTTTCATTCAGGAGTACAGCATGCATGCCTCGTGCACGAGCTTACTATTGAAGCTGCAGTTACACGTTTGGCCTGAGGGGCAATCGCGAGCATAAAAATTTCAAAGTCCATATAGTCCCTTTAAAAAAGGGTAACAAACTAAAACAGAAGGCACTAATATTCCAGTTTTTGCTTTTTGCACAAATACTCAAGCTACATAGTTTCTAGTTCTTAAATAAGCTTAAAGGTTGAATATGGAACATTTTAATAAAATGCTACATTTCTTCAAAAATAATACCTCCACTGGGCCTTTAGAAGTGGGCAGGATGAATGTACAGTTTTTCCTTTAAAAAACTATATTTAAAAAAAAATAATAAAAATTTTATTTTGACACGGCACAACACTGGGTTTATGTTTACATCTTCCAGCCAATAGAGGGCACCATTGTGCTAAAAAGTCCGCTCGGCAAGGTGAGGCTGGGACGGTGTAAAATGGCGGACTTGGCAAGTCAAGCAGCTGATTCTGAGCCCAGAAGATGTTCTAACGGTAAAAACTGTTGTAAAATAAACATATTAGTAGAAATGAGTCCTTACCCTGTACAATTTGTCACTGGATATGATGCTGGCTGGCCACTTAATGTGTCAGCAGTGAGCCAGCATCCCGACAGCTAGAAAATTAGTTCTGTTGTTACCACTTCTGAACACTAGAGTTCAACGATGGACAATGATGGCAAACTGTGGTATCATCCAAAAAGTCTCAATTTTTTCCCGGTAAGTAAAATTATTTTTCTGTTCTTTAACTCATTAACTGCCAGCCATTTTCTGATCAGAAAGCCCCTGACTGCCAGCAGTTGAGCGGTTTTACTGGTTTTTGAAGAGTCACAGAACATCGTGCTCTATGATCATGTAAACGCCAAAACTACCAAAAGAAAGAGTAGACTCACTTCTTACATCAGGAAGAAAGGGTTATCCATTCTTTCACAATCTGTTGCCGAACCGTGAGCTGCAGAAGCATTTCCGGTTGGCACATCGCTTTTTTCACAGCAGTGTCCCAAAACAAACTCGAAATCCATTGATTTTCCGCTTCCTGATCACATGATGTGTGACATACATGGATGAAGATCCTCTTTAGACACGTGATGTTTGTTCTCACGGTGCGGGGGCTCGCTCCGACGCCCACCCCGTAAAAAATGCAAATGACGACTAAAGTCGTCAATGGCAGTGAATGAGTTAATTAGCTGGTTGAATAGAGTAAAATGCTGTGCATTTAACTTAAAGCTGCTTGTTCAAAATGAGTTAAAACGTAGGGCTGGGTACCAAAACTCTACTATCTCCATCACTTCTGCAGCGGCAGCTTCATGGATCTCTGACCGAAGGCGGAGCTGTGGAGCAGGAGCTGCTGTATGCTCTGGCTGCCCGGCTCTAATCACATCGGCTCAGAGTTTGATGGGTGTCATGGCTGCTCATATCCTCACAGCCCAGCTCTCAGCTCCACCTCTTTGCCCATTTTTGTACTGTTCAGGAGTGACAAGACTTGTGACACGGCCAAGACAGTGGTGGTGGGAACCGCCCATTGGGCTACCATTTGCCTCTTCAGAAACCTACTGGTGACGTACGGAGGGTTGGTTCATCTTATATGTACAGTCATTGGCTGTAACCATAGAAACATACACCTGCCAACTATGTTAATATTGTACTATAGTCACTTTCATTATCATGACACAACATTTAAAAGTAAATTAGCCCTTTGATTAAAAAAAAGTTCAGGCTTTTACCTTTCAAACCACAATTTATCTAATTACTTTCTCTCTGCAGGATGTTCAGTGAAAACATGTCTGCTTCCAGGAAATGTTGAGACGAATAAAACAGCAAAGTAGCCATCTGGTAGTCCCAAACAAGATCAAGGAGAGGCTAAAAATTCTTTCCAAATGCTGCTTGACCCACATCTGTAACATTTCAGAAGCACCTAGTTGGAAGGATGAGCTACAGCCGGCCATCTGCATCGCTCAGAGGGACGCAATCACCCCCATTAACAGGGAGTGGGTGAACTTTGACCTTAAAGAAAAAAAGTCTCAAATCTGGTGAGAGGACATGTTCAGTATAACATCCAAAAAAGGTGATTTAAGAAAGGTCGGCCCCAAATTATCACGAAAACAAAAGTCAACAAAATGAACAATACTTTTATTGCTTTACAGGTTCCTTTGCAGCTTTTCTCTGCTTTATAGCAGTGTGGTTTGTCTGTTTTCAGTGGTCTGATCAACTAAATATCAAATAAGGCCTCCTATCCACCAGATGTGTGAGTGGCGTTTAATGTAATGGATACATTTTAACTGCACACTTCCTTCCAACCGGGAGCGTTTCAGACATGAAACGGGAGCAAAAGTGTTCCACCCAGTGGGTCCCACGAGGTCACGAAATCACAGGAGAATAGCAAAACCACGTGTGATTTTGCTACTATTCACATGTTAACTCATTAACTGCCAGCCGTTTTCTGATCAGAAAGCCCCTGAATGCCAGCGTTTTTGAGCGTTTTTACTGTTTTTTGAAGAGTCACAGAACATTGTGCTCTATGATCATGTAAACGCCAAAACTACCAAAAGAAAGAGTAGACTCACTTCTTACATCAGGAAGAATCACCGTATTTCTAGCGTTATCCGTTCTTTCACAATCTGGTGCCCAAGCGCTGCTGCAGACGCATTTTCGGTTCGGCGCATCGTTTTTTTCACAGCAGCGGCCCAAAACAAACTCGTAATCCATTGATTTTCCGCTTCTTGATCACGTGATGTGTGACATACACGGATGAAGATCCGCTTTAGACACATGATGTTTGTTCTCACGGTGCGGGGGCTCGCTCCGACGCCCGCCCTGTAAAAAAAGGGAAATGACGACTATAGTCGTCATTGGCAGCCAGCGGTTGGATGTGAAAAGACGACTTTAGTCGTCAATGGCAGTGAATGAGTTAACAAGCAAGGAGAAAGACAGCTGCATGCATCCAGAAAGGTCTGGTTTATTTTCTGTTCTGTTTACAAAGGTTTCACAGGAAACGACCTATGTTTTTTACTAGTTAAGCAATTGGAAATCTGCATGTGCCTTTTATTTTGAAAGTTTCTGGATGTTTTACACTGTTATAGACAAGGTCTAATGCACTTCGTTTTTTCTACAAATTTGCTGTGGTCTCTTGAATCAATCAATGTTTCCCTTCCATAGGCTCTACTGTGGCGCTGTGAAATGGTTGAAATTGCCCGACCCCACCCCCACACCCCACTCTGCTCTCACGTACAGTACGAAGGCGACGCGACATGTGCACACACACACACACCATTTATGGACAGTAAGGAGGCGAACAACCCACTTCCACCCACCCCCTCGGTCAACAAACACCATGGCTGGAAACATTTGTAGGGGAAACACTGAATGAATGCCTTGTGAGTCGTTTTCTGCAGAATGAAAAACCAGATGCTCCTGTTTCTGGGGGTAGAAGTTTGTCGGAGGGGCTCGGAGTAGACCCGCTGCTCCTCCACATCGAGTGGAGCCAGTTGAGGTGGCTCGGGCATCTGATTAGGATGCCTCCTGGACGCCTCCCTGGTGAGGTTTTCCGAGCACGTCTAACCGGGAGGAGACCCAAAGGAAGACCCAGGACACGCTGGAGACATTATGTCTCTCGGCTGGCCTGGGAACACCTTGGGATTCCCCCGGAGGAGCTGGCCCAAGTGGCTGGTGAGAGGGAGGTCTGGGCTTCCCTCCTTAAGCTGCTGCCCCCGCGACCCGACTCCGGATAAGCGGAAGAAAATGGATGGATGGATAGTAAGCGATATACGCTCTGCTCTCTCTTGGCTGCACATTCAATACAGCTTTCAGCGGTCGCAATCCAAGGTGGGCGAGGCCAAGAATGCTAACTTTCCCAATTGTTTTTCCGTCTACTAATGCAACTCAGAGTGAGAGGTCATTGTTCAAAAACATCTAATGTATGAGAATGAGACTCGAAAGTCTACACTAGATTACCTGTTACAAAATTAGAAGGTGAATACGATGGTTTCGTCTCTGTTAACATGCCTTTTAATAAAGTACCCGACATCCAGCAGAGCTGTGAGCTGCTGATTGTGAACCTACTTGATTGACTTCCAGGAGAGGTGTTTCATTGACACATTTCCTCTCGGTATAACAAGATTTAATTTGAATTGAAGAGTGTAGCTTCACCGCATGACCCCTCCAGGCTGTGTTTTAAGAGACCCGGCTGAAAAAAGTGTAGCAGAAAACCCTTCATTCATTTCACTGAAAGGAGATAAAAGATGACACAAGGCGTTGGTAAAAACTCATATTTTCTTTTTATGAACACACAAATAAGAAGAAGCAAAGTAATTTAAATTGTATAGAGAAGGTTTCCCTAACAGATATTGACTGGCCGTGTAGGTGTGTGTGTGTGTGTAGGGGGATGAATGAGAACATACTGTCCTACTCTACCAGACTGTGTTCACCTCGCTGATCCGATGTAATAGTTCTGGGAAGGAAGGATATTTCTCCGCCCTCAAAGGTTTAATAAGAACCAAGGAAGAGGAGGACTGAGCTCTTTCTGTATTGACACCAGGCAATAAGTACAAAATAAGTGGCAGGGGTTGCTTGTTGCAAACATGTAATAGCATAAACCAAGACTGTACTTTCCCTCGACAGTTTTTGTTGGTATTTAAAGATAATAAAGCAATATCAACATGCACCAGGATGACAAGAAGGGAAATATTCGTAATTAGGCTAATTTGGCTTAGATATGCACCACATCAGATAGATAATAACAGGAAGCCAATGTATTAGCTTCGTTATATAGGAAAACTCTCCCCAGATTAGCACAACGGTTAAGTCTTCACTGTTCATCATAACGACACACATTTTTGTCACTTTTACACAAGGAAGCAAAAAGCCGAGGCTCCCGTCACAGCTGGAGATACGATGCAGACTTAATTAGACTTTGTGTCCATCAGGTAAACAATGAATTATGTATTATTTTTGCTCTCCCAATGCAGTCACAACAATGGAGGCTGGCTGATCCCAAACAAGCCAGTGCGGGGGATGATATTTTAGCTGTTTCAGACTTTCAGAAGAGGAGCCACATGCAGACATGAATTCCCAGTGAGGCACAAACACACGCCAAAGCTCTGTGTTTTTCCTGACTGCACTATGTTAACTCCACACTACTTATTATGCCGACGTTTTTGGAAGTTAATTGAAGCAATAAATTGAAACCTGCACAAACTGTGCTTTTAAAAGTGACCAACAAAGGCCTGGAGACCAGAAGACTCACAACCACGCACTAGGGCTGGGCGATATGGCCTAAAACCAATATCACGGTATATTGAGGAGTTCACCTCGATAACGATAAATGGACGATTACTACACGTATGAGCAGAAACAAAAGTTGTCCACTAGATGGGGCTGTCGCGTGTATTACGTTGAGTCATGTTGTCATGTGACTCGAGGTGGTACAGCTTCTTAAAGGAAAATGAACGTCGCCAACCTACACACATCTTTTCATTTTTTTTATTACAGAATTTATTGACATGGGAAAAATTATATTTGGTAGAGTCAGAAATTTTGATAACGATAAATTTTCGATTTATTGCCCAGCCCTAGTACACACCCAGGGCCAGTTTATAGACACCAATAAATGCAATACGTACTTTTGGACAAAAAAAACCCTCACAAGTGTAGGGAGAATACACTACCCAGCCAAAAAAAACGTCACCACCAAAGAAAAGTTACACACTCTAATATTTCATTAGACCGCCTTTAGCTTTGATTACGGCACGCATTCGCTGTGGCGTTGTTTCAATCAGCTTCTGCAATGTCACCAGATTTATTTCCATCCAGTGTTGCATTAATGTGTCACCACGGTCTTGCATTGATGATGGTAGAGTCTGACCGCTGCACAAAGCCTTCTCCAGCACATCCCAAAGATTCTCAACGGGGTTAAGGTCTGGACTCTGTGGTGGCCAATCCATGTGTGAAAATGATGTCTCATGCTCCCTGAACCACTCTTTCATTATTTGAGCTCGATGAATCCTGGCATTGTCATCTTGAAACATGCCCGTGCCATCAGGGAAGAACAAATCCATTGATGGTATATTGAAATTTGGAGGCTGATCCAAAAATTAAAGATGCAAAAAAAAAAGCAAAAACAGAAGAAAATCCTAAGGAGGCAAATACTTTTCACAGCGCTGTCAATGCAGTTGGTAAATCTGAGACTTTTGACTCAACTGACAGGAAATGTGCTGTCAGTAGTATCACTTCACATCAACATCAACTCAATACCCATGATCTGTCTTAAAGCTCTGATTGCCTTTAAGGCAGGACCGTCGTTATCTGATATTGGGTGAGTTTGATACAACCCCTTTTGCTTTTGAGTTGACCTTAAAGCTCTATCCTACAATAAAAGAGAGAAATCCTGAAAACTGACAGACCAGCTTGTCTCTCTGCTTGACTACATCAACCCAATCAGGTTCTGTGATTGTAAAAGATGAGGTGAAGTCTGAAGAACCACCCAGCAGGAAGTAAATTGATTTTGACGCCCATGGAGAAAGAAACCTTTCTAATCACGTTTATGTACTTCTGAGAAGTGATTATCTCATGCCTGGATTGTTGTTGTTGTTGTTGGTGGTGGTGGTAAGATAAAATATTGCCATCTGTGAGCTGCAGCTCAGTGTTGTTCACTTTACCTACAGATTAGTACTGAGTCACTAATTAAAACTGCGCAAATACACAAGTGTCGTTCCAGTAGGTGTCTTAATTAAAGCCCAACTAAAATGAATCCGAGGCTTGAAAACAATTAGATTACTTTATATTTAATGTTCAAGCTTTAATCAAATATAAACACCCACTGCAATTTTTTAATAAAGGACAGAATTATTATTTCAACACATTTTTCATTTAATTGACAAAAGAAATCTTTGTATTTGATTTGAGTCTAGATGATTTTGAGCGTGGTTGGTTTTGTTCAAATTAAAGCTACAATGGCAAATCTGCAAAACAAGCTAGCTTAAAACATTTTTGCATGCCTCTCTAAAATGTTCTGACATAGTATAGCAATAACAATTGTACAATAGAAAAAAGGTCATTTTTTATGATCAGTTTAGTACAAAAATTGAGTATCATATTCAAAAACACTGAATTCAGACTATATGTGCAAATCATGAAGGGAAAAAGCAAAATGTGCTTGTTTAATGTGTTGATTGATTCAATTATGGTAGTCCCAAAAGCAGTTATTTTGCTCTGAAGAGCAGAGACGAGTGTTCAACACCTTAAAAAGCTAGCTTGTTTTGCAGCTTTACATTTTTTTAAACCACCAGATTGGAAAAGTTGAGCAAAGTTATTTTTGGGGAGGAAGTATAAACCTTCAATAAGAGCACAGACAGGGAATTTTTCAGCATAAAAAACAAATGACAGCTTCAAAAATGTCTTTTTTGCCCACAGCACTGCAAGTAAACAAAACAAGTCAAAACCTAAACCACCCCAAAAAATTCTCTCTCTGTCTTACATCTTCAAAGTTTGAGCACACCTCAAATTCCCAACTGAGCGGCTGTACTTCGGCCGGAGTGAAGTGGACATGGTATTCAGAGATGGAAATCGATTTAATGGTTAGAGCTCACAGGGATGGGAACTGCGTCAGGCATGATCCAAACCCAGCTTGGTCTTATTACCAACTAATGGCATCAACGCTCTGCTTTAAAGCTGTACGGGACAGCCTGGCAGGTCCTTTGTGGTTCCTCATTAACTTTGAAGGAATGCAGGACGAGACTTTACCAAGCTAAAAAGAAACGTTTTGTAGATGATTCAAGCCAAATTCTTCATTCATTTATTTATTTGCAAATATTTCAGTCAGCAGGAAGCTTTAAAGAGGTATTGTAGAAAAGTAAAGTAGAAAAACATCATTAGTTTGCTAATTTATGGGGTAAGATTCCAAAATACGAGAATATTTTGGTTAAATTTACAAGTTATTATGATAAGAAGCAAGCCGAGACATGGGGCAATATCACCATGGCAACATAAAGTTCACCGCGTGGAGTAACACGTTGGAGATGACAATGAACAACATGACGGGGGGCGCGAACATGAGAAATGTGTCCAAGACTTCATTTGCAGGTTACTTTAAAGTGATTTCAAGCTGCATGTTGCTCGTTTGTAACAAACCAATCTTCTCCGGTTCTTTTAGAAGCAATTAAACCCTCAGAAAACCCTTCAAGTCTACTTTGTGCGTGCTATTTTTAACGTGCACTTAACCGGAATTCATTGTCAAAAGTAAAACTATTTTCAAAACCAAAAACGAAATGGGTTTTTAGTGTTTTGATGGACACAAATTGGGAGTTTGTGAGAAATCCGGTCCAGTTTTCAAAGCATTCCAGAAAAAGTTCAGCCTCAATTTGTGTTTTTTCTACTCAAGCAGGTGTCATAAAATAAACAATAAATGAGATTTGCATCATCTAACAAACCTAACAATTGAACAAATGCTATTTTTCAACTGTCTTATTTTCCTTACAGTACAGAAATAACGAACTAGGCAGTAAACAGAAGTTCTGTAAACTCCAGACATTTTAATACTAACTTTTTCTTTCTTGCCTGTTGAAGTCGTTTACTATTTGAGACGGATCTGTGTGCAATTATTTTTGAAGCAATCCAAACATGAAAAATGAAAGTAAGTTATGAAAATGTGTTTCCGTAAAACGAGCCAGATTGTTTCAGATGTATATCATGGAAAAGGCCCATACAATATGGTAATCAAAATAGGAGAAGTGTTCTTTCCCGCTTGCAGCTTTAGACAATAAAAAAGGAAGATTGTTTTTTTATATCTACAAAACAAACAACTTCTAAGCATCCTTGAGACATCTTGACTTGCTCGTTTCAGTTCTCATAACTAAAACTCAAAAATCTGTTAAAAAATATCTTTAAATTTTTATAATTATCAATTTTTTTCCGTAAACTATAGCAGATAAATATTGTGTTCAGCTGGGACGGTTAATCTCTTGAAGACATACTCAGACTTTTATCTACTGCCCTCTGGTGGAGAATCTACAGGTGGCAAGAGCCAATTTTATTTCTTCACTAAATTTTCTTGTCATATAATTACATAAAACGTATCATGTTGTTATATTACATATAAATAAGTAGATTAGTTGAGGATAGTCAAAGGTGGGGATCTTGGCGGTCTGGTCCTTGGCTACAGAAGCTGGCTCTTGGTATGTAGAATGTCACCTCTCTGGTGGGGAAAGAGCCTGAGTTTGTGTGAGAGGTTGAGAGGTTTCGGCTTGATATAGTTGGACTCAGCTTGAGAGGGGTTGGACTCTCTACCACTCTGGAGTTGCCCCAACTGAGAATCGCCGAGCAGGGGTGGACATACTCCTTGCCCACCATCTTGTACGTTAGACACTCCTAGTCAGCCTCATTAAAGACACCTGTCTTAACTAGTCACCTGTATAAAAGACACCTGTCCACAGAATCAATCAATCAAGCAGACTCCAAACTCTCCAACATGGGACAGACCATAGAGCTGTCCAAGTATGTCAGGGACAAGATTGTAGACCTGCACAAGGCTGGAATGGGCTACAAAACCATTAGCAAGACTCTGGGAGAGAAGGTGACAACAGTTGGTGCAATTGTTCCAAAATGGAAGGAGCACAAAATGACCATCAATCAATCTCGGTCTGGGGCTCCTCTCAAGATGTCATCTTGTGGGGTGTCCATGATTCTGAAAAAGATGAGAAATGATCCTAGAACGACACGGGAGGAGTTAGTTAATGACCTCAAAGTAGCTGGAACCACAGTCACCAAGAAAACCATTGTAAGCACATTACACCACAATGGATTAAAATCCAGCAGTGCTCGCAAGGTCCCTCTGCTCAAGAAGGCACATGTGCAGCCCTGTCTGAAGTTTGCCAATGAACACCTGAATGATTCAGAGAGTGACTGGGAGAAGGTGCTGTGAGACCAAAATTGAGCTCTTTGGCTTTAACTCAACTCTCCGTGTTTGGAGGAAGACAAATGCTGCCTATGACCTTCAAAACACCGAACCCGCCGTCAAGCATGGAGGTGGAAACAATTTGCTCTGGGGGTGTTTTTCTGCTAAGGGCACAGGACAACTTCACCGCATGAACGGGAAAATGGACGGAGCCATGTATGGTCAAATTCTGACCAACAACCTCCCTCCCTCTGCCAGGAAACTGAAAATGGGTCGTGGATGGGTGTTCCAGCACGACAATGACCCAAAACATACAGCAAAGGCAACAAAGGAGTGGCTCAAGGAGAAGCACATTAAGGTCATGGAGTGGCCTAGTCAGTCTCCGGACCTTAATCCAATAGAAAACCTATGGAGGGAGAATGAAGCTCAAAGTTGCACAGAGACAACCTCAAAACCTTAGTGATTTAGAGATGATCTACAAAGAGGAGTGGACCAAAGTTCCTCCTAAAACTCACACAAACTTGGTCATCAATTACAAGAGACGCTTGACCTCTGTGCTTGCAAACAAGGGTTTTGCCACTAAGTATTTTTTTGTTATAGGGTTCAAATACTTATTTCACTTAATGAAATGCAAATCAGTTTCTATCTTTTATTTAAAGTCATTTTTTGAATTTTCCTTTTGATGTGCTGTCTGTCACTGTTAAAATAAACCTACCATTAAAATGATACTGTTCTGAGACTTTTCATTTCTTCAAATAATTATTTCCTCCACTGTATGTGCTCTTGGCACCAGGATACCTTTGGCAGCAGTTCGATGATTGACTTTGTTGTCGGTTCATCTGATCTGCAGCCACATGTCTTGGACGCTCTTGTACGTGGTGAAGAGAGAGCTGAGCCGGAAGGTGAAGCTCTCGATTTACCGGTCGATCTACGTTCCTACCCTCACCTATGGTCAGGAGCTTTGGGTAGTGACCAAAAGAGTGAGATCAGGGATACAAGCGGCCAAAATGGTCCCCCATTTCTTAGCACCAGCATTAAAGTTTCATTAATTACTTGCAGTAATTCAAGCTGGAAAGGAGACTCTCGTTTCTTTAGCTTTTGGACTTTTTTTTTTAATCTAGGTTAAGATTAGGTAAACTTGGTGGAAAAGGCAAAGGGATGGAGGTTTAGAGGAAGTATCTCTCAGAAGTAAATCTGATATGCACATCAACAAGCAGTTTTTACTCCTCTCTTTACAAATAATGATAATTAATGCAGTTTTGTTCATTTAAAGTGTTCATTTGCAAGAGCTTTGATGAGTTAATAAAATTAGGATTTGTTATCGTCTCTGTAATAATTAAACCCTTTTTATTCTTCATGGACGGGAAGCATTCTCTGTGAAGACTGAACCATGAATCACGAGGCCACTTCTGCTACATGAGCAGAAACAAAAGCCCGGAAGTCAGAATGAAGTTTGAACACCTGTATACTAAAAACTTTATCCAAACAGATGCTCTGCGTTAATAATCTGTTTGCTTTGTTGCAAACCAGCTGCTGCATTCCTTTTCCCCTGACAATACCCAAAAGGTAGATTTCAATTTAGCACCACCTCCTTTATTAGGCTTTCAGATACAAGTTGCATTGTGGGTGATGTAGGAATACTTTTTGATTACACACACCATTGTGTGGAACCACCGACAATTGAATCTGCTCTTCACACCTTGTGCCGACAACGTTGGAGGGCTGAAATGCTAATCACCCCTTCAGGATTTATTATCACACACACGCTGCTGAAAAGATGCTTCCATCAGAGAGCTCATAAAAGGTTACGTCGCCAGCTTGTGTGTCTGGGAGAAGGTGCTCTGTGTTTATGCTTCTGCATCTGTGTGTGTGAAGCCACCGCCTATGGGTGACTGTCGGCTCGGCTAACCTGGCCACCTAAGATGTGAGGAGAAGCATTTGCCAGGACTCTAAACTCTTTTTCATCTAATAAAATGTCACCAGGCTTGAAATATTGAAGAGGCTCATGTGAGGATTGTCCTTTCAGACGGTGAGGTGGCAACTCTCAGGTGTGTGAAGATGAAGGAGAGGAGACCCGCGAGACCAGAGTCGACTTTAAACCCAGGAAAAGATCTAAACCTGAGGATCAAGAAATAACCACTAAATGAAACTTTACAGGATTATTCCATGATGGAGCAGGTAAACGTGAACAGAGTGCTGCTAATAAGGCAAGATAAAAAAACAACCCAATGTGTATGGGTATGTTTTCCCATTTAAACACAGAGAGCACATTCTGTCCTAAGGCGTTCCCAGGCCAGCCAAGAAACCGTCCCTCCAGTGTGTCCTGGGTTTTCCCTTAGGTCTCCTCCTGGTTGGACCTGGAAAACCTCACTAAGAAGGCATCCAGGAGGCATCCTAACCAGGCTCCTCTCGATGTGGAGGAGCAGCAGATCTACTCCGAGCCCCTCCCGGATGACCGACCAAGTCAAGCTGCACTTTTCTGTGAAATAGAAGCCAAGTTTCCCCCATAGGAGTCAAAATCAGCCCTTTCAGGACGTTGCCATGGCATCAGCATATTGCAACTACTTCGGCAGGGTGTGATATCACTCAGTGCAGTTAAATGCAGATCCAAGTGGAGCTATAGCAGTTATCAAGCTAAAACCTTAACCAGAGTGGGATCATTTATCCTAGTTTACATGTCCATTAGAAAACCAAATTGCTGAACTAAGTGTGTTTTACTCACGATAACATGCACCTTTTTGTGTTGGCATTCTTACAGTTAGCATATAGCAACACGCAAATAGTAAACAAACGCTGGCGGGAACGAAGCAGATGGAGTAAAAGCAAGATGGGTACAGTAGCCTAAAGAATGGGCAACAACAATGATGCCGCCTACGGTTTGATGGTGTTACAAGTGTTACGTTGTGGCAATGATACTATCAGAAGACCGCTTATGCGATCTCGTCACTTTCAGAAGGGGGAGTGCCAAGGCCGGTCATAGCTCAGCTAGGCTCATAGCGTAGTGAATTCTGTTTTCCAATAGTGGAAATGGCCCAAGAGTTTCAGTTCTGACAAGTTGAACTTTCCTTTGATACAATGTTCCAAATCTGACAGGCCTGTGTGTACTGATGAACTCTGACCAAGTGTATACTTAAATGCTCTCAACAAAAAAAAAAATCATCTCAGGTGCATTTTTATTTCTTTAAGTCTGCAAAATGACCCATTTGTTGATATGGAGAGGGCAGGACCGATTTACGTTTCAACCTTGGTGTTAGGTTCCTCTTTCCAGTTATCTGCATCAATAGGCTTTCACCAACATAACTTTGTATTAATTTCAGTTATGATAGCCTCCCTGCATAACAACAATGTTCAAGGCAGACAGTGATGTTTTTGATACTCCTAAAATTTACCGGGATACCGTAGCAGCTCGTCTCTGTTTTTGTAGCAGCATTGGCTCTTTGTGTTGGATCCAGCTCAGTGGCCTAGTGGTATGAATGTCTGCCCCGGGACTGGGAGAGCGGGGTTCAAATCCCGGTCGGGTCATACCAAAGACCTTGGAAAAAATGGGACCCAATGCCTTCCCGCTTGTCAATCAGCATTAAGGGTTTGGATTGGGGGGGTTAAAGGGATATTCTACCCAAAATTGGAATTTTACAAAATCATTTATTTCATACATTTTACCTAAATGGGCCTTTACAACAGAACTGCTGCCACATGGTGTACCTGCATCTCCTTAGCATATTTTAGGTCTTATTTATTATGAAATTGTACCATATTTGTGCCTTAAAACA
Source organism: Aphyosemion australe (assembly GCA_006937985.1). Taxonomy (NCBI): domain Eukaryota; kingdom Metazoa; phylum Chordata; class Actinopteri; order Cyprinodontiformes; family Nothobranchiidae; genus Aphyosemion; species Aphyosemion australe. Next base: position 1,291,442 of record SSNS01000183.1, on the reverse strand, counting down.
TAGCCTAACTCTGATTAAAGTCTACATTTCTAAAGCAAGACTCCTGCCGATGGTTCATTTTAGATATAACTTAAAGCACTTTAACCTGTTGGATGAGAAACAAAAAAATTCTTGACTCAACTAAACCTCCAGTGTTGTCAGAGCTTAACGGGGTCTGTTGGGTACAAAAGAAGTTGCTACAATTGAAAGAACTGAAGCAGAAATTTGGCAGTCGTGTGCAGCATTCCCTTTTAAAGTCTGGCCTCACTCTTTAGCTTCTTTATTTAAATCCTTCAAGATGTTTTCATTTGCACCAAATTTAAATAAAATATCCACCTAGTCCATGTGTACATTTTATGCGAAAACCCTTTTTTTATCTCTGTGACTTTCTCAGTTTTGTGAGTAAAGCAGGTAATATAGACGGTAAATATTTAATTCATAAATGAAGCCTCAGGAGTATTTACTTTCAGTCTGATAACAGCTGCTGTTTTCCTGCCAGAATACACTTTTTTATAGACTTAGTTGCACGCACACACACACATTTATTCATAAATCTTGCAGCTGTACAGTCTGTACTGGATTTTAGGCCCAGTTGTGATTTGGTAAACTGACGTTTCTGAAACTTTCCTTCCGTTCTGATTTATTTAAATTTAATTATTAAATCTATCAGATGGTTTCAGGCTGGGTTTTGATCCATTTGGGTGGTCATAATGATGAGGAACACCCTGCTAGACAACACTAAATGAATTCATTAAAGATAATCATTTAGATGTGACGCGATTAAAAAGCATTTCAATCGGAAAATTGGTAATTACCAAAAGAGGACCACATACAGTTCTTGAAAATGAGCGCACGTGTCTTTACATCTGTAATGAGCTTTGATTCTACTTCTTGTGGTTAATTGAATGTGGACTCAGACGGTTGTTGATCTGTCACAAAACACTTGAAAACCTCAGAGGCTACTGGAGAGCGGCTCTGGTAGAATATCTTCGGGTTTGTGACGGAGTTTTGCATTTTTCCAATTTAGGTCTTCTGCTTCATGTGTTCAAGTCTCAGAAAACGGGATGCAGCAGTGCTGGCATCTGTTATCAGCCCTATACCGTGTGTGTATACATTAAAGTATTCTGATTCTATTCTTTAGAGGAGAGGATGGACGTATTTCACGGTGACTGCTGTTAGCTGTTATATCAACCTACCAGTCCTGAAGGAAGCTAGCATGGCTGCCACCGATTCACACACGGAGGAGGGAAGGCATCAGCTGTGGCGTCCGGTGTCATGTGGATCAGAGCAGCGGAGTAAACAAGAGTCTGCCGGTTAGCCATCAGCTGATCGTAGCACACGGTGTGAGCCGCAGTGAAGATCGAGATGGAGCTAACATCAACCACTTGCTGTTTAGCGATCGGATAGCCGATGAGGTTTGGCTGGAGCCGGGGACACGCTGTGGAAATAAAGTAACTAATGCTAACATATAGGGATGCACCGATTGATCGGTAACTGCTCGTAATCGGCCGATATTGGTGAAAAAACACGTGATCGGCAACTCCTTTCAGAGCCTTTCAGAGCCGATCATACCAGCCGATCACCTGTCACTCATATTTTGCGGCCGACAGAGAACCTGTGTGTAGCTGCAGCATCACGCCTCCCTCGCCCGCATGCGCACAGCGGCAAATATCTAAAACTAACTTTTACTCTGTGAGAGTGATGTAAACGAGCGGGGGAAGCTCTTCAAAATGCGTTAACACAGCGAATTTAATAAGACTTTGAAAGAGCAAACTCTGGGTGAGTGAGGTGAGATTTCACGTCTCCCTGTAGAAATGAAAAGACACTCGAAGTAGGAGCGGCAGCAGTCACACACAGCTGCACTAACCACTCATCTGTGTGAACATGACCGTCTGAAAAATAGTTAACTAAAGCCTAATTTATACTTCTCCGTCAGCTTGACTGTGGAGTCACGCACACACATTGACGGGGGTGTAACCTGAAAAGTAATTAGTCATCATGTGGACGAGCAACCTTTCTCTGTGGTGGACGACGCCGGGTTCTGCTCGCTAGCGTCCGCCACGAGAAATAAATAAATAAAGCTATTAACGTAACGACTCTGACTCTCTCAGGTCACTCGTTTAGGGGTCTTTTATTCAGGCTACTGTCGGCCGTAACCCACGGCTACAACTTCTCCATTTATCCACAGAACAGTTCACAACTGGGCGGCTTTTCTTAGCATAACATAACAGCCGCTGACCTGGAACCGGAAACGGCAACATTTTCTAGCAGCTGAACTGCCCTTCAAAATAAAACTAACACATAACATTACTCTTATATCATTACGGCAACAGTTATGATGGTGGTGATGATGATGATGATAATAATAATAATAATAATAATTTAATAATAAAAAAATCTCACAACACACAAATTCGATGTTTTTTTGCTTTCATGCACTATTTAAGCTACACTTAAGCTGAGTCTAAGTTGTCTCTAAGAGAGTCTGTAGAGTGTTAAATATTGCACATGGCCTCAGCCTGCAATAAAACAGTGGTCAATGATACTTTCTCATCTCCTACTTTTTATACTAATAATACAATGGCAATGTTGCGTACATGAGAAAACAATATTGAAGAATTTATGGATTTGACGCTGTGATCGGTAATATCGGGATCGGCAGATACTGCTTTTGGTGATCGGTGATCGGTGATCGGCCCTCAAAATCCTGATCGGTGCATCTCTACTAACATAGCCACCGGCTAGCGGCTGACCGCTGAAGCGTGTTGGGAGAGACACGGCAGGCTGCGGTAAGAGAGGAGACTTTAATAGAAGGAACTTTCTTGAAGAAGGACTTTGGAACTGATACTCTGGGACCGGATTGGGAGCTTTATTATGAAGAAAAGAAATGATCAGCTGAGGTGAGTCATAAACCACACTTGGATGCTGGTGTCTAGCTGTTGCGGGCGGGGTTCTCATCATATGCAGCTGCTGAGTGTTGGAAATCAATAAGACCTGACATATTTGATGTGTCTTTTGATTTCATTGTTTGTTATTCAAACAATGTGTAGCAGCTAGTCTCATCTCTTTAGTTGCATTGTCAGACGCCATGCTTCCACGGCGCACTGCTGCCCTCTGCTGTTTCTTTCAGGTTACAGTCATAGTGCAAACGCGTAACTCAGAGCTCGTCTGTCCCTAAATAGCTACCATATTTCAAGATGGAGGATGACCATGGAGCGTCGACCACAATTTATGTATTAAAAATGTAAAATTTGAAGCTGAGAGGAATATTTAGAATTGATGTTGGTGAGAAATATTAATGAAAAAGGACAAGTTTGTGCACTGAATGCACAGAATTTGGTAGTAAACAGGTACAAATATTACACACTGGGGCTTTAAAGAGCCAAGCGCTATAGCAGTTTTTAATGCACTAAACTTCAGTTAGCATCTAGCATCGTAATGTTAGCACATGATCAAAGAGGTGTCATACACAGTTTTGATTAACCTGTGGAATTCACCAAAACTTGTCCAGTGCTCCAGTTTCCCACCCAGAATGATTGAATCTACTGTGACTTGTGAGTCGGATGGATGAGATTTTAACGTGCAATCAAAAAGTGGGTCAAACATCCCCTCAGTTTCCAAAAACAGCAAAATCGCTACTGTTAATATGCACATAACTTACGTCGCAGGGTTATGAAACTGATAGCAGGCAGATGGAGGTTTAAGGGATGAAAACACAGAGGATCATGGAGTAAAAGGGAAGGATTGGGCAGAAGAGGGGTGTGATTGAACGAGAAGCTGATGGAAATGGAGCGAAGAAGACAGGAAACAGCTGCAAATCGACAATTTGAGAGCAGCTCTGGGTTTCCATTCCTGACGCACACCTGGTTTTCACCTGAATCCTTCAAGTCCTGCGCCTTAGTCACACACATTACGCTCATTCACACATTACTCCTGTTTGTCAAGAAAACAAAGTCTCTGAACCAAAATGGTGGAAAAAACAAAAGGCATCACAGTTTTAAAACTCCTCCGACCTCTTTAATATGCTCACACAGTCTCTTCATTCAGACGTGTTTGTTAGTGCCAGACATATTTGAGGAAGCGATAATCATAGATATGATTGAAGCAAGTCTGTGTGAATCAATAGCTTGTTAGCTGTGGACAATTACTGCCTCCTGTCACAGTTGCAACCCATAATCCCACACGCGGATAAAGGGTAAGCAGACAGCTTGGCTGTGTTTGCATTAAAGCTCAGATCTTCATATGATTTTAAAGGTTTTCCAACACAATAGGGATGTAATTAAAAGGTGCTTATTTCATATTTTTGGCCATTTTAAAGTTTTTGTAAAGTTACAGGAAATCTACTTTAGATTTAATATACAGCTGCACCCGTCATGGTCCAGTTAAAGCACTGTTCTAACTAATAAGGGTATGGTGCAAAACGTTTTTTTGCATGTGTGCCTCTGATGACAAAAAACAAACATTTAAATATTTTTTATACTTCAGGAGGTGGATCCTGGTCAGTGTCTAACTATCATGGTATGATGAGTGCTTTCAGGTGATACCAGCTTCAGTCAAAGTAAAGTCATGGTAAAAATCACAGTTAAAGCTGCACTAGCGAATCGACAGAACAAGTGTTACAACCCTCTCTGTTGGCTGAGGTAGGAGGATGAGGAGGAGGTAACAAAAGGATGAGCAGATGGTTTATTTATCTGCACGTTTAAAGGAAAATGACGGTTAACGAAAAGAGGCTTTTTCAAAAATGCCTTTAATAAGTCTAAAAAGTAAACTAAAATTCACTAATACTACAAACAAAATCTAAAGGGTAAATAACTAAACAGCAGGGGTTAATGACTAAACTATAAAACAACAAAACTACAACTCAAGTTCACAGGAAGAACAAACACAACAGGAAAGCCAAGCTTCCTCTGGGGGAACACACACAAACTCTAGTTCCTATAAATAAAGTGCTTCTCTAAAAGCAAACCTTACCACAAATTCTCTAAAATGCCAAAACTCACTCGAGTTACCACGATCCAAAAGCGACTCTAAGAACACAAGTCAAGTTAGTAAACCGAGGGGACGCAGAGACCACAAGCTTTCAGCACAGCTCTCAAACAGCTTCTCTTCTCCCTCGATCACACGCAGCTGGCTGATTTTTAAAAGCCGATTCAGCACTGCTGTGGGACTCCTCTGCTCCGGCGCTGTCCGTGGTGCCGATTCTACCAGAGAGTAGGGCTGTTGCAGCGTCTGTGTCTGGAGTTTGTTATGAGCGCTTACGCTACCACTCGACGCAGCTTTTACGGCTTTTGCTTGTTGGCTCTCTCTGTATTCTTTATCGTGGTTCTTGCGCAGCTGATAAAATACATTTGTAGTGTTGGAATCTGTTGTTGGCACTGGGAACCGGCAAACTTTACAAACAACTGCTTTCTGGTCCGCGTCGGCCTTCCTACACCCAAACCACATCCATACAACAGAAGTTTCCCCTCTTTTAGGTACAAGCTCCTCCGTTTGGGTTGGCAGGTCATCCTGTTGAAAATGACCCTGGTCTGAACCGCGTCCGCTACCGTCCTCCTCCATGTTTGTTTATGCATGGCTAGCGTGGCGTGGCGCGCGTGCATGGACATGCCGTAAGGCATCATGACGTAAAATACTGCCGTAAAACGCCGAATCGTGGTGTAAACGATAGAGCTTCATATTAAACGATAGACATTTTCTATCGTACAGACGAAACATTTCGTCATATCGCCCAGCCCTACCAGAGAGCCTTCAAGGCGGAGCTGGTTGTGGTGCTGGAGCAGGAGAGCGCAGCAGCAATGTCTCAGCACAAACGGCGTTGGTCATTACAACAAGCTAGCTTTTACACGTAAACACGGTCAATGAACTCTCACCCCACCAGTCGGGTATTTTGCCAGGGCCATGTCCGTCCGCCGGAACAGGAAACCCACACATTGCCAGAGAAAACGAGATAGCGAAAAACACCAGTTGTCATTTTCTAGGTCCAAACGTCTTTTGTTGCCCATGACTTCAAACTGTGTTTTTCTTTTTGGGACTCTGGTAGTTTGTCCTAAAGTTGAAGTGGTAGCAGTTGGCTGTTACTTCTTCTCTGATATTATTGAGCGGAGAACCTCTCACACCAGTGGTGTTCTGCTGCTAAATACGCAAATGCGTGAATGAGTGGAGGACCCAGGGAAGTGCTGTGGTTCAGTGAAACTGACAACTGGATGATCAACCGGACCGAGCCGTGTCATTGGCGGAGGGTTTTAGAACAGAACCACCTTTTTTATTTATTTTTTTAAACCTCCAAAATGTATTTATAGCTAAACTATGTTAGAACGTTGTAAGCTAGCTTGTTCTGTAGTTTTGCACCAATTCAACAACTACTATCCTGTATGTTTTAGATGGTAAACAAACTGTATTTGATATAGCACCTTCTAGAGTCCTACAACCCCCCAAGGCGCTTTACAACACAACAGTCATTCATCCATTCATACACACATTCACACACTGGTGGTGAGGAGCTACAATGTAGCCACAGCAACCCTGGGAAAGAGCTGGGACTGCTGTACAAACTAGGCGCCGCCATTTCCTCTGACCACCACCAGCAGGCAAGGCGGGTAAATTGTCTTGCCCTGCAACCCCTCTGGTTGGGCACTTAACTTCTCTGCTACCATTGCCCTACCGTTTCCTCTTCACTATACGCCCTAGTCCTGCAGAAACTACCTAATCATATTCAAAGCAGGTGTGTTGGAACAAAGAAACCTCTAGAGCATGGAGGATAGTGGCCAAGAGCAGGAATGGACGTCATTTTAAGATGGTTTCACCCCTCGTCTGAAAGGCATCTTCTGATGAGTCGATGGGTTGGTAGTTCCAGGTTTATGTGATGCATGAACTCTTCAAGGTGTTTCATGGGGAGTGGAGTCATCAGTGGATTTTATTATGTGGCGGTCAACATTTGACCTCAACTGCCAAACCTCTGAGTTTTCTATGAACTCCAACAGTGCTTTAAGTGCATCTTCTTTAATGTGTTTGTGTATTTTTAGAGTGACCCTCTAACTTTAATCAAACTCAGCCTGCCTCCTAAACTGTGAATGTGTGTCTTCATATATACCCTTCCACTTCAGCACGCTTCCATTCCCCAGTGAGGACACACACACACACACACACACACACTCAGGCTTTAGCTCAGTACACCAGGATCACCCAGATCTCACACAGTGATCACACTCTGAACCCAAAAGGAAAGTGACACAATAGGGACACAAAGCCAACACATCTTCATCCAACGCACGCTGCTTGTTATGGGTGGAGGTGTAGCTCGACACTTGTACTGCTTGAGGGGGATGCTTTTTTTTATATTCCACAAGTGGACCAGTCACCCACTTAATAAGAAGATTAGGCTTACAGGACTGGAAGAGACAAGAGGAAACAAAGCAGGCCACTGAGATAATACCGGAGTATCTCGAATCCTCGGGTTGTGCTTCAGCGCCGTGGAACTGATCGTCTCTTCATTTAAAAAGCTTCTAAGGTAATATCCCTGTGCAATTAGAAAGTTCTAGAAAATGATGAAAAGGGCACATTCTGGTATTTGAAGTCTTTTCTTATGAGGTTGAACCTTTCAAACCTAAATTTGCTTCACACTGCAGTTAGGCTGAACAGCTGTTGGTATACAGCCACTCAAATTCAGCTTCAAACAATCATATACAACAATATAATCAACAAAACACTATTATTAATAAAATTCCACTAGAATGCCTTCCAAATGGCACACAGGCCCTCCCCTTCCCAGGACTAAACACACCAGCGTCTCTTAAAAAGTATGGGAAGATGGCAGAACAACGGTAAAACACATAGGTGGTGCATGACGCTTGTAAAAAATAAATAAATACAAGATTCTTTGAGGTGTGGTATCAACATTTTTCTATGTGGTTTTATTTCCAAGCATCACCAGTCCTGAAAAAAACTCATGTTTGGACCTCCAGGCTCCCATAGACGCTCTTTTCTGCCTTTATAACTATTTCTGTTTTTGTAAGTACAAAATAAAGTTTAATTTGTTTGCATTTTCATGTGTTAATACTAGAACTCCCAGAATTCTAATACTTTTAGAACAGGGGCGGGGAACCCTGGTCCTGGAGGGCTGCTATCCTGCATGTTTTAGTTCAGGGGTGACCAGGATTGATTCAAGCACTGAATCAAGTGTGTTTGAGCAGAAAAACCACAAAACCTGCAGGATAGCGGCCCTCCAGGACCAGGATTGGGCACCCCTGTTTTAGTTGTTTCCCTGCTCCAACACTCCTGATTCAGTGCTTGAATCACCTGTTCAGCAGCTCATCAAGCTCTGTAGAAGCCTGTTAATCACCTGCTGATTAAAATCAGGTGTGTTAAAGCAGGGAAACAACTAAAACACACAGAACAACACAGAATTTTCAAGGTGTTTATACAAAGTTGTAGAAAAAAGTGATTCACGCTAACCCTAACCGTTAGCATTAGCAACTCCACCACACGGCAGAACTCCTTCAGGCTTGAGTTATTTGTGGAGATAAAACATCAACGTTGCAAAGCAAACAGACTCAGTGGTAGAGTCACATTGCAGTTATCCAATCAGAGGTGAGATGTCCAAATATCAGGAAGTAAGACTCCAGATCCTGCCGCCTGCAGCTCCTTTCTCCTCCGGCTGGATTCTACGTCCTCAAACAGCATCTGAGCTTTTCTTCCTCAGAGAACGATTTAAAAGACATTCATTCCTACTAGAGACCACTGCTAATGTACTAAAAATATGAATAAACATAATCTTTATTAGATTTATTAACACTTTCAGTCAATCTAGGTGGTTGTGATAAATAGTTTTGTTGCTGATGCTGAACACATTACATTGTGGTTCCACAGCCAGCGGTTCATAAACGAGCAGAGGCGGTTTCTCACATCTACATAAAGAGGCAAACAGAGGAGCCCGTTTGATTGAGCCTGAATCGGTGTGTTTGTATGAATAGAGGCCGACATTGAGAATGAATCCAGGTGGTACACAGGAAATCAGCCATGCTTTACTGACTCTGCCTGAGAATGTGCTCGTTACGGGGGGTTTTTCTCTCTGAGATTTGTTTTCGACTGAACCCACTTTCCTTTGCTTTAATGTCCCAGATCTGTCGTTGACTCAGCGTCGTCCCCAACTCTGTTCATCTCTGGGTAGTTGTTGTTTTTTCCTCCCCCCTCCAAACAAACTCACTGCCAGTGCCTCACATTATCCTGCTCACACATTAACATTTAATGGCCAATGCTGAAATGTGTCATCTAGATCTCATCAAAAATTAACCCACTCAATCACACAGACAGGGCTGTAGGAAGACCCCACCACCACCACCCCCAGGGTAAGCTGGGGCATTTCACATATAAGCCACAAGACTGGTGCTAAGCTACAACCATAGACATGAATACGTAGACTCCCCATTGGGCGCTGGAGAGCTTAACAGCGTCGCCGCCATATTGGGTGGGTTCCTCACTCTTCAAACCCAACTGGAGTCAATGCAGGGTAGGCAACTTTTTTTGTGCAGCCTACAGTTGCAACAACCATGCGTACTATTGAAAACAGATCACGTGGGATTACTATTGACTTTTCTAGCCTACCTGTTGGGATTTTAAATTTTAATTTATTTTGTTTAATTATATTTATATTTTAATTATCATGCCATACCATGTGTCTGATTTTGTAAAAAAGCATAGTAAAATGTGTTTTTTAGTTGGGTAATCACCTTCCTCAGTAGAAATGAATGCACCGGGGGTGAATGGAGACCCATCCAAGATGGCGGCCGGCCACTGTGGTAGCATCAATAGGCAGCGCCAGTCCACGGGGCGTCTACGCATATGTTGTCTGTGGCTACAACCACATATGTTTGAAGTTGATTTGCTGTGGCAGCCATATTGAATCAGGTTGACCCCAAAAGTTAAAGCGACAATGAAGAGTTAACACTTTAAGCTATTCCTTTAAAAGTTGGTTTCAGAGATTCTGTAGGTGGAAACTTGATCAGCTTCACATTGGACAGCAGACAGTACTCTGCAGCCTTTTGCTGACCAAAAACTGCAGTTAGTTTTATGGGATGGGTAGGAACACTAGGTGGAGCTCTGTACTTGCTGTATGGCTGTTAGCGGTTCACTCTGTCGGTAGCTAATATAAAGGCTGGTAGTTAGCTTTTTCAGTTCGCCGACCTTCAAAAGAAAGCACAAGAAGAAGAATTTAGTTTTTTGTTGGAATCATGGTGGAGCTAAAACCAGAGTGAACATTGGAACGGTCTACACTCGTTTGAGGGAGCTAAAGGAGTAAACAAAATCACGGACTGATGGTGACCTGGCTTTGTTGCTATTGGACTTGTAAGTAATAATATTTTTGTCTAACAATGTGGATCTTTTTAATTCATGGCTTATTTATTATGAGTTGGCTCGTATTAGCGTTCGCTCGTTGTTAGCGCTAGCTACAGCAGGCTGCGATTCTGCTTTCAACCAGTAGGGCAGAGGAGCAGGATACTGTGTAGTGTTGCTTTAATTAGTTGATATAGCTCCACTGAAGACTGAGATTAAATTATTCAAATAGCTCATAAGATACATACACACAGGCAACAGCATTATCACCTGCCTTCTACCTTTGAACAGAGGGTGATAATGATATACATAACACTTAAAGCAACATGCTGGCACCATTGTTTCTAGAAATAACTTGCTTAACTCACTCCCAACCATATTTTGTTGATACAGCTACCAACTTTGTGGCAGAAAATTCCAATGTCAAATAGTAGAAACAACATCTCCATTTCTAACGTTGCATACATTTTAGACCTGTGTCATTTTGGAAGCAGAGGTGTATTATTTGGCAGCAATTCCTCTACAAACACATTTCCCAATTTATCAAACTCAGTAACATTTAGGAAAGCAGCCCCTGGAAAACAATAATAAACGGTGTAGAAATGTGTCGGCTTTTGTAGGCCTTTGTCGGTCGCTCGTTCTTCATTCTGTGGCGAGACACGTCCTGAAACGTGACTTCATCATCATGACAAATCCCACCGCAATCATCCTCAATCTGATTCATAAGCTCCTCCACCAACAAGCACAACCTGTACTCGACAGTCAGGTGTCTCCCAAGACAAACTGCCTTGATTTCTCCTAAATTGAGTCTGAAAAGGGAGCAGTAACAATGTCCTGTAAGGACGATCGTGGTGGGGAGCTTTTCCAGTCAGTGGCCCACCAGTGAGAACACTCCAGGAATCTCACCAGTAAGCGTTTGATTAGAGGTCTTGGCCGAGAGAGGATTTTTTTTCCTCCTCCAAGAAGCTCAGAGCTGTGATTGCACCATAAACAGCACAGAAATGATGTGAGTGCAATCAGAGGAGGGTCTGGGCTCGAGGTGCCAGGCTGTACGTTGCTGCTTCTGAAACATAACAAACCTGTTTACAGAGTTTCAGATTCACAGAGACGAAATCACCGCCAGAAAGAGACTTCATAGTTGTTCAGCTGTTTAAAGTCTCCACATTTAAATCAATTTAGGGTATAATTAATGAATTTTTTGGCTTAATTGTAAAAATGACACTTAAAACAACCTTTTTGTAAATTTGGGGAAATTATGCCCCCTAGTGGCTAAAAACAAAAGTGAATGATGATAATTTTATTGCTAATGCTTTTACTGTTTCCACTTTTGCAGCATTATATATAAATTGTTTATTTAGCTAAATAAATCATTTTAACCAATTAAAATAAGCTTTTATGTCAACCGAAAATTTTGAGTGAATTCTCTTCGTTTAACAGCAATGAGTACATTTTAAGGTTTCAAAATCCTTGAAAGGGTGATTTCACCCTAAGGCACCCTTTCAGCGCTAATCCAAGTGGCTTAACAAAAGGATTAGCTACAAAGGTTTAGAAACAAGAAGAAATTATTTTTTTATATCACGAGGTGCTTTACAGATCAAAAAGTGCCAGAATTTTCTAAAAAATAAAAATACAAGAAAAGCAGCGCTCTGATAAAACCAATGGCGATATTGGGGTGAGTGCCAGCCAGAGACAACAGCAGAACTATTAGTTCACGGAAAACTCAAGACAACTCACCCACAATCTGTCTGAGTAGAAAAGAAACACGAGATGAGGTTCAAAATGAATGAAAAAGGACAGGCTACACAGAGCAACCCAGAACTTACTCACGTCTCTACACAGCAGCCAACAAAACAAACTCACACTAATGAATAAATAGCTGTAATAACAGGACTACTAAACCCACTAAAAAAAGTCCCCAAAAAAGGGGAAAAGGCTCTTACATCCCGGACGAGCCCCCAAATTGCTCAGCTTATGCTATAGTTTTTTCAAAATATCACAACTTTGTGTTAATTATAATTCCATTTTAAACAATATTTAATTAATTTGCTTTTTCGACAGCTGTGTTTTGTTCCTTAGGCAACATGGCTGCGCCTCCTCTGCCTGTAGGCACTGATTGAGGCAATAATACTGCGGAATCTTCTAGATGGTTTTAATGGTTAAAACAAATACTTTTCCTTTATAGTCCGGACTTAAATATAGATTAATAAAATATTCCCAATGAATAAAACAGATTTGCCAGTTAATTTTCTATAAAATATGTTCAGTGGGTGTGGTTGGTTTATTGTCTGAGGCAATCATCACAGATTAAGCTGTAGTGTATGTAGACAGCTGGAATCAAAATTAATCATCCAGTCAGTTAGCAGAATATTCATCTGGAATGCAATTCCATTTATTGTTTCTCTGGTGTCAGCTCATTACCAGTGAGGATTTAGAGCTATTCGTTTATGAAACTAACAATACTATGGATTGAGTCTGTTGCCTTGGGCAGTAATTTACCAAGTAGCAAGTTAATCAGTGGTGGCATTAAGAACATTTCTACCTAGTATATGCCTGTTCATGCTGTAGGAATGAATATCTAAATATCTTTTTGGTAAAAAATAAATAATAATAATAGTATAAAGTAAAGTTTCACATTTACATTTATAATATTATAAATAACAATAAAGTTTCAAGTTTCAAATTAAAAATTTGGACATTTCTGCAGAAATCTTGAAAAGAGCCAACAAAGCTAGAAATTCCATCAACTTTGTGGTGACTTCTGCTTAGACAAAATGCCTATGTTCCAGAGAATCACGCTTAAAGGAAATGTTAAAGCTACTGCAAGTGGCTCATTAGGGTAACCGTGGTAACCCCAGGGGCTCATGGGGGTCATCATGACAACCACACATTTTATCCTGACAGCAAACTTAATAAAAGGCAGACAAGAACTCAGATTAAAAGTATGCCTCAGACAAACACGTCTAAACTTTTACTTGTACTGAATAAATATTTGAACGACAGAAGTCTCAGATGGACCCAAGTGTGAATTTTCATGTTTTTACAGTGTTTTATATAGGAGTTACAACAGTTTTGAGCTCAAATATAACAAAAGCCTGGAAAATTTGGTGTGGTTCAAGAGGATTTGACTGAAAATCTAAAGTGCTGCAGCAGTGGGAGGCAAAATGGGCTAAAGAAGATGAAAATGTCTGCATTTAGATGTATATTTTGTATGTGTACTAAAAATTATGTGGGCATAAGGGGTTTGTGTGCAAAAACTGTTTGGTTATAAACGTCGTCCATGTAAATATTCTGAGGAACATTTTTCAATCATAGTAACATTCAAAGAACATTTTTCCTGACATTTTGATTTTCCATTCAAAGACTTGAAAACGGACCAAAGAAATCGAGACTAAATCGCAAACTAGACCGCGATAAAAAATTAAATCAAGCTTCAGTGAAATAGATGGTCAGAGCCCGCGGTTACAGTAGAACCTGACAGAAGTTTCTGGGCTCATCTGAGCTCACCTCCAATGTCTGGCCGCAGCGTCTTGTCATACTCCCTCAGCAGTGTGTTCAGTATCCGTGTGGCGTCCTCCTGGTGAGACCTGGGGACCAGCATCTGGTTCACGGAGGTGTCATGGAGGTCCTCGTCATCATCTCCATAATCCAGCAAATCAGAACTGAAATGAACAAATCGTTAGGAAAACTTGGGACTCATTAAAGACACTCAGATTAAAGGATTTGGGCATCAGCTCTAAATTTTATAGACTCTTTTTCCCTGTGTGTGTGGGGGGGGGGGGGGACCCCTGTCACTAAATAAACAAACAAAACACCGAATTGGCACAACTTTTGAAGCTGTTGATCGATAGAAGTCGACTCACCGAGCACCTGGAGCGAGCAAAAGCGTGACCAGGATGAGCGCGAGCTTCACTGTCATTTTCCCACGCGCGGATCGCAGTCTGGCTCGCGGGAACAGCTGGATTGAGACCCCGGCGCGCGCTGCTGCAGCCGCCGCCGCCGCTGCTGCTCCCATCAGGCACCGGGAGCCTACAGTAGGTGTGTGCCCATCAATCCCACATCTGAACTTCCTCACTCGCCCACGCGCTCACTCCTCCTCCTCCTCCTCCACCACCACCTCCTCCTTCGGTCCTCCTCGCTCCTCGCAGGAGGGCTTCCTCCGGGAAGACACCCGGCGATCAATCAGGGTGATGAGTCCAGTGGGATAAGAGGGGAGGAGGGGGAGGAGAAGGGGGTGTGTGGAGTCAAATCGACGGGCTCCCTCCCTTCTTTCTCTCTCCCCTCTGGAACTCCTCTGAGAGGACCTTTAGCGACTCAAACGCAGCGCGTGACCTCATCCAGATGAAAGAAAAAACACTGGTCCTCAAGCCGATTAATTACCACCCTTTTCCAAAGTGAGCAGAGAATAAATAACATCCGAACCTCTCAAAATTCGACTTCTCCGTCTCTTCCCCCTCTCTTTGAAGCCAAACTTGTCATTTTTTCGCAGTCTTCTTCACAACGAACACACCTGGAAGTCATAATTGGACTTTATGGCTCTCCTCCGCGCGCCAGATAAGAGATCATTTTCCGAGAGGCTACGCTGCCCTCTGGTGGCGAGAGCTAGGACTACAGGCAGCAACAGGAGGCGGGAAATGAAGAAATTCTCCATTTTACGGCTGAAACGGTGAGATTATTTTACCTTTGGGAAATCTACAGCAACTGTGTTGATGCTAGACCCTGTTGAATTCCTCACACTAAGAATGAATACGGTGAAGGCAAAAATGGTTTTAGACGGGTAAAATACCTACAAAAACAAAATACATCTAAATACAGTCATTTTGAACAAATGACAGGGGTGGATCTACAAGGGAGCAGGTGGTGCCCCCCTGCTGTGCAGCCTGGCCCCCCCACCTGCTCCCCCCATTTTTTTGTCCCTATATTTTGTCTTTTAACTCTCCTGTAGACCCATACAGTTAAGTTCTTATGCATTTGTCTGCTGTATTCTTTTAGCTTTCTTTTTATATTATCTTTAGGTAATGGAATATGTAGGTTTATGAACTGCAGAGAGCTGCAACTGTCTAACAAACTGAAATTTCATGTGAGTCATCCTCATCAATGACTTCTCAGGTGGTAGGGAGTGGGTGATTCACATGTAATTTATTTTAGTCCAATTTATATGTATATAATTATACAATTTATAGGCTTAACACTCTATATATTCCCATTAGAACTGACAACGCTCCTCAGACCAGAAGCCAAATATCTGCAAGGAACCAGACATCCAGATGCCATAATTTGACCCTATACTAGGAGTTATACTAATTTTGACCAAAGGCATCTATTGGGTTGGAGAACTTCTTGGTTCATTACAGTTGCTATAAAAAGACGTCTAGTTAAATTAATTGCTTAATATAGTTTTGACTTATTCTGAAATGCTAATTAACAATGACAGTATCTCACATTATTGCAAAATTTTATTGTACAGTGATTTATCTCCAAAACGCATCAAGGTTCTAAAGGTTTTCTCTCTGAATGGCTGGAGAATTAGCTAATCTAATCCCAAGTGAGCAAATTAAATAGTATTACAAGTAGAGAAACAAGTGCTACTGTCCGTTTTGCAGCTTTAATCACTTTAATACTATACAGAATCTTGGTTGATCCCCTTTATTTGATCAATTGTCAAGTATAATACACAATACAAATACAGTGCATAAAACAAATGAGTGGCGCAGAACCAGCTACAATGCCTTTGCTGTATTGTCGCAAAAATGTAAGCAAAAAGGTTTCATCAGAAAATAATTCAAGTTCTTAACTTTTGCCTTAAAAACAGGAATTACATGCATTTAGATGTCCGTTTGCAGCTGTCTTGGGAGAGACGGCCGTCCGTAAGCTGGCTGCTGAATGTTTGATACACATAATCGTTCCTGAAATTGTCCCTAACAGCCTGTAGAAATGGTTGTCCAGACGATATATGAAGAAAAACAAGGGCTTGTCATCGAGATGGGCCTCAATTCAGAGGTAGGCTCACCCTGACGGACAACTTAAGCGGAACTAAGTCCCCTTTTTCCCCAACAGATGTACGGCAGGTGATTCTGGTACAGCGGCTGAAGGAGTGAAGGGAGGGTAGTTGTGTTTTGGATGACAACTGTGAGCGAGATGTTTAAATGGATGGCTTCGTCAATGAGGGAGGATGGAGCACTTGTTTTTTCTTCGTTTTTTTTTGGTTGCTAAGAAAGAAAAGATGTTAAGGCCTTATTATGAGGCTTCAGACTATCAAACAGTAAGGCTGAATTAAATAAAATGGGGACCTTTTATTGGCTAAGGCGATGTTGGATGGGTTGACGAACTCGTTGACAAACACACGCAGCGGAGTCTGACACGAACGTTGGATGGGAGGCTGTTACCGGGGAGATGTCTGGCCTGCTAATCTGCACCCGGCTGCCACGTCGACCCCGGACAGTCAGATGAATACATCAGCTTTTCAGCTCCATTTCATTGCACTTTCTTTCACCCTAATGAGCACAGAAGCATCGCCTCAGCTGACGGGTAGCAGCACTCGAAACCTCTCAAGCTACCCTGCACAAAAACACTGACGAGTACCGTAACCCACAAAGGCTAAATAAAATACATTTTAAACAGACATAATCATGTTTTACCATTAGGTCCATTTTAAGTTCACATAGCAAAGCTGGTATAGTAGCAGCTGATGTAATCACCAAGCTAAAACAGTTTTACTACAAAGCGATTACACCCTCTGATGAGTTTATGTTTCAGGACATTCTGATGGCATCAGAATGGGTGTATTTACTATTGACTGGATTAAAAGAAACAAGTTAAATGCCCTGAAGTTGTCCAAGACGATGTCCCAAGCAGCAGATGAGAAGAAAGCACAGCGATTAGCATCCAGGTGATTCAAGAAGTGCTGATAGAGAGGCTTCCCTTTAGCTGGGTTCTTTTGTTCCTGAGTATGACTCACCACAAACCAAGTCACACATGCTGTGCTTCTGAGATCCCTTAGAACCATAGTACCAACTCTCAGCCTCCAGTTTGACACAAACAACTGGAAATGAAATACAGTTTGTTCAAAATGAAGTGCAGATACACAAACTTGAAAACGCAATCCGAGACAAAAACGTACAATAAATAAATTGAAAGTCAACATTAGACTTTGGCTTTTTTATCTAAAGGCTTAAGGATGCAAACTTAAAAAAGTAAATGAACCAGAAGGAAAATGTTAAAAGACTATTTACACGATTTCCCTTAAAGTTTGGCCAAATGTTCTTAAATTCGCAGTAACTTAGCCCCATAGCAAGCCTTCCTAAGAAAGAGCTTGGATTGTTTGGAGCTCATGTCTGTGGTGAGATAACCAGCAGTCAGAAATAAAGCTGACAAGGTCGATTCAGATTTTAGCTCCAAAACAACTCAAACTTTAAAAATGTTCAAAGTTTTCACCAACTGCTAAAAACACCTTAACAGAAGCACCAAACTATTCAGAAAAGCAAACCAACCCCTGAAATAACAGAAAACTATATAATATTATTCTCCTCTCAGAATTTTAACCTTTAAGATAATAATAATAATAAAAACATAGTTTGAAGAAAGTCAGGCACAATGTACCCCTAAAATCTGATTTTACAGGCATATACGCAACTAAGCTAAAGGGGTTGTCAAGCTAGCTAGCTGGTAAAGAAACATCCTTTCATCTCCAAATGAACTTTCTGTCAAACAAACCATTGTACAAAATCAGAAAGGATTCAGAGATCTTTGAATGATAGTAGCCAGAAACAGTGCGAAGATGAGTAGAGTTACTGACTAGCGTTAACATTTTCGCAGCAGATTAGCAAGGGATATATGATTAAGAAGTGCCACTTTATGAAGGTGGACAGGTTTTTACAACACCTCTGCTGAGGTGGTTTACGTCTGTTTTAAAATGTTTAGTATATTTTGTTAGCCAACGCAAAGCTACGATAATTCGGGGAACTTTTTGCGATAAAAGCCAAATAACAAAGTAATCATCAGAGAGCTGCTTTCTGTTTCCAGCAGACCAGATTTCAATTTTACCCTTGATTTTGTACTTTTTACCCAGCCTTTAATTAGCTGTCTGATCAGTTGAGTTAGTTCTGGGTAAAGAATTGGGTAAAGAATAAGCTAAGTACATTGTTGAACATTTGAAAAGGGTTTTTCTGAAAGGGTATAAACAACTACTTGTTCCTGATAGCTCATTGAAAGGCCTCGGTTTGGAGAAATAGAGATTAATTCTGACCAGAATGATGAGCCAACGGTTAGTCAGAGTTGGGCCAGTTCCAAAGCAGATGTCTGCCACCTTAAAACAACTACATTTCTCAAAGGATTTATAGTATTGCATTACTTTGTTTTCTACATAAAATTAAATGGTTAGTTGCAGCTGTATAGTGGAATTAGCAGCTAGCTTTAGCACTTCCTGTCCAGACCTCGGGCTTGAATTCCATAATATTGCAGCTAAAATAATGATATAATGAAAAACTAAAATGATCTAAAGCCACAGTTTTCAAACTGTACCAATGGTGGTACTCCAATAGTACTCAGAAAACATGATTGGTAAAAATTATTTACGAAGAAAATTGTTCAAAATTTGGTTGAAGTTAATTGAGATTTTGACTCCAAATAGAAACTACTTTGAGAATGATTTGTAAACCCCTATGTACGCCAATGTGCTAGTGGCTACATAAACAACACCAGTATGTAGTTTAGCAATAAGATATGCTAAACAGTGAGGAAATTTGATTCAGTCGTTGAAAGAGAACATTCAAGTCAGTTTGTTTATATAGGGCAAAATCACACGAGTCATCTCAAGGCACTTTACAAAATAAACATTTCAATTGAACCTACTTATCAGTGCATTGAGTTCATTTCATTATGCCAATTAATTAAAAGTTTCCTATGTGAGGAAACCCAGCAGATTGCATAGAGTCACTGACTTGTTGTGTCAGTGACTTTACAGCAACATACTAAGCAAGCATGTAGCGACAGTGGAGAGGAAAAGTCCCCTTTAACAGGAAGAACCTGGCTCAGTATGAGTAACCATCCACCGTGACTCACTGGGGGTTTGAGAAGACAGAGCAGGAAACAAGCCCAGCAGACAATCAGCCAGGTTGGTCACACCAATTGATGTTTTAGGAAACTGGCATTGGCCTTTGCTTCACTTTTACCATCCTTTTGTATTTCTCCAAACCGAGGTCATTCTAATGCCGGGACCACACTGTGCGTTTTTTGACTGTTGCACAGGACTGCTCATGTCACACTGTGAGAACTCCAGAAAGGTGGCACACTGTATGGCTCAAGATTTCACTAGCAGGACATGCTACGTCATGAGCACACCCCCCAAAAAGCATACGTCACTAATAGCCGACAGCTAACCAAAACAATAGTGCTGAAAAGAGAAAAAAGCGCTGCCGTTAACACTTCTTTTATTAGACTCCGAACTGAGCCCCAAAAAGGAGTGGTCCGCATGTCATCACATGTAGCATATACTGTTGCTAATGTTGCTAATTCTACTCTCGTGTTGGACTCCTGTCACTAGCTGTTTACGTCAATCCCTGGGTGTATTTTCATTGGTCGATTGCAGACGGGAGTTGTAGGTTTTCAAGCAGTGCTTGAAGACTATTGAAGCCCAGCCAGCACACCTAGGTGGGCTCCATATGGAATATATATGGGCAAACCATATGGATCCCACCAGGGTTTGTCTGCAGTTTCCACGATAGCCCCACAGGGGTTTGCCGGTGTTTGAGTCAAACTCTCTGAAAACCCATGTAGGGCCCATTAAAATCTATATGGGCAAAAATCTTTCTGGGCACGTCCCTTTGGGGCTACCATGGAAACCATGGACAAACCCTGGTGGGACCCACACGGCTTGCCCGTATATATTCCATATGGGGCACACCTAGGTGTGCTGGTTGGGAGGCTGTCTTTGATCGTGAGGGTACTCAATAAGCTTTCGAAAAGTTAAAGTCAAAGTCCCAAGTCATCATCTCACACTGGTGAAATTACATCTCTGCATTTGACCCATCCCCATGGTGGGGAGCGGTGAGCTGCAGCTGTGGCCGCGCTCGGGAACTTAGTGCTGAGTGTCAAGCGAGGAGGTATTGGGTCCCATTTTTTCAAAGTCTTTGGTATGACCCGACCGGGATTCGAACCCCAATCTCCCAGTCCCGGGGCGGACACTCATACCACTAGGCCACCGGAGCTGGTAAAGCCGGAAAAGCCGGTCATAGTAGATGGCCACAGATTTACAAATCACCGTCATGTTCACCGTTTTTTGTCACGATTCTGTTCACCACGAGGGATTTGTCTAAGATGGCCGAAAAACGCACAGTATGGTCCCGGCTTAAGAGATAGCTATTACTGTCAAAATATTGATTGTTTGTAACCTTTCCTAAGAAGCCCACTTATAATAATTTGAGCTACCCCCTTGGGACACGTTATTTACAGCACTATTCATTTTAGTTACTTTAGATATTTTTGTAAGGCTTCCAGAGCCTTTAGTGCTACCATGCCGTGTCTTAATCTCAGCCCACTTACTGACTGACAGACCACCAAATTCTGGACATTTCTCTGCTGATTTGTATATGGCACACTGCATTTCCAGTACTGCTCTCTGAACTGTGTATATTAGTTTCATGGCTGAGTGACCAGGGCTTAAAATTCAGCTAAATCACATATCAAGTCCCACATCCCTTCTAACACATCACTCACCAGTGTCATTTCCCTCTAAGGGCAAGAAGGACTTTCCATTTTTTATGTGTTGACTTCTCCTTCACCTTCTTTAGCAATAATCTGAAAAATTAGTTTTTCATTCTCAGTTAGCAATTTCATTCCTTATCATTTTTCCTTTAGACTCTTTAACCCTGGCGATGATTTTGGAATATTAAGCAGAAGGCTTCGAATAGTCTAGTATAACAAGAAACAGGGGCATTTCAAGGGTAAAAATGGCATATTTTAAAAAGGCTATATTATTTTCACACTTGCGGCATGTTTTCTCCACCCTTTTTCTCAAAATGCAAACCCCCTGTACTTCAAGAAATGATTGACATATACATGGTCGGTATTCAAGACAAAGAGGAGTCGGTAGTTTCCTTTTAAGGGAAACTTCATGCAAACTGCAGCAAGATAGATGAGAAAGAAGCAAAGCACCTGCTTTCCTGTTTTGATGAAGCAGTTTCTTCATTTTCAAGCAGTCTTTTAGGCCATGAGAACAGGAAAGAGATTCTGTTGCAGCCTTGCATCCATTCGATTTGAATTTGATAGCTGGATATAGTTTTTTGTTCTTCAAGCGCAGATTTTGTTTACTTTTTTCTAAAGCAGAGACCTTACACAACTCTTTGATTAGGCTCAACACCCACCATCCATCCTTTCTTACACAAACTCAGTCTCAAAAAAACACACAGAAAAAGAAAGAAATGAAGCAATTATGTAGAAGTGACGACTCCTTTCACGCCCGGGTCTCTGTTCAGGTACGTGGCCCAGTAGACAAGGTTGAAGGTTCCGAAGAGGACAGGAAACACTATCCGCGACATCTTGTCGATCTTGCTGACGCTGTTGTAGGTCTTCTTGGGGTCTGCCATTTTGGTCTCGGTGGCTCTCAGCTGCACCGACGTGGTGTTGGAGATGGTGGAGATGGCAACATCCTTGGTGAGGTTGGGAGTGTAGTTGACACCCGCTGAACAAACGTTGTTTGGCTTTTTCGACAGCACCATTGGGTCTCGTTTCTACGGCAAAACAGAAAATGCGGAATTAGTGTCTACAAGTGTGACAATCAAGGTTCTGGCAAATCATCTGAGTCTACAGATTGTTGTGATCCCTGCAAACAGTCAACATCGCATGGACGTGCAGATCATGTCTATATTAAGTCTGTCGGTCCAGACCACGTCTGTAGGATGTCCTAACTAGGTCTTTGCACAGTGGGATTGGTCGAGAACGTTCCACATCTAGCTGTTTCTTTGCTGTTGTAGAATTTTTCTGTAGACTTCTGAGTTCACTTTGCTGCTGCCTTCATGGGTTACATTGTCAAAAAAGATTAACGAGCCCTTCCTAGAAGACACCATGCAAGTCCAAACCATTAGATTGCCTCGACTGTGCTTCACAGATGAGCTAGTGTGTTTGAGACTATGAGCGGAACCTTTCATTCTCGAAAACTTTAGTGTTGTTGCTACTAGTGGTTTTCTTCAATGCTCTCACAATGTTTCTGTTGTCAACTGCCGACGTCTTTAGTGTTCCCATTCAGCGTCTGTTATTAGTGCACCAGTGGTTTCTTTCTTTTCTAAGAAATGGTTCCACTGGCTATAGCTGATCTCTCGTATTCATAATTGCTTGTTTTGCCTTTTGCTTATACGTCTAACTATAATTACAGTCTGTCTCAGCAAAGCCCAACAAAGTGTAGACATTGAGTGCAATTTATGGTTTGCATGGATCACTTATCTCATTATCATTTTTTGATGTCAAAACTAGATGTTTTTAAGTGTACAGCAAAAGTAAAGTAAGTGGCTTCCCTGATCCAGTACTTTTGGAAAGGAAAGTAACTATGTGCTGATGAGTGGTACCTTGGGGTGCTGTGCTTCCAAAGCTTTCTTGCCATCCCAGGCCCAGCTCCTCTTGGTGAAGTAGTTCACCGTGGCAAACTCAATCAGAGCAGAGAAGACGAAAGCATAGCAGACAGCAATGAACCAGTCCATGGCTGTAGCGTAGGCCACCTTGGGAAGTGAGTTCCTGGCACTAATGCTGAGCGTGGTCATGGTCAACACTGTGGTCACACCTGTGAAGAGGCCATGGCAAATTGAGTTTTGACGAAAACTAGACACCATCAACCCTAACCGGCATCTGTTGTTACTCTCTCCGTTGGGATTGCTCATGACCAGCGCCGGCGCTCCCTAAACGCGCATCACGCTCAGTGCGTAGGGCACCGACTGGCCAGGGGGGCACCAAGCAATCAGGTTTATAAAGAAAAAAATTATATTAATTATAATATCAGCTACTGGACACCATGCACACAAACAACACCGAGAGGACCATTTAACTGGTGTTATTTCACACACAGAATCCCATCTTTCTAATTCAAGTTGATGTGCCTCTGTCGCGCCCGCTCTGGCTGTGACCAGGGGAGCGGTGCGCTTCACCCGCTGCTGATGGGACGGGCAGGCTCGGTTCTCTGTCCCAGAGCCGTGCCCTGACCTGCGCGCCACCAAAATGACACGCTAAATATTTAGAAATAGGCAGCTGGGTCGCCAGTCGATTTGGATGTTTTAATTTACCGCTTCACCGGTGTGTTTTTGCTGTTTATGTGCAGGGACGAGCTAAACTCCGCATAACCAGGTTACAGGTATGGAAGCCTGGAGAGGCCAAAAATCTTCAAACGTATTTTTCCCTACTGGCTCATATGAATTAAAACTAAGATTCCAGCCATGTTTGCTTTCATAACTTTTAATAACTTCATGCTGATGACCCACATGAACATAAAGCTCTGTGTAGTGGATGCAATTGACCTTTCGCCGAGCCCCGCCCCCCTTAGTTACTGTTGCCAACTCCGACAATAAGTGGATCAAATACTGCAGCTCCGCAGATTTCCGCGATGAAAAGAAGTAGACAGATGCGTGTCAGCGACATTTTTTGGAGCAATTTCTCCTCAATATCATCCAGATCGAGGCAAAAGGGTTACAGTATGCGGTGGAGGGATATATTAGTGTCGGCTCCACTGAGCGAAGCGTAGCAGGGAACAAGGAGTTGGGAGTTTGGGAGAAGGTCCGGCGTCCGGGGACGCGTGGATCCGAGGAGCGGTGGCTGCGATGTGGTGTCCCTGTGAGATGTCAGATGATCTGAGCTGCAGGCAGCTCTAACGGAGAAAAGCTCTGCATCGCTCAGTTGATCATCTCAGCTGAGTCTGTTTATAAAATGTAACTTTTTATTCCCGTGTTTACTTTCATTTTCAATATAGTTCCCGGCCGGAGCTCGGCATTAATTCATCACATGATCATGACACCACCCGCTGTTGCGCCAATAGGCTTAATGTGCGTTTATAAGACACACGGTTGAGGTAATATTACGCTGATTTGCCAGCACGGTGTGTCTAATAAAGGGTCTTGGATAGTCTGGGAGGCGGACCTCCGCCCAGCCGCGGGCGGGGGGAGCACTCATGCTTGGCTGTTGCTGGTTGAGCTCGATGAGGAGGTTCTGAAGGGAAACGAAGGAGACACGACTACTATCGAGGATAATGCTTAGTAGTAAATCAGGCTTAGCTTCATCATTTTGTTTGAAGTTGTCGGATAGTAACGGTTGCTATGATGTGTGATTGGACAATACCCGTTCTGGGGGCAGGGCCGGCGAAAGGCTAATTATGTCATGAAATTAGCTTAACATGATAGATTTTTTTTCTTGGCAAACAATTATTACAGGTTATATTGCGAATGACATGACATTGCCCAACCCTAGATGGAATTAAAATTATTTTACATGAATTATAAATAAAAGTTCCTGTGTGACATTTGTGACATGTAGCTGTAACACCTAACTGATAGATAGATAGATAGATAGAGAGATAGATAGATAGATAGATAGATAGATAGATAGATAGATAGATAGATAGATAGATAGATAGATAGATAGATAGATAGATAGATAGATAGATAGATAGATAGATCAGCACTGTCAAAGGTTGTTAATCTAAAGTATAAAACTTAATCTGAAGAAGTTCTGGAGAGTTAGAAGATTTTCTGGTTTTAACAAGTTCTTCCTAAAAAAATCTTCCTGAAGAAATGAAAACTTGTTTTGAACAAAGGTCAGTTCCCTCTGTAAAGTCAGATGAATGAGTAGAAATTAATAAATAAAATGTAGTGGACAAAAAGTCTCATTAAGTAAAGGATGAGTTACACTTTCTTAATATTAAGCCAAACCTAATATTTGAATACCTTATACTGTTTTTAATTTTATTTATTTATTTAATTGTGAGGTGCTGTTGAGGCAAAATTAGTTTAATGTTTTATTAAATTTCAATCATTTTAGTTCAATTTAAAATTAAAGAAGCAATTTTGGAAATAACGAGAGATGCACTGACACATACTGTTGTATAGTTTTTTGTTTGTTTGTTTTTTTGGGGGGGGAACCACAGAGCATTTGTGCTTAGGGCACCCAAATGGCTAGCACCGGCCCTGCTCATGACAGAAAAAAGAAGTACAAAGAAAATTAGGAAATAAGCACTAACCAAACACGGTCCTTGCAGGAACCGATTCTCGGTTCAACCAAAACGACACCTGGGAAAGGATCACAGTCATGAAACACGGCATATATGTCTGGATGACAAAGTATCCGATCTTCCTCTTTAGGTAGAAGTGGGCCATCATCACCGTGTACTGTCCTGGGGAAAACAAACATAAGACAAGAAACAATTAATGAAAAAGAGGTTTAGGATAAACAACATTGGTCAGTTTGAGGTTGGGACTAAATATTCATCAAGAAAATACTTTTATCAGGAAAAATACCAAAACCTTTAAGGAATATGAGCCCCCTGCCAACTTTCATGTTTTAGTCTAGGACACTCTTATCCCACACATGTCTCAAAGAAAAGCCCAAGTCTAAATCGTTCAAAGTTGATGCAAAAGCCATTTCAAATGAGCCAATGCCATCTTTGTAGTTTTTCTCAATTGCAGCTCTGGTGTTTAACTCGCCCAACAAACATAGAGCGCTGTAATTGGCAAGGCACAAAACTGTTCAGGCCGATGGTAGACCTGCTGAGGCTACAATGGAACATGGCTAGACCGACCTGCAGAGCAAAATCTTTTGCTACTGCTACGGTTGGTCTAGATTTCTAGGCTACCCTTTTATTGCATCTGCAGAACATTTGTCTTTGTTTTTGAATCATGGTTGAGAAAAATATTGTGCTGTAATGATTTGCTGATTTTGTTCAGTGCCCTTGTTGTGTATTTGATGACTATGGGAGGTCTAAACATCTCATATTTTTAGTTTAAGTGACCATACAATAACTGTATAAAGTTTTGAACTTCTGCTTTTTGTTAAACTATTAAATGTGACTGTCAAGCATTTATAATTGGGGGTGGAGCCGTGGGGGTGAATATTGAGAGCAGATGTATTTTAAGCTGTTTTGTGTTGAAATTGACCTGCTGTGCTATCGTTTTGCATTTAATTTGAGAACCTCCTTGAAAATGAGATCTCAAGAGGCAATTCCTCTTAATAAAGATATGGTAAAGAGACAGAGAACACTCAGTTTTGGCATTTTGAATGATTCTCAGCCACTACCACATCAAAACTATACCTGGAGATGTCTAAAATTGGTCAAGAATTAGCCATTGTTGTGTCAACGCTTACCAATGCATTGCATTCTGGGACTTGTAGTTTTAGTGGCTGACATGTTACATATTAAAGAACAGGTTCACTGAGAAACCATTTTTTTACTTATTATTTTTTAAAATGATCAGTCACTCTGAGTTAAACATGCAGGTTGAATGTGAAAATAGTCTTCTACCTCTATTTCCTGACTTAACGTCTGATAGAATATAGACAGAAAAACGCTCGGTTCAGAAATGCCTGACAGATCTACGTCACACTGTCACTTAACATTCATGGACTCACCCATCTTGACTCATGACGGGGAAGGCTGTTGTTGGTTTAGCATCCAGGAAACAGCAGAGAGCATCTCGGCTAGTAGAAGCTAACCGTTAGCATTAGCAACTCCACCACACAGCAGAACTCCTCCAAGCTTGTGTTGTTTGTGGAGATAAAACATGAACATTGAGGAGCAAACAGAGTCAGTGGTAGAGTCGTGTTACTGTTAGCCAATCAGAGGAGAGATGTCCAAATATCAGGAAATAAGACTCTAAATCCTGTCGTCTGAAGCTACTTCCTCCTCCAGGTGACTTCTACATCCTCAAACAGGTGCACCTGAGCTTTTTTCCCCCCAAGTACGACTTACAAGGCATTCATTCCTACTAGAGACCACTGCAGATGTAGTAAAAATATGAGTGAAGTTGACCTTAAAGACGTATTAAGACATTAAATATGACCTTGTAAACTGGATTAAACTGTCATTGGGAATTATTGAGAATGTTTTTTACTCACGTCTATGTCGATACGTTCCTAAACAAAAAGATTTAAGTTACCACATGAAACCTTTTTGACAGTTCAGTTTACTCTTTCCTACCACTCCTCTTTCCTCTTGTTCTTGCAATAAAATCATAAGAAGTGCTTGAAAAATATCAGAATAGAATGAAGTAGTGAGAAACAGTGGGACAGAATATTGAAGTAGGGATAAAGAGGATATTTTATATTCAGTTGAATTAAACAGCGTAATTAAACTGGCTTTGAATCTGTGATTAAAGAGAAAATCAGGTGCAAGTGGAGTTAATTACTCCAAGAACACGACGATGGATTATTAATGTCTGAGCTTTGACAATATGAGATGACTGAGGTCAGGCGAGGGACAGAAAAAAGCGTAAGAGAGAGAAAGAGGGAATGCAATGTTGAGTTCGAGGCTTAAAATAAAAAACCTCTTGCCATCAGCTGTTTACGACGGCAGGCGCTGGGTAACTATAAAAAATCCACTCCATCTATCGTTCTGTCTATCACACCAAACACACACACACACACACACACACACACACAAAGTAATACACAAGGCTTTCTCCAGGCAAAATCCGATTTTTGAACCTCCCTAATCCCTGGTTACAATCTGCATCCTGCCATCAGAGAGAGGGAGAGAAGGGGGAGGGGCCTCCTGCCCCGGGATCCTCACTGAAGCCCCGCCTATTTTAGTCCTGCCAATGGAGGCTCTGACCCACACACACACACACACACACTTGAAGCATGATTTCCAACTGTTGATACATACATCGCTCTAAGCAATGCACAGGCAGGACACTCGCTGCTAATCTCTACTGGGATGGAGGGGGGCTAGCTGGGAGGGTATTCCCAACCTCTTCCCTTTTTTGTGTTGACTTTGGTAAAATCCAGAAGCTTTTTTGTGGAATAACGATCAATCACTCTTGACAGGAGATGCTGGAACGCAAGGGGAAAAGGAGGCATTTGTGAAATTCCACTGCAGGCATCAACTGACAGCAGAGTGAAAGTGACGGAATATTTTTTCGATTTTTGCCAAAAATCAAACACCTGCTACGGTTGGCGCTCATCTGCCCCTCCAATGCCTCAATCAGGACAACCCCAGGATCATCACCTGGGTCCTCACATGCCCTCATGACTCGCGACTGACCTGGGACACCTTCACCCCGGATGTATGGACCCCTACAGGATCAGGGGTGTAGGGATGAGGAGGAACATGCTCAGCTGGTGGTGGATTTCACTGCTTTTCTGGCCTGGATTAGTTTTTCACATTGTCCAAGGGGAACTTCCCTTCATGTCAGGGAACAACGCTGCTATGCTGGTCAACTGGTGAGCCATAATCCGACCAATCATATTTTGTTACATACACAACTGCTGCTGTGGTATTATCGTCTTTTAGAGCTAAGGAGTTATTTCGGGACAGATATCGCCATCTAAGGCAGGTCTTGGCACATCCATAGAGATGTCAGCTATTTAAAGAAAAACACATGGACTAATCTTCTCTTTCATGCCCTCAAACTGGTGAATTGTCTAAAATTAGATGTGCTACTTAAAGGCAACCAAAACAACTTTCTAAGCTGTTAATGTCAGCACATGAGCTCAATGGACCTGATCCTGCCATCGCGAAAAATATATTCGTTGGAGATCTTTAAATTAGGCAAGTCTGAGGAAAATGAAAACATTTCATGGGCTACCTCTGAGGTAGTCTTTTAGTAGTCTTTGGTATTTTATTGATATGTCAGTCTTGGTAAAGGCCTACCTCAAAAAGCAATATATAAATATATATGTATATATATATATGTATATATATATTTTTTTTTTGTATACACTTACAAAACCCCAACCTTACCCTATGGGATGCCATGAGGTATGCATTCATTGATCAGCACCACATATACTGTGGCATTGGTTATTTTTATGCTTCACATCAAATTAATACAGAATTGGGTAAACTTGACTCAAGGTTTCCTCACTGTTTTTTTTTTTTTTTCATATTTGTGGCAAGCAGGTCCCATAAACTTCCCTAGTCTCTCCAGTAGTGACTAGCACACAGGTTAAAAATAACTCATTGCAGTTTTTAATAAGGGTTCTCAACAATTCTTAATTGCTGGTCTCCATTGGGGCCAAGACTAATATATATATATATATATATATATATATATAATCTTTTTTCAGATTTACCAAAAGGTTTAACTTATTGTTATTTAACTGCTAAATGGTTGATTCCAAAATTTCCTAATTTTCTTTTGAGTACCACTAAAGGGATCCTGAGTACCACCATTGGTACTTAAACCTAGGGCTAGGCAATAAATTGAAAATTTATTGTTATCGAAATTTCTGACTCTAACCAATATCATTTTCCCCAATTCAATAATTTTGGTAATAAAAAAAATGAAAAGATGTGTGTAGGTTGGCAACATTCACGACCCTTTAAGAAGCTGTACCACCTCGAGTCACATGACACCGTGACTCAACGTAATACACATGACAGCCCCATCTAGTGGACAACTTTAGTTTTTGCTCATACGTGTAGTTATTGTCTATTTATCGTTATCGAGGTGAACTCCTCAATATACCGTGATATTGATTTTAGGCCATATCTCCCAGCCCTAATTAAACCTTATTTGATTGTTGGGTGTTGATTAATACAAGAGGACCAAAAATAATGAACCCATACAAATAATACTTCAACAGATTTGCGTGGTGCTTTAAAAGAAGGACCAGTAAAAGCCGTTGATATGTTGATGTCTACATTATTGGGAACACATATGGGCTACACCAGTGATAATTATTTTCCATTGATAGCACGTGTCAACATGAAGAACCGGTAGTTTAGTCCGATAGGTTTGAAAATGTTGTATTTGCACTACAAACACACAGAGGCAATAAGTCTACTGGACAGAACGTGACACAAGAGCGTTAAGCCATCAGCAGTATCCAACCACTGATTTGGATGTATCCCCAGGCAAAAGCTTTGGTTTGCATGAAGGATGATTTTTGGCCTTTAGTCCTACTAAGTATCTCATTCCCAGATACCGCTTGGAATTTTTGTTGTCACGACACCAGATGGTGAAAAGTCAGCCTATAAAACACGTCATGACGTTAAAAAACCTCTTAAACATTGGAACCACTTAGACGGCATGAGGTGACGATGTCAAGATAGGTCCTTCCCGCCCCAAAAAATGGATTCATGTCTTTCATAGCCTTACTGGTAATTGGCATTGCAAAAATGCTAACGCAACAATCTCCCAATTTTAACATTTAGGCATAAAAGCTCCAACCAATCTTTTATTGCATTAAAAGCAGATCAGTGTGGCAAACTAATAAATCTTATGAGTGGCCTTTCAGCCTTTAGAAATCTTTCAATCAGCGAACTCTCCACTCTTGCAGCTGGGGTGTTCATAGGGAAAAAATATTACAGGGGAAATCCAGGCTTTTAATAACGACTCTACTAGAAATCAGAGGGAAGTCTACAGTTCCGTTTTACATAAGAGTATTAAACAGATGCCTTTCAACCCCCCCTAAAATCTCCACATGACAGAGTGAGCCTGTCCAATCACAACCCTGCTCCAGCTTCGCGAGAACTCAACCTGAAACCCTTTTCCCCCTCTTACCTTCCTTTAACCTAGAAACGGCAAGCTCAACCAAAGGTTGGAGTCAAACGTCAGGTTTAATGCGCTCACCATTAATGACCTCGATCTCCACCCGTCACCACAAGGGGATTCACAAAGATAAAATTATGAGTGCAGATATACCCAGCGACAGCCACCCAACCAATCCCTCACTGATCTGTGATGTCATCTTCTTATGGAAAAGCTGATGGGCTGTTGGATGGTGGCTGGATGGTGGTGGTGGTAGGGATTAACCCGAGGTCTCAGGTCTCTCTATTTCTGTGTGTGTGGCTCATGCAGGGATAAGTGTTGTTGGACAGGGCTGTCCGGGCCTGTAGACAGCTGGTTGTGTGACAGATAGGCCACTCTTGTCCACCAGCGTCCACTCGTCGACTCTGATCCTCCTGATAACGTCCCCCCTGCATTTATTCTCTGCCTCCCATCGTGCCGTTCATCTTTTTTAATCTAGACTTTGTTACATCACATCACTCTACACTATCATCCGTCACATCCTGTATAAATGACCTAGACATCCAAGAGAAATTCCTACATTGGGCAAATAAAATGAAGGCTACTGCCGATGGATCAAGAGTGATTCACATGGTTTTACCTGCCAGTGATACAGAGAAAGGCTTTTTGGGGTGGAAGGTTGACTGATAATCAGCTCTTATTGAAGGTATTTTCTCCATGGTACTTCACTGAAAAACCTTTTTTTTTTGTAATCAGTCAATCTGTGTTTGTCATGCAGGACTCACTCATCTTGATTCATGACGGGGAAGGCTGTTGTTGGTTTAGCGTCCAGGAAACAGCAGATTACGTCTCTACTTGTAGAAGCTAACCGTTAGCATTAGCAACTCCATCACATGGCAGAACTCCTCCAGGCTTGTGTTATTTGTGGAGATAAATCATCAATGTTGCAGAGCAAACAGAGTCAGTGTAGAGTCGTTGCTGTTAGCCAATCAGAGGCAAGATGGCTCATTTAAAAGTCAATTTTGCCTTTAAAAAAAGCTAAATTCAAATGGTATTCAAAAAGAAGACATTTTTCCGTTCTTACTTTAATTTACATAATACAAATTTGTTTTGAATTCAACCAACTAAAAAAATGATTCTGTGCTCACAACATTTTCATTGGTCACTTGACTCATTAATGTTCATGAAATGCGAACATCTCACCTCTGATTGGCTAACAGAAATGTGACTCTTTTACTGCCTCCATTCGCTCTTCTGTCTTAGGTAAAAAAATGAACTTTGATGTGTGATTGCCTCAAATAACACAAACCTGAAAGTGTGGGGCCATGTTGTGGAGCTGCTATTGCTAATGGTTAGCTTCTAATAATCATGTCATGCTTAGCTAGGTGGCTAGGGGTTGAAGACTATTTTCACATTCTGCATGCATATGCAATTCAGATTGATGGATCCTACTTCAAAAACAACAAGTATTATACATTTCTCAGTGAACTTCCTCTTTAAACCAGCACAGATAATTCTGCAATAGCAAATCTACAGAACAAGCTAGCTTAAAACATTTGAGTGTTCCACGACCGTGTTTGCGTTAAAAAAAGATGCACTGCAAAAACTGATTTCTAAGAAAATTTAAAAGAAAGCATAATATTTAGACATTTTATATTACTTTTAATCTAAAATGAAATAAAATTCTTCTCTAGAAAAATTGCATTACTTAAAAATATGGTAACTAGCACAAGAACCTAATTTCAGATTAATTAGCTAGTTTTAAGAATTATAGCCAAGCAACTTTTGCTTACTCCATCGGCTGATTTTTTTTACTCTAAACAAAAAAATTTGGATCCTATTTATGAATAATTATCTAATTTTGGGTAATACTAATTTTCTAGAGAAGACTGCTCTTTTAAAATTAGGTTTTCTTACTTTCCTAGAAATCAGTTTTTACAGTGTAGCTTGTCCTGTAGATCTGCTATTGCAGCTTTTATCGTAAATAAATAGAAAAATTATCAGTTACAGAAAAGGAGGAGTAATGTTTTGATCAATTACCATTTTATGGGGGTGTTAACTCTGTTTAACATATTTGCCACAATTAAGAATTAAAAAAGAAATAAAGGCTATTTAAAACTCAGTCACAGTTTGACATTTTACTGATGTAATATGATTACACCCAAATCAAACACAATTTTGATTACTTCCCCAATAATTGTTCACATGCTGTTTCCTTTAAAAAGCACAATTACTAAAAAGAGTTCTGATTCAAAATTAGCAAAAAGACATATAAAGAAAGCTAATGTGATGGTTTAGTGATGGCTGTGATTCAACAGGTTTTTGAGGAATGTACTAATCCTGGAAAAGAGGTGGAGGTCTAGAAAGTTAAAAGTCAGTTGTGGGGTTCATTTTGCACAATAATTTAAGTAAATAATTAATTTAAGTGGCGGTTTGATAGTTGTCAGAAATTAGCACAAAAATGCTTTATGATATTTCATCAGCTTTACAAATATGCTTTAATGGGCAGGGTGTCAAAGTAAATNAGACCATGGAACAAGACTTCCGTACGGCTTCAAGGAGATTCTGGTCCACCATCCGGCGCCTCAGGAGGGGAAAGCAGTGCACTACTAACACTGTTTACAGTGGGGAGGGTGTGCTGCTGACCTCGACTCGGGACGTTGTGAATCGGTGGGCCGAGTACTTTGAAGACCTCCTCAATCCCACCGGCACGTCTTCCAGTGTGGAAGCAGAGTCTGGGGACTTTGGGTTGGGCTCTCCAATCTCTGGAGCCGAGGTCACTGAGGTGGTCAAAAAACTCCTCAGTGGAAAGGCTCCGGGGGTGGATGAGATCCGCCCGGATTTCCTTAAGGCTCTGGATGCTGTGGGGCTGTGTTGGTTGACGCGGCTCAGCAGCTGGGATGAGAATCAGCTCCTCTAAATCCGAGACCATGGTCTTGAGTCGGAAAAGGGTAGAATGCCTTCTCCAGGTCAGGGACGAGGTCCTGCCCCAAGTGGAGGAGTTTAAGTATCTCGGGGTCTTGTTCACGAGTGAGGGAAGGGTGGAGCGTCCGGTCTGTCGTGGTGAAGAGAGAGCTGAGCCGAAAGGCGAAGCTCTCAATTTACCGGTCGATCTACGTTCCTAGCCTCACCTATGGTCACGAGCTTTGGGTAGTGACCGAAAGAATGAGATCGCGGATACAAGCGGCCGAAATGAGTTTTCTTCGCAGGGTGGCTGGACTCTCCCTTAGAGATAGGGTGAGAAGCTCGGCCATCCGGGAGGGGCTCGGAGTAGACCCGCTGCTCCTCCACATCGAGAGGAGCCAGTTGAGGTGACTCGGGCATCTGATTAGGATGCCTCCTGGACGCCTCCTTGGTGAGGTTTTCCGGGCACGTCCAACCGGGAGGAGACCCAAAGGAAGACCCAGGACACGCTGGAGAGATTATGTCTCTCGGCTGGCCTGGGAACGCCTTGGGATTCCCCCGGAGGAGCTGGCCCAAGTGGCTGGGGAGAGGGAGGTCTGGGCTTCCCTCCTTAGGCTGCTGCCCCCGCGACCCGACTCCGGATAAGCGGCAGAAAATGGATGGATGGATAATACCAAAAGTCATAGCTGGCCTTAACCCCGAATGAGCTGAATGCTTTGATACCCCATTTGTGTAAACAGAGTTCACATTTTAAGTAGAATGCAGACATGATGTTTGTCAGCAGGTGGCAGAGTTGCTCTGATTAGTGGTGATTACAAATTATTAGAGTATCANTCTTTCAGACCCTTTTTTGAGCTTAAGGCCTGGAGCAGAAACTGGATCTGTGCAGTTCTCTGTGGGTGGATATCTTTTTATTTTTTATCACTACCACTGTTGTGGAGTCAGACGTGAGCTCCCCTGTCAGCAGGAATCTATGTTGAGGAAACAAAGATGTGTTGCAACACACTTGTGGTAGGAAATCTGAAGCCTGAACTCTGAAAATTGCACGAGCATCTTATCTCCAGTGGGCTCAAATCATAGACACAGGCAGCTTTTTATTTTATGTCTGTCTTAGATCTTGAATGAAAAGTCGATGATTTACTGCTGTTATGAGAAACAGACAAGCAGAGAGGGATTTGGGTGAAGTAATTATCTGCTGAAAGGACGAGGTCCAGGTTAGATCACTTGGTTTTAATGCTCAACTTTCTCCAAAATGCATTCTTTGTTTTTGATGATCTCTGAGGACCACATGCTGAGCACTGACTGCAGACAGTAATGATTGATTTTGTTATGGTAGAAAACATTTCAGGGTGATGTTTGTACTACTAAATATTTCAGAATTATAGTAGAAACCCAGAAAGCACAAAACAGACACTATGAATTGAAACCCTTTGGAAACTTTCAGCTAATTCTGATTTTATTATAAACTACAAACTATAAATAGTAAATACCATCACAGAAACATAAATTATTATAAAAATAGTAATCATTATTACTTCGGTCTACCCTGAAATCCCAGATATTTAACTCAACTACTCAACTAGATGGATTGCCTTTCTTGCAGAAATGCTGTTTGAATGCTGACCATGACCATGGTGCCTTTGAAGTAAGGCTCCACCCACGTGGTTACTATAACCGCTTTCATATGACACACCGTGCCAGCAAATCAGAGTAATACTGCAGCCACGGTGTGTCTTATGAAAGCATGGCGATGCGGGAATTTTGCGACTTTTCGTGCTACCAAGCTTGGTAGTAATATTACTGCAACGCAATGCCAAAGTTAAAGTCCCAAGTCATCATCACACACTGGTAAAATTACATCTCCGCATTTGACCCATCCCCGTGGTGGGGAGTGGTGAGCTGCAGCTGTGGCCACGTTTGGGAACTATTTGGTGGTTTAACACCCCAATCCAACCCCTTAGTGCTGAGTGTCAAGCGGGGAGGCATTGGGTTCCATTTTTCCAAAGTCTTTGGTATGATCCGACCGGGACTCGAACCCCGATCTCCCAGTCCCGGGGCGGACACTCTACCACTAGGCCACCGGAGTTGGTAGGAGCTTAGGAGAAGCTTGTGAAAAAACCTAAGGAGCGCGGCTTCAATTGCAATAAAAAGCAAGTTACGTCCAAGCTAAAAGGAAGTCCGTGCCTATAGGGGGCGGTCTCTGAAACTTTATACTGCCATTGTGTAATCTTTTGTAAACAGCACATTACACAGTCTGACCACTTATGAACGACCAAAGGCTCACTGATTCTGGCTGATTGCGGCAAATTGACTACATTGTTTTAAGAAAGAGGCTAATAACAACCATGACTTTGAAGTTAGGCCTTGCTGACTACAAAATGTCATTTTCTAACAATAAATATCTTAAAAAATTTAACAAACAATAATACCAATCATAGGTACCGGCAGTCCAAGCGGAATGCGGCTCGGGTGGTCGCGGAGGCAAAAACCCGGGCATGGGAGGAGTTTGGTGTAAACTGTTGAACAGAGTTCACATTTTAAGTAGAATGCAGACATGATGTTTGTCAGCAGGTGGCAGAGTTGCTCTGATTAGTGGTGATTACAAATTATTAGAGTATCAATTATGATGTGGTTTTTTTATACTAGAATCAAATCAGATGCGCATAAAAATGTGTCATTTAAATACGAATAAGAGTCAAATCAATAGTTTTTCGAACATTTGGACAGTAATTTCAAACACACATGGATATCAGCTAATTAAAATGTATTTTATAAATAATGATTGGTCACATAAAGCTAACATGGACAAGCAGCACTGCTGTAAAAGTAGCGAAGAGCAGCTACAGAAGTTCAGATATCAGAAGGCATGAAGGCATTTTTTGATTATGCTTGGAAATAGAAGCCTATGGAAAGATTTTGCTCGACGACGAGTATATGGGATAGAAAATAAATATAAAGTGAAAATATAATTATAGTCTTTTTGTTCATTATGATGTTTTTGTGGTTGTTTGGAGCTGAAATCCAACAATCACACCACTCTTTTTTAAAATAAGTCTCATTTTTATCTTTTTACAGAAAAGCCGTTATGGCTACAATGTGTGTTTTTCTTCCAACACAAATTCCTTTTTCAACATGTCCTCCCAGCCAGCATGCATACGTGAGCCCCATATGGATGCATATTCACAAACCGTATGGGTGCCAACAGGTTTTGTCCACATTTTCCATGGTGGTCCATGTAAAATCATCTGCTCCCTCTGAAAACCCATGAAAACAAAATGTGGCAAACCCCTGTGGGGCCACCATGGAAACCGTGGACAAACCCTGTTGGCACCCATACGGTTTGCCCATATATATCCATATGGGGCCCACCTATGCATGATGACCCATTCACTGAAATATAATGAAGGATAACATCTAAAACATGCAGAATAGTGGTCCTAGAAGAGTAGAGTTGGCAACTTCATTCATAAACAGTTCAGTACAAAGCCCACTCCTCATTTGTGTTGGTTTGTGTGTTTATTTATTTATTAGAGGGGCATCCTTCTCAGCATTTTCATACCAGTTTTATAATTAAAAGTTGCCACTGACAGACCAAAATTTGGCCCTCAACTAAAACGAAGAAGGGCAAAGAGCTTTTTGGTGAATGTCATTATGCAGACAGAGCTGAGCACTTTGGCTGACCTTTGACCTACTATCTATGCC
The DNA here is from genome assembly GCA_006937985.1 of Aphyosemion australe. NCBI lineage: Eukaryota > Metazoa > Chordata > Actinopteri > Cyprinodontiformes > Nothobranchiidae > Aphyosemion > Aphyosemion australe. Next base: position 1,253,874 of record SSNS01000183.1, on the reverse strand, counting down.
AACTTTTCAACACTTCAGGGTCTAGTGCATTTCCAGCTCCTTCATTGTTGAATATATTAAAAAGGAGCTCCGACTTGGCCACCTTATCACTTATATTAGGAACAGGAACTGAGGTCAGGTGGGAGAGTTAATAGAGTAAAGTAATACGGTCAAGCTTAACCTCGGGTCTTAAACCTAATTTCATCAACAGGGACTAAAAGAACAATTAAATATGAAATAAATTATGGTCAACAAATCACAAAGTCACTCATTTCAAAGTGTAAAATGCCAGAAGCTCTAATATTAATTTTTGGAAACAAGACCACTGAGGCCCTCCTTTGTTTGGCTTTGCAGCAGCTCCAAATAACTGGTATTTTCTTCCTCATGATGGCCTCATGTAGCCTGGCAAGCCATCCTATATATGTGTATATATAGTCTGGCCACGAACCATTGATGGCTTTAAGTCGTGAGGCGGGATCTACGGTTGTCTTTCAAAATGTCAGCACGCAATTGGATAGCACTAGGACCAATCAGAGTAACGAACAACGTGACGTAATCACAGCGACGGAAAAGCGGGACGCAGTAATGGCGTCTAACATCAATGATTTCTGTCGTTTTTGTATGAAAAACATGCGAATATCAGGTGTACTGGGACATTGCACTACTTAAAAATAAGAAGCCGCTAGGTATAGCCGACAGACTTACGCACGTTGGAGTCTAAATAATCCAATGTTGATGACAAAGCTGTTTCAAACGAACGTGTTTCCTGCGCCGCCGCCATGTTGCTTGGGTTCGCGGCCGCAGCGCTGACGTCATCGGCTACTCCCGCTCTGTGATTGGCCCAACCAAAACTATAGCGAGCTGTGATTGGACAGCCACAGGCAGCGAGGGTTCCTATGAAGCGTGCCTAGACCAAACTCTGCAAAGCAAGAATTTGGTCTAGTTCACTAGGCTAGGCCTCATGGTGTGATGGTGATCATTTTTAGGGCATGTTGTTTTATTGAACTTGTCAGCATACAGCTGTGAGCAAATGCTCTGAATATGACAAAATCCATCCATTTTCCTCTGCTTATCCGTGGTTGGGTGTGGGGTAAAGCAGCCTAAGCAGAGAGGCCCAGACATCCCTCTCCCCAGCCACTTGGACCAGCTCCTCCAGGAGAATCCCAAGGCGTTCCCTGGCCAGCTAAGAAACATAGTCCCTCCAGCGTGTCCTGGGTCTTCCTTTAGGTCTCCATCTGTTTGGATGTGCCCAGATAACCTCGTCAGGGAGGCGTCCAGGAGGCATCCTATCTAGATTCCCGAGCCACCTCAACTGGCTCCTCTCAATGAGGAGGAGCAGCAGCGGATCTACTCCGAGCCCCTCCTGGATGAGCTTCTCATCCTATCTCTAAGGGAGAGCCCAGACACCCTGCGGAGAAAACCCATTTCAGCCTCTTGTATTTGTGATTTCATTTTCGATCACTACTCAAAGCTCATGAACATAGATGAGGGTTGTAACGTAGATTGACGACAGACCGGTACAACGCTCTCATCACTGTAGACGCAGCACCAATCCGCTTATTGATCTCCCGCTTCAACTTTTCTTCATTCATGAACATGACCCAGAGATACTTAAACTCCTCCACTTGAGACCTCGTCCCTGACCTGGACAAGGCATTCAACCCTTTTCTGACTTAAAACCATGGTCTCAGTTTGATGCAATGGTAGTTTGTAAAAACTTAAGAATTTTGTGAAGAGTGATGAGATGAATTGAAAAGTCCCTTGTTGACATGAAAATGTAACAAATTCCCCAAATAGCCATTACTAAGAAAGTCCAGAAGACCCTAGTACCATCTTCTGAATTAGCTTCAGCTGTGGGATAGGAGCATCACCACAAAAATGGGGGAAAGTCATTTTATTTAATGAATCCAACAAAGAAAAGAAATATATCCTGAGACCATTTATGTGTGCGGAGATTGCTTCCCTGCCAAGAGACTGGACTCGCTCCCAGTTTAGCCTTAGAGCAGGGGTGCCCAATCCTGGTCCTGGAGAGCTACTATCCAGCATGTCTTAGTTTAAACTCTGCTTAAACACACCTGATTTCAATCAGCAGGTGATTAACAGGCTTCTGCGGAGTTTGATGAGTTGCTGCACAGGTGATTCAACCTCTGAATCAAGCGTGTTGGAGCAGAGAAACCACTCAAATGTGCTGGGTAGTAGCTCTCCAGGACCAGGATTGGGCACCCCTGCCTTAGAACATCCATGAATAAAAGAATGGTGCCTAGACATCATCCAAGAGGAACCCCTCCCAGCCATCCAAAAACTATTTGGCAAAGAACAATGCCCTTTGGAACATGAAGGAGTACCATGTCATAAGGCTAAGGTTAGAACTAAAAACCTCCCATACCTTAATGTCCCAGATAATCTATCATCAAGAGGCAGCTGGTTCAACCAAACCACCGAAATTGTGACATATTCCTAGTATTAAATGCCATCAGTCAGGATTTGGCCTAGACGTAAATGACAGCATGCCAGAGTGGATTGAAGAGGTCTTGAAAAAGAGAGACCACTGCTGCAAATATTGACTCTTTCAATACACTTGAAATGGAAAACCTGTCCTCATGCTTGAGTATACCCTTAAAACATTGGACAAAAAGATCTGCACTGACACTAGTGTCATTTGCAAAGGCCAGAAGTTAAGTAAGCAGGGCAGATTCTGGAATTAGGGGCCCTTTACCTGAGCTAACCTGCTGTAGCCGCAAGATAAATCATTACTTAAGCACTGTGGACATAAACGCTTTGACAAAAGGACATATGAATGCAGACCAGTTATCTCTTTGTAGAAAAAAAAAAAACTCCCACCTTCATTTCCACCTTTTACCTCCATTCCCACACTGAGATAATTAGGTTGATTTTAGCCTTGGGAGGACCCAGCACCTTCTCACAGTGTAATTGGATTGTACTCAAAAGTGTAATCTGACATAGTGAGTGTGGGCGGGTCGCATCTCACCGCAATCTGGGGATAAGAGCCTCATCCTTTAAGCCCGACAGACTCCCAAGGTGTGGGCAGATCCGTCTTTAAATACCACCATGGTCGCCCCGTCTATATATGTGTCCTCTCTTTGAGGACACATATATAGACAAGCTGACCCCGTTCCAAAGAAAACCCGTCCCATTGCTGACGTTGTCAGTTATAGAGGAGTTGTTTTACATGTCAAAGTTACCTAAAATAGTATTCATGCTTATCAGATTTGAAATTAAAGACGTCTCAAATAGCATTACTATACTTGAACAATTGTACTACGATTGAATTATTCCAATCCAAAATCCACATGTTACATAATCCTAGTGGGTTCATGTCACCTCTTATAGGAGAAGCCTTCTATATTCAAACAGAGAAGAGCAGAGTACCCACCATTTTCAGTTAATCAGGTTCCCATGTGAGCTGGATATTGAAAGTTCTAAATTCTACTAAAAGAAACTTTAACACACATTTCAAATGTAATTATTTTTACAGTGTAGTTGTTACCACTTCCATTTCATTCATTTTATGTTAAAATTGAATTCCATACATTTGTTTATAGACATCTCACTGTGGATATTTTACATTTCGTTGTTATTATTCTAGTTGGTGATGTTGAAAATGTTTTTTCCCAACTAGTCATAGTAGGAACGTAGTAGGAACTAGTGCTTCTTTTTTTTTTTTTTTGCTTTTTTTTGTTTATTTCAAATTTTGAGATATGTAGAATTTGTTTCCATTTTAAATATCTGAACTTGGACAAGTAGCAGTGTAACTGCCAATGTCTAAAATGTTATGTGAAGGGTAAATAGGGAAATTTGCAAACAATGTTCCACAAACAACAATAATTGTGAAATGATGATTTTTATCAAGACTAATTGCACTCTGGAGTGCTAAATGTTCATTCTGAATGGGAAATTTCAACTTGCTTGTAAAACATTTAAATGATACATTGGCTTGCCGTAGTTTGCATTATTTAACTCTTTTTTTAGATTTTTGATGTTTTTAATGGTAAAGGCATTTTGAAATTTTTCAATACATTGAATAAAATCTGCCACAAAACTGTATTTTCACTGAAATCAGCACAAGAACTGTGTTTTTATGAATTATTAACAAAAACATCATTAACAATTCTGACTGTTCATGCAACCCCAAAAAAGTCCCACTCACTGTATTTTAAATATAGATTTAACTTGAATGAAACTCATTGCATCAGACTGCAAAATGCCATTGTGTAACAGTGATTGAGCCGGGATTAGCACAGACTCTAAGAAGGGGGTGGATATAGACGCTAACGGTGAGGATTTTTACTCACAGCTGCCAAATTTGAGCGGGCAGGCGTGGGCGTCCATGGGGAAGTCCTCCAACTGCATGGGGCATTCTGCTGAGATGGTCAGTCTAAGACAAAATAAATTCAAGTCATTCATGTTTTCATCCCCTTCATGCTGTTAAACCTTTCATCTGTCCTTAATTATCAGATCCAACTGTTCATGGCGAAGCGCTGCCGGCTAAATTACACCAATCCCGTTTTTAATTCAGCACAGAGACACTTTGTCCTTGACATTTTTCTCACAAAATGATTGTTTGGTCGGAGGCAGATTTCTTTCATATAAGTGATAATATCACCACCTAGTGGACAAAAATGGTCCCTGCTGTTTGTTCCTTCACTAAAACATTGAAATTCTTCTCATGCTGACCGGTTTTACTTATTGAAATTAAAAATTATCTTAAGCGGAGCCCCTTAAGCCCCTATGAACCTGATATTTCCTGTCAGTTGTTTCCTGACATTTCCATTTCCTGTTGTGATCTCTCTAGCTGCCGTGACGATACAGGATTAAGTAAATCAGGCATTCATATCACCTCATATTACTTCTTTTTTTTAAACCAAAGCTATCTGTCCTAAATTGAATCAAATCCCTGTGGATATTTCAGCTTTTTACTTGATGATGAATAGTATTACAGCACTGGGGTGATGAGGGTTCAGTGGAGCTAATGGGCTAGCCGATGGAGACTTAATTGCTGGGGAAACCAGCGCACAAAAACTCATTATACACTAAAGGTTTTCTTCTTCCACCATCAAGGCATACCTCAACATTAGTTACAGAACAACAGTTTCTTCTTTCCCCCCAACAAACTGCACTTTTAATTATGATGGTGTTGCTCGGGATGACACTAAACCCACTTGGGACGTGTTTTGTGATGCTCTAATACCTCCTGCCTCTTCGTGCTGCAGGAGTGTTCTCAATTAAATCGATAAGATGAGTAAACCGAAACAAAGTGGGACAAGTTCGTTTTTGAGAGGAGGAGGAGAGAGGAGGAGGGAGACCGGTGTCTCTGGGTTGAATAAATGAGAACATGGCTGTCGGCAATCCCACCATGTTCTAATTATTCATGTAGCCTTGCCCCCGTTATCAGGAGTGCCTCAATCAGCTGCATGAATTTATACTTTTATGGTAATGATACTTAAATCTGGTACAATACCATACAGAATATAATAATAATTTAATGTGTGATTTTAATTACAACATGGTGATCATATGTAAATTGGGTAAGATACTAAATTAAGTCATGAAACAAAAAAAATCATATTTAAATTGGATGCGGAGCAAAGCATTATTAGGATATACAAATTAGTAATCTCAATTTGTTAATTATGTGTAAATTATGATATGATGTAAACTTAAAAGACAAATTTAGGTAAAACGACATGATGAATATATGTTCTTGAGGTATTATGTAGTACAACGTGATGGTTATAAATGATGTGATGTCATATATTAATATGAGGTATGACGTCATGTGACATATTTAAAGCCATACTATGCAACTTTTTCATATTTTTAAATCATGTTCTTGAGCCAGTATGTGCTAAAATGATCCTTTACAGGGTTAATGAAATGTCACTCAGACCCCCACCACCTTCTGTAGCCAGAATACCGCACTTGCAACTTCAGAGTGCCGGTCCAGTCCCTGTTGGACTTAGAAAAAGGAGCTGACAAACCTGGCGCTACAGACTGCTTCCAGCATGTTTCCTGTGTGTTTTAGATAAGGGGTTCCCAAATTGGGGGTCGGGACCCCAAAGGGGTCTCCACAAGATTGCAGGGGGTCCCCACAATTTTCTCTTTGCTGAGGTTGTGAGGTTAGCAATATTTTATTTGTTACATTTGTTAATTACATTAATAAATTCCCAATAATACACCCTACAGTGTAGTCAGAACTCCATATAAAAGTTATAACTCTGTATGTCTGTTTAAAGTCTGTAAATGATCACATTTAATGTGTTAATGCGTGTAGGAGATGGGGTTGGGGGTCCAAGAAAAAATTTTGGGAACCCCTGTTTTAGATTGTGACCACATCTGATTTGTTTGATTTAGTGATGAACCGCTCCTGTAGACACTAATGAAGGCTGAGGAGACATTTCAGCAGTTAGATTAAGGTGTTAAAAAGATGCACAGCAAGGAGGTAAGTTTCACTAAGCGAGCCAAAACTAAATAGTATCGTTTTAAACGAGCTCTGACTTCATACTTTATATGATGTCATAGAATATATTTGATAGGTGTTATGTTAGACTATTTTTCTAACTGGTATAATGTAACATAATATATTTAAATGAGATTTTATGTCAAACAATACATTTGAAAATTATATTTGGTGATGTATTGCAACGATGCTATTTAAAATCTGATGATATTTATATCAGATACGACAGACATTTCTATGATAATGAGGTTTAAATAAGGTGTAGTATAAATCATAGGGATGTGAATCTTACAAGAACTCACAATTTGATTCGATTCCGATTCTCGGGGTGCCGATTCGATTCAGAATCGATTTTCGATTCTCAATTCAAATCGATTCACAATTAATATGAACAAAGAATGTCAGTTTCAGGATTAACTACTTTCTTCTGCAAGTTAGAAAAAGCTATGGGAAATTGTTATTTTACTTTAAGGAAAACTGGTTATGTTCAAGAAAATGCAAATTTACAAGGTAAAATAAAGTGATTCCAAAACTGTAAACAGAGGCAATCTTTTGATGAAAAGGCAACATTTATTTTTGCTTACCTTGTAAAATTTAACAAATCTTTACTTCTTGACTCATAAAACGCACACAGGATAATAATAAAGGTAAGTCTCTGTCGTATTTCAAGCGATTGCAGCGTAGGAGCACAGAGCGAGCAGCTACAGCTAGCGCCAGTTCTCCAGCGATGATGCGTTCAGGGACGCTCGGAAATACGGCAGTTTACATAAAGGCTTTCAGACAGAATTGATTCCGAACCTCTATGAATCAATTCTGAATCTTTATAAGTAAGAATCACGATTCTAATGTGAATCGATTTTTTCAGGCACCTCTAATAAATCAGCTATAACACAATAGAATTTCACCTAATTACGCCTAACCCTAACCCTAACCCTGCCCTAACCCTAACCCTACGCCTATAATTCTGACGGGTTTATGAGCGACCATTAATCACCGATCCCATGAACAGATGGACTCTAACCTCAGTGGGGGATCAAAAGTAGACGATTCAAACTGAAAAGTTGAGAACTTGGACATGAACATGAAGGAAGTGAAAAGGCCGGAGCCTGGAGTTCAGGGGCTTTGTGCTGTTTTTACCTCAGAGCCGTCCTGAAGCACCATCTGTCTTTTCACACTAACAAGCTCATTTTTAGAATTGCAGAAGAGCTGTTTTCACACGTTAAATAATAAATTCCTGCTTATAATGCAGCGAGTGTGAAAGCATGTTAAATGATCAGACACATCATCGCAAACCTGAACGGTGACTCAGATCGGCTTAATGATGATGGTATATGTTCACTGCTGCATGTAGCCTATAACGGCAGCAGCGTGCTGGGAGAAGTGTCAGTTATTCAATCAATTAGAATGGCATATGGGGATGAAGCTATATGATATCATTGTTGCTAAAACATGAGCTCCACTCCAAAATCAGAATCACTTATTTAGATCAATTGGAATTGGCCAAAGTCGGTATCGGCGTCCAAAACCTGGATCAGTGCAAATTTACCAAAAGATGTCTTTTTAGATATAATTAATCTAATTTAGATTCTGTAAACCCCTATTTTGGATTACACTTAATAATATAAAAAGCATCATCTTTAATTCATGTAAAAACTGGTTTGGGCCTACGTTACCATAGCAACATTCAACACTGCAGCAGGCCACTACTGCATGAAATTTGCCAATTTTATAAGGATTTCATGTAATTGGGATGTCGGATTGATGAAATATTTCTACTTAGTGGAGTTTTAACATCAGCAGCATCTGTATTTTCTATCTCAGAGGATAGCAAAGTGAAAAGCAGAGAGAGCGGACATTTGTTGTTACCTGTGGCCGGAGTGTGTGTGTGTGTGTGTGTGTTTAGGCAGGAATCACACATCAACGTCACCTGTGGTTAAGCTCTACTGGTAGCGACAAGCTCAGTAGTGTGACAATCAGATGATTAAAAGCAGCCAACTCCTGTGGCGAAAGGATCTAATGCTGTTTATAGCGTGACTCTGAGTTCTGGCCTCTAATATCCATTTTTATCTTCGGACATCCTTAGATATCTTGCTTAGTCTTAACCCTTGTAGGTCCCTTAGTACATTTTTTGTGCAGTAGTGTTTTTTTACAATGTAGATTTTTTTTTTAAACCTGGCATTAAAGGGGTTAAATCTATAAAACACACATATTTTATCATGTTTAGTGAGTGCTGAAGCCAAGGATAGAATCTGTGTAAAAAACATCAGACTTATGAAATATTATATAATTTTAATTACACCTTTTGATCAATGACATTTTTTTGTGCTAAGGGTCCCCAATGTGGCTTTTTGTTAAAGGGACCTCCAAGGGTTAATGGGTTAAGCCTGGAGGTCAAAGGTTAGCAGAAAACATGCTTGTTTATGCATCTCATTGGTTTTGTGGACAAGTCAGGGTGGCTGGATGTGAATAATCTTTCACTAAATTAATCATCTTGGGATAAGTCCTACACTTATTTAGGAACTTTTGTACAAAACACAAAAATTAGTCCTCATAGAACAAAGTCCTGTCTCGTAACTTTCACATTTTCTATGGTTCGTTGAACATTTGAATGCATGCAATTTTCTTTTACATAGATTCGTCCAGTATGACTGCAGTACACCTGATTGGCCACTTGATGGTGGTATTTCCTCACAGTCTGAGCCAACTAAAGAGGCTTTCTGTTAGTTTGTTGTGCCTCTCTTCAATGTTTACCTTGCTGCCTGCATTATTATGACACTGCAGAACCATTTCACTGAGCAACAACGAATCAACACATCAGAACTCAGGAGGTGGTCTACCTCATGGTGTAAAGCAACGTGCCGTCGTCCTGCAGCCTCAGCAGCTTGTTGGGCGTGGTCATATTATGCGCTATAGACTTCTTGCCATTGAGGAAGAAAGTATCGGGGGTCCAGATGTTGCTGGCCAGCAGGTTGTTTAACGGCAGCATCTCCATGGGCCCTTTGAAGCACAGCCGCTCGTCCTTCCAGCTCTGGCGGAAAAACACGTCTATGGTGTATTCCTGGGATTGGGAACACCGGGAGGAGAGATTTGGTTTATAAGTAAGCAAAACTTGATAAATCTGACAGATTCATTTGTTGATCTGTCCAAACCTAATTAACCTAATTAACTGGTCAGTCAATTAATAGTTCAAAGGAAGTCAATAATCTGACCAATTATTGACTGACTGATTAATATAACCAACTAACTGGTCGACTGATCAGATGACTGACAATTCTGATTCATTTGTTGTTCTGATGATTAATTAATTGCTCAATTAATGTGATCGATTAATTAATCTGTCGATTAATTGTTTGATCTTTCAATTAGTCTATTAACGGATTTATGTGACCAAAAATTGGTCCATCAAAAAATTGTTGCTCACTCAATTAGTTGTCCAACTGATTACTGTCAGCATTTCTACATCAGTCAAAAAAGGCGTTGAGCAGTTAATTAGTTAATTACTGACTAATTTAAACTGGTCCCATGATTAATCAGCTGCTATATTGTTTAGTTGCTTAATTGATTAATGAGGCTGAACCGAAGAAATGTTGAATTGTACATCAGCCATGAAATGTTCTTGTTTCTAAAGTCAAAGAATCATGAGTCAAGTGATGCAAATATTGAGTAAATGGTCACACTTCACAATAAAGGTCCCTTTATTAATGTTACTTAGTGCATTATTAAGCATTAATAAACAAATGGTCCCTTTAATAATTTTACCATTATTGTTAAATATCAATTATTCAGGTTAGAAAAAAGTGCTGGGGGGGTGTCTGCTTAATAGGGCTGGGCGATATGGCCTAAAATCAATATCACGATATATTGAGGAGTTCACCTCGATAACGATAAATGGACGATAACTACATGTATGCGCAAAAACAAAAGTTGTCCACTAGATGGGGCTGTCACATGTATTACGTTGAGTCGCATTGTCATGTGACTCCAGGTGGTACAGCTTCTTAAAGGGACATGAACTTCGCCAACCTGCACACATCTTTTCATTTTTTTATTATCGACTTTATTGACATGGAAAAAACGATATCGATAAAAGTCTGAGATTTTGATAACGATAAATTTTCGATTTATTGCCCCACCCTACTGCTTAGTAATACATTTCATATTATGGTTTAAGCAGTTGTTAATACTTTATTTAAAGCAACATTCCGCAACTTTTACACCTTAAAATGATGCTTTTTTGTAAAGTTTTTGCGTCATAGTATTATCCATTATGTTCATTTTCATACCTGTGATAGTGTTGGGGGGTCCACACTATACAGTTTTTGAGCTTCGGGTAGCCGCCGGAAGTACTGACTGGGTGTTGTTTTACGGCAGTTTATGGCAAGCCAAAGGGATAAAAAAGAGCACGTTCTAAATGTGCGTTATGTCCGCCAAAATGCGCGTCTTGAACACGCGTTTTGACGCCAAAGGGGGAAAAAACTCGCGTGTTCTAAAAGCGAGCATTATGTCCGCCAAAACGCGTGTCTTGAACGAGCGTTTTGGCGGACATAATGCGAGTTTAGAACACTCATTATTTTAATCCCTTTGGCTTGCCATAATTGTATAACGCAGACTCGCTGTAACAGCGGCAGATTCACCAAAGAAAGCTAGAAATCCTAGCCTGGCAAGCCATCCTATATATGTGTATATATAGTCTGGCCACGAACCATTGAAGGCTCTCAGTCGTGAGGCGGGATCTACGGTTGTCTTTCAAAATGTCAGCACGCAATTGGATAGCGCTAGGACCAATCAGAGTGACGAACAACGTGACGTAATCACGGCGACGGAAAAGCGGGAGGGTTTAATGGCGTCTAACATCAATGATTTCTGTCGTTTTTGTATGAAAAACACGCGAATATCAGGTGTACTGGGACATTGCACTGCTTTGTTTGATAAAAATAAGAAGCCGCTAAGTATATCAGACAGACTTACGCACGTTGGAGTCTAAATAATCCAATGTTGATGACAAAGCCGTTTCAAACGAACGTGTTTCCTGAGTTGCCGCCATGTTGCTTGGGTTCATGGCCGCAGTGCTGACGTTATCAGCTACTCCCGCTCTGTGATTGGCCCAAAATATAGAGCGTTGTGATTGGCCCAACCAAAACTATAGCGAGCTGTGATTGGACAGCCACAGGCTGCGAGGGTTCCTATGAAGCGTGCCTAGACCAAACTCTGCAAAGCAAGAATTTGGTCTAGTTCACTAGGCTATAGAAATCCCTTATCAGAGGAATATAGGAAAAGAAAAGAAGAATGTCATAGAGCAAGAGCAAAGACCAGAGTTATTATTCGGCCGTCTTTTCCTCGCTGGACAGCTCTTTTAGAAAGAAAGGCATGAACTACGGACTCTGACCTAGCTGTGCTGCTAATGGCTAGGTAAGTAATAAATTATTTCACCGGGGTTATTGTGTTTGGTTGGGCATAAAGTTGTTATACAGTCCTGATAAAACTATTTATTCAATGTGTGGAGGTGGAAAAGTTTGTTTTCGTTGTTTTGCCTGACATTAGGAATGTAAACATGCCTTTTATGCCCGAGACGACAGTGACGTTATGCAGCAAGCCTTTACAGGGCGACAGAGACCATATAACTGCAAAGTTGCGGAATGCTGCTTTAATAGCTTAATAAGTAATGTTAACAAAGGGACCCTTATTGTAAAGTGTTACAGAGTAAATTACCATGATACATCTAATGTTCCTACAAAGTGTTTAGAAATGAAGTGACTGGTCATTGCCCTGTTTAAATCAGTCAAAAACTTGCTCATGGGTGGAATTCTGATTTGTCTCAAGCTCAGAGAAACAAATGAGCATGAAACCAGCACAACGCACCGCCCAACAGAGTAATGACGCTCTTAGCAGACTGACACATAAGCTCTAATGGACTGAAGAAACATTCAAGTCTCTTGCCATAACCCATTAATCAATCATGCTCCTGTGACAATTCCCTTTTCAAGTTGATTACAGCCAAAGTGGCAAGTTTGATAACTGCAGTGTCAAAAGTGTGCAAGGACAAGGCAGAATGTAATGGAAAACTCAATGAAAAAGTAGATTAAATACGTTTCGCTGTCCAGGTAGAACCTTATAGTTCACAGGAGACAGGATAAATGAAGAGGTGAATCATTTGGAACGAGCTGAAATGAGCTAGCTGAGTTGCGTTCAATCGTAAGATTGTGTCCACACACATTCGTTTTATCTTATGTACAAACAGTCTTTAAAGATCCAGCGACGATTTAGCAACAAGAGCAGTGGTACCCATCTCAGATAATACAACTGTGTGCTAAAACATAGAGCAGCAGTATTCCTGATGGGCTAAACCGTGTATTGGTTTAGCTAGCTAGTTTAACGTGAACTCACCATCTCCGTGTCGGACACGGGGCCAAAGCTGGTGACAAAAATGTTTGTCTTGATCTCCGTGACGTTCTCTGTTGAGAGAGCGAGGTTTAGATTAGATAGCATAGAAATAATGGAACAAACTACTTCATTTCAATTTCACTCACAGAAATGGAGAAGTAGCTAACTACTAATCCTAAAACGGTACTAGTAATTGTTATTAAACAGGGACTAAATAAGAACTTGCTTGAATAGCTTTTGGGGTCATTGAGCATTTTCTGAAGTTCAAAACATCTTAAATACTTGAATCTTATTTTGACAAAAACAGAAAACAGTAAACACGTATTCTGATTCTTAGTTGGGGTTAGACTAATCTGATTTAGCGTTTGGTGCAAGATACACTTACAACTCTCATTCATTCATTTTTCAGTATATTTGTAGGGGTCTTTGGTATAAATGAATGCCTTGTGATTCATTTTCTGTGGAAATAAAGCTCTTGCGCACCAGGTTGCGGAAGTAGAAGTTAGTCGGTAGGTGGCAGAAAACGGCAGAATTTAGAGTCCTATTCATTAATATTCGTGATATTCAAACATCTCTCCTCTGATTGGCTAACAGCAATGCAACTCTTCCACTGCCTCTGTTTGCTTTGCAACGATGATGTTTCATCTCCACAAATAACACAAGCATGAAGGAGTTCTGCCGTGTTGTTGAGTTGCCAACGCTAACGGTTAGCTTCTAACTTCTACTGCTCTCTCCTGGATGCTAAATCAACAACAGCCTTTCCCGTGACAAGTCAAGATGGGTGACTCCGTGAATGGTAATTTACAGTGTGACATAGATCTGTGTGGCTTTTTCTGATCTAAGCTTTTCCCCTTCTATTTTCTATTGGCGGCCAATGCAGGAAATAGGGCCTGAAGACTATTTTCATGTTCAACCTGCAGGTGAAACAGATTGTAGTTCAAAAATAACAAGTGAAAAACATTTTCTCAGTAAATCTGCTCTTTAACATCTGTGAAAGCCAGATTTAGGAAAAAGCAAAGTTGCACTGAAATGCCAAGGCAACCATCAGTGGCGCCATCTTGGAATCAGTGCCCCCATTAATCAATTTGTCCATTGTGCTGTCCATTATACAAATAATCTACAGTAGTTGGATTGATTCATTTTGTAATGGAATAATTGGTTAATCTGTCAATTATGCAGTTAACCTACTTGTTGTTGGTTTATTAATCAGTCCACCTGATTTGTTTGATCTATTGATTATTTGAATAATCTGAATGGTTACTTCATCAATCGATGACACAGCTGATTTGTTTGTTTTATTGTATTTTTTTATTTTGGCTAAGTAGTTGGCCAGTTGGTCAAATAGTCACATGACAAATTAGTTATTGCTTAAAAAATTCAATTAAACTGTCCAAAATATCAACTGATGATTTGATCATTTGATTAATCGGATTGGGAAAGGAAATCGGAACGTTATCCTGGTCATCTACAGCCCTAATTTCTAACCTGCCAAAGAAGAACCCTGTTGGTTGACATCTGAAAATGGTTAGGGTTAGGGCCTGAGAATAATTTAATACTAAAAGTCTGAATAGCTGGTATTTAGCATACTAAAGCGTTGTTACAATGTTACCAAAGATTGTTGTTTTTATCTATAAACTATTGAATTACTTTGCAATTTCCTCAACGTACAAAATTCACGTCTTGAGTTCAGAATTCCATTAACACCCCCCCATCCGCTCTGGGTGCCATAAAAAAAATGAGTGTAATGGATCAATTTGAAACCCTCCCATAATGTAAAGCAGATTGGCACATTAGGAGTACGAAGTTATTCAGATCCACCATTTCTCTATAATGTGAAAAAGATGAGAACCATTTTTCTGTCATTTGTACCAGGAAAAAAAAGGCAGATAAAAAAACTTTCATGAATATAAATTCGGTCCTGGAAAGCTGCGATTGGTTGAGCGGCTCTTTGAATGCTGAATGAAAGCCTCGGTGTTTTTCTGGTATGTATTTATAGGCCCTCTTGTCAAGGGTAGCAACCGTTACCATGCTGCGAGAGCTGGCGTTCGCCATGACACACAGATATGAAAAAGCACTTGTTCCTTCCTGTTATTGGACAAGTCCTGAGCGCACGTGGCAACAAGGTGAACCAGCGTCTTGAAGGCAACGTGAAAAGCTTGAAGAACATTTAAGGGGGTGGTGGTGTAAGAAAAGACCCAACTGTTGGAGGAGAAGGGAATAAAAAGCTTTCATTTCCATTTTTTGAATGGCAGCTTGTTGGCTCTCAAGGTTATCTCCTGTTGCCAGGGTGAGGAGCGTGAATAAAACACCGCAGAGCGAGAGCTGCATTCTCGTTGAGGTGAGAGCGGATTGACTGATTTACACAGCCCTACGATGGCCATCCAATAGGAGGGGACCTCCAATAAAGGTCCTCCCTTTGACTCAGGAGGACACAAGTCTACTGACAACACATTATCACGGAAATATCGGCGTTTTTTTCCATAAACTGGTGCATTAAATTTACAGCAGGATTGAAGACTTTTCATTCAGGACCATGCAAAAGTAAGAACACCCGTCCACCAACACCCTCAGCAAACCTCCAAGTCCTGGTCGAAGCCGGTTGTCGTAGCCATCCAGGAGCCCGTCCAGGATCCTGGTGAAGACCGTGCTGTTGTCGTTGGCGCCCGTTTCCTTCTGAGCTTCCGACGAAGTCTGGCAAAAACTAGGGAAGAAACAGCAGGAGGATGGAGATCATCCTTGCATTAGTTGGACCCCGGGACATCAAACGTGACATGCTCATTGTGATTAATTAGCTATCCGCATCAAGGACAGACTTGTTGTGATTAATTATTGAACATAAGTGCTGCTTACATGAACCAGTCGAGATAATTAGGAGGGCGTGATCCAGATACAAACAAATGAGCTCTGTTTTTAAATACAGCAAGAATCATGGTATTATTCCATGGAAATAAGGGCTTTTGTGACTGGGAACTTGAGCGTAATTACCGGTGTTTTTAATCGATTATAGAAGGTTATTAAGGACGAGAGAAAAGACTGTTGTAAAACTGAATTTGGACATTTAAGGTGATCCAATCTGGTGAGGTCTGTTTGGATTTCTTTAAGGACCAGGCAGAGGGCAGCTCAAGTATACGACCAATCACCAGGACTGGGGAGGAAAAAGAGCAAGGAACTCAAAGAGTTGTGTTAGGAAAGGTGCGGAACGGAACGTGGATTTGAGATCGTCTCACAAGCTTATTGCAAGAGATGAGAAAGTGGTGCCCAAGGGTTTTTCTGTCTTCATTTACCTGGTTTGGCCCCCAAACAGGAGCAGCAGTGAAAGGATGAGCCGAGCCATGACTGGAATTTTGCTCACCACGCTTGCTGAAAGAGACACAGAAAGATTTTCAGCGTGATTTTCTCAAAGCAGTCTCAGAAAACTCTTTACCTCGCTGCACACCGAGGAAGACTAGTACTAAATCATGCAGCGGGACAATTGGCGTTCAGTGAAGCAGCAATTTGCAACTCCTCTCCATCCAAAAGCCCACTACGAATGTACGTTACGAAGGAAGAACCAACAAAGAAAAGACCTTGTTTCAAAAACAATGAGTCCAGTGCATCTCAGTCCTTCCTCTCCACCCGTCTTCTCTCCTCCACCTTCACCAACAATCTTATTCCTGCACCATTTTCATGAAAAATCATTAGAAAGACAGGTTACCTGAATGCATCACAGCCAAGCTTTATTCGAGTCCTCCCCACCAAACAGCGACTGGAGACTGGGGGTTTCCGTCGGCGTGGCTCAAACTGTACAATTCTTCACCGTGCTTGTCTCTCCTCCTCCTCCTCCTCCTCCTCTTTAGCTGCTCCTGCTCTCTCTCTTTTCTGTCTCTGTCAGTCAGTGGTTTCCCCCATCAGGAGGTGTTATCTGTCTTCTCCTCCTGCTGGGGGGGCTTCTCACCACGTCTTCGTACAGATCCGAGGTGTTTACCGCAACACCAGTATCCAGCCTCGGAGGAGACCAGATTCTTTCCACATTGTTCCGGCTCCCTCTGTCGTACCGCCTACTGCCGGTGCAGGATAATATAGTGCTGCAGCAGCAGCTAATACTTAATAAAACAGGTGCTCCTCTATTGGTGGGCTGGGAAGGGGAGGCGGTGATGGCAGTGCGGGTGTTTAAACCTCTAAATTCAATGGGAACAATGGCTTTTTGGCTATGGAACTCCAAAGTGGTCAAAATTAGATAAATAAAAAAAATAATACATAATGAAATCTGTCTCTACATAAATAAATACTAGACAATTTTGTAATCTGACAATGAAATTGTGAAAGAACAGAATGTTATGTAAAAATCTAAGCTCAATGTTATGAAATATTTTTCATTCCTCTTAAAATGTGCTTATTAATGTAAACCTTTATTTAAGAGGTGGTTTTTCCACAGTGATGCAAATTATTATTTTATTTAATTCATTCAGTTTTTACTACATAACTTCCTTTCCACAAAATCTGCTTTCATTTCATAATAGTGATTTTTTTGATGGGTGATATATTTCATAATGACACTTTTCAGCAAAATGTCTTGGTCTGTCAATCAATGCAAACAGGGTGGAGCCAGTTTGTGATTGGCTGCTCATTCAGTCAGACATAAGCAATCACACACAAAGTGTCAAATTAGGCCTGAAGGTGCAATACATAATCCTGTATGCAAATTAGCTAATTTGCGCCTTTCGCAAATTACTTAGTAAAACTAAATAGCCCTTTTTATAAGACACACCATGCCGGCAAATCAGCGCAATATTACTGCAACGTGTTTCTTATGAACGCGCCATGGCGGTATCACATTGCAGGAATGCAGCATTCTTGCCACCACGCTTGATAGTAATATTGCGGTAATATTGCGGCTTCGCCGGTCTTATAAATGCACATTAAGAATTGGCGCAATTGAGGGAGGTGTCACGTGATGAATTAATGCCGAGTTCCGGCCGGGAACTATAATGAAAATGAAAGTAGACACGCGCTTAAGTTTCACTTTTGTAAACAGAATCAGCTGAGATGATCATTTGGAGCGTTGCAGTGCTCCGGGAGCTTTTCTCCGTTAGATCTGCAGCTCAGATCATCTGACAGCTCACAGGGATGGTGGAGGACACACACCTGCGCAGCTTCGATCGCAATAAAAAGCAAGTTATGTCCAAGATACACGGAAGTCCGCGACAGTGCAGAGACCGCCCCCATACCCCCTTTATGCCGCCTTCGCGTAATCTTTTATAAAATGGACATGATTGCGCAACATTACCGCCACGGTCTGAGCTCTTATAAACGACCTAACGCTCCCTGATGCCGCATCGGCGTTGCGGCAAATTGGCGGCATTGTTTTATAAAAGAGGCTAATGATGTTCAAAGATTAGCCAACGGTTTTGCAGGTGACACCCACTGCCTTGATTGACAGACTAAGACATTCTGCTGAAAAGTGTCATTGATTGTGTTTACATGCACATCTAAGTAAATATAAGGTCGATCTCAAGTAAAAAAAACTGGGAGCCTTTATCCTACTTTACATGTACGTTAAAAAACCAAACTCTCAAAGTTTGTTCCACTCCTATACAGTAGGTGGCGACATGCACCCTTTTGTGTCGGCATTCTTCCAGTTAGCTTATAGCAACACAAATAGTAAACGAATGCTAGCGGGAGTGAAGCAGACAAAGTTAAAACAGCTGCAGCACCGTTTATTTGGTACGTACTGTATTAAAAAAGGAAATGGTACTTGTGAGCACATTGTGGAAAATAATTTTTTTTCCTCATTAATTAATTCATTTACTTTGGGGGAGGGGTTTAGGGCTGGGCGATATGGCCTAAAATCAATATCACAGTAAATTGAAGAGTTCACCTCGATAATGATAAATGGAGGATAACTACATGTATGCGCAAAATCAAAAGTTGTCCAATAGATGGGGCTGTCATGCGTTGAGTCACGCTGTCATGTGACTCGAGGTGGTACAGCTTCTTAAAGGGACATGAACGTCGCCAACCTACACATATCTTTTCAATTTTTTATTACCATTTTATTATGAAATGATATCGATAAAAGTCAGAAATTTCGATAACAATACATTTTCAATTTATTGCACAGCCCTAGAGAGGTCTAATGTTTTTTTATGAAAAATGACTAAAAATGAAAGTTTGTAGCATGTTTCCAGACTTTGATACATTTTTGTCTTTAATACAACTTTCTATTTAAAAAACAAAAAATGTAAATAAAGAAAAACCTTAACCACAAAAGCGTAGCTACTGTGTTTTTGAGCTTTTAGCTGAGGAGCCATTTTTTTTATATTTTATTTTGACGTTGATTATTTTTCATTTCCGTCTTTCTGCACCACAAATGGTCATTATAAGGAAATGCTTAAAAAGGGAAGCGATTAGGCCAGCGTGAAAAGTGAATGTGGTTGTAATGCACTGGGGCTTTTAATCTGAGCAGCTCTAATGATCTCAGTATTCAGGCAGCAGCTTTCTTCTGGATTCCAAATTTGAGTTTTTACTTCACTGTGAACACATCAACCCCCACCCCGTGTGTGTTTGGACATGTGTGACAGTCAGCATTCGGTACAAAGTCTATTTGCACATGAATGGCACTCAGACGTGAAGACACTACGCTCAGACTTTATCATCCTGACGCTTGCCATAAGAGGGTAGCCGAGTTCCACCTTTCCTACACGGTAATTAGTTAGTGATGTTTAACCTCCCTGTGCTTTCTTTAATCCGTCTGGAGGCACAGTCTGTGGAGGGGAAATTAAAAAAAGTGGGGAAACACAAGAGTGCACCCTTGGGAGTCTGATTTCAGCGCCATGCCTGGTGCAAACAGCGCCTGCAGGGTGACGAGCGTTTGGACAAGTGTGTGAAAAGGCAGTGTGTGTGTAAAATGGAGGGCGTATCCAGGAGAAAATTAACTGGCTTTCAGTATTTACCCTGCAGGCTCTTCAGTGTTTCACATTCATGCTTGACTGCATGCGGCAAAAAACAAAAGACAACAATAATAATAGTAACAATAGGTATGGCAGAAAACAAATGTTTAAAAATATGATAAATTCTGCCTTTGAATGAAATCTTCCAGATATTTGTGTTTGTGTTGATGCAATCGAGCATTCTTATTGGCTTAGATTTATGATTAATGATGTCATCACCCTTTTGTTACAGGAATGTTGTTGACGGAAGCAAGAAGTTGATCGCCATCTATGACACCAGGTATGTCACCGCTCATCCTTCCTCCTTATGGGCTCTCCACATCTGTTCGTTGTGCACCACCCAAATTATCCATGGATTTTATGACCTCCACCCCCCAACAACATTAAAACACATCTTAATAATGCCCTCGCCCCTCCTTCGTTTCATATCAGATAATCAAGAAGCTGTTAGTAATGAATAACAGGCTGATCAGTCACAGTCTTCGATTAGTAGATTGAAAAATGCAGCCTGTCTCCATTGGATACTGCTCAGCTCGCGCCATTTTTATTGGAAACACAGGGGAAGGAAACCGGCGCTGATGGTGTGGGGTGCACTGTAAAAAATATCAGTGGTTGCAATGAGGAGCAAAGATTCATCTGAGTTTGTGCATTTTAAAAATAAACACAAAAATTGTTTGAATAAATAAAAAATATTTTAAAAAGGAAACAAAATATTTACAAAAATATTTAGCAATATTTTTTTATTTTACGAATGCAATAAAATAAATTAATACAATCAGAAAACAAATCTTTGGCGTTTCGTTGCATTATGGGAAAATTGATGACATTTCAGGTTTCTGTTCTCCCAAACGAAACAACAGTATTTTACAGAATTGTCAGCGTGGGTTGTGACCACAAATCAAGTGTTTCTTAGCATAAATGTCCCTTATGGAACCTAAAAACATAATATGATCGATGCTTTTCCACTTGTGAGGACATACAGAACATGTGATGTCATCTAAAGCACATGTGGAAATAACTAAAGGTACCTGTTACATGTGAAGAGTGAAAAATTGCAATTAATGTGTTTTACATGTTATACCATACCTTTTACATAAGAAATAATCTGAAGGTTTTTTATATTTTAGTATGAACATGTTCAAAAACCCCATGATTCAGATGTGGACAAATTTATAATTCCATATGTTTCACATGTAATCATTTTGGTTTTGTGGGGACATTAAAAAAACATGAAAATATTCTAAAATCACGTTTTTAATAAATGTTTCACATATAAAACAAAACAGTAATAATATGCGTTTCACATGTGATCCATCATATTTCACATTAGCATTTATCAGTTTTACACAATTTACCATGAAAATGTTCCATTAAATTTATATTTACTAAAACAGTGCTTACATGTGAAAAATGTGTTATTCTGTTTTTTCACATGTAAGCACATAGATTTCACATGGGATTATATGTGAGTTTCACATAATTTATCAAAATAAACTTCCAAAACCGTATTTTTCATGTATGGAAACTGTTTCCTGTAGATTTCTGAAGAACTGAACAGAAGCCCAATCTTGCCCACGTCACGCATCTCGTCACTCCCGGAATATACAAAAATGGAGCTGAGATGATGTAGCTACAAGCTTACTGAGCTAACCAAAGCTAACAGGGGTTAGCAGGCACTTTTAGCTAGTAAACCACGGTTGAGCGACTCTGCTACCCTCTGCCTTCTAGGCTGCAACGCTTTTAACGTGAGGCTGAAGCAAGCGGGGGTGGGGGGGGGTTAGTGTTAGGGTTGGGGGGGCAAGCCGCTAGCGCTAGCACTGATGGCTCATCTGCTTCCTGTGACTTATTAGACATGACGGTGTGTTTTGCACTTGTTCTGCCAAATGAGTTTAGACTTCATCTGGACACTTTTGTGACCATTTGGAAATGTGGAATAGATACAACCTTTACACCGAAACTCTCAAAAATGACGGAAAAGAGTCGTGAACATACCTGAGCCCGTAGAGAACGGTTCCGTCTGGATGCAGGCGAATCATGCGATTTTTCACCGTGACTCCGTGAAATACTTCTTGTCGTTGAGGAAGTAGGTGTCTGGGACCCAGAGCTGGTCAGCCACCCTGTTGTCTAGAGCAGGGGTTCCCAAAATGTTTTCTTTGGGGACCCCCTTTCTCGTGTCCAAGATAAGCCAGGACCCAAACCCAACTCCTACACGCATAAACACATTAAATGTGATCATTTACAAACTTTCTACAGACACTGAGTTATAACTTTTATATGGAGTTCTGATTATACTGTAGGGTGTGTTATTGGGATTTTATAAATTAATTTTTTACAAATAAAATCTTGCTAACCTCACAACCTCAGCAAAGACAAAATTTTGGGGACCCCCTGCAATCTTGTGGGGACCCCCTTGGGCGTCCCGACCCCCAATTTGGGACCCCTGGTCTAGAGTCAGGTTTAGGGGGATTCCTATGCAGGCTAAATGCTAGCGCTTATGCCTCATTTTCTACCTGACAATCAAATGGACACGCCCAGTAGCCTACTCATAATTTCAAGCTTTAATTACATCTAAACGGATGAGTTACAAAAAAAATCAAGACTGTAAACAAGGTCTATCCCAGCCAGCCCATATAGATCCCATATGGGGCCCACCTATGTGTGCTGTCTGGGATTAAACCTAAAATGTTTTTTGAACCAGGCTATAAACATGTTTATTTCTGCTGTGAAGTTGACATTTTTAACTGGGAGTCAATGGGAACTTGCTCCTTTCTGGAGCCGGCCCCTAGTGGACGAGAGGGGAACTGCAGTTGTTGTCACATGGATTTTTTTAAGTGCGCTGAGACTTGGTTGGATATTTTTTACAGTGTGATAAGTGCTGGGCTCGTCTCCTGTTTGAACTAACGGCGTGCCTCCACCACCACCACCACCACCTCCACCAGCAGCATCAATAAGCGCTCCAGCTCCTGACAGTGAGAGCCTCATCACTCACAGACGGTAAAACACAAGCGGGGCTCCACGTTCCCGGCGGGGAGGCGATGTCAGCCCACATTCCACATCTGCCTCGGTCCGCTGCAGACTTTCTCCTGCTTGTGTTGCTGCTGTGGGGAGAGATGAATGGATTTACTCTGGATCTGAGGGGAGAAGACTGTTGATTGCGAAGGAGGGGAGAGGCAATTTGCTCCAAGCGCCGTAGAGAACAACAATAATATTATTAATTACACCTAATTGTTCGCGTAAACGATGATGTTGGCTTGGGAACGGGTGCGTCAAATCCGCGTCTTGTCCGCGCTGGTTGTCGGTTCAATTGTGTGCTGCGCTAAAAGGTTTGTGGGAATTTTTCTCCCTCTTTCCTTCCAAGTCAAGGTTATTGCTGGGGTTAATTGGCGCCGAGACCAGGTGATGATGTCTCCTCTGCTTCTTGCTGTCGTTTCAGCGTCAACGAACCGGGCAACATGTCCATCGTGAAGGAGACGGTGGACAAACTCCTGAAGGGCTACGACATCCGACTGAGACCGGACTTTGGAGGTAGGCGCCGCATTTTTCCAGCCTCTTCCCCACCCTTCGTCATGAATCCCCGCTTCAGTTTTGGCGCCAGTGACAGTGTTGTGGTCAGGTGTTTGGGGGAAAGGGGGCCCGTGTAAGTGTCTCTGTCTCTTGCAGGACCCCCTGTTGCAGTCGGCATGAGCATAGACGTGGCGAGCATAGACATGGTGTCAGAAGTCAACATGGTGAGTGGATCTAAACACTCTTACACTTCAGTTATCATGCAATAGATCTGCATTCCTTGCTGCAGCCCATCAGCACAGCTATGGCAATATGTATGGGGCGCCGATTGTAAAGTAATAAAGATTCAATATTAAAGCTGCTATAGAAAATTTGGAAAACAAATTAGCTTTAATCACTGTTTTCATGCCTCTTAACATTCTGACATAGTATAGTCATAAATATATTGTGGGGATTAAAAAAAATTATAAAGTGGTTCTCTCGCATTGGTCTAAAAACCTCCACCAATAACACGGCTCAGACTGAACCACCGCACTTCCCTGGGTCCTCCACTCATCACACACTCGCGTATTTTGCAACAGAACAGCACTGGTGTGAGAGGATTACCGCTCAATAATACCAGAAAAGGAGAAACAGCCGGCTGCTACCACTTCAACTTTAGGACAAACTACCAGAGTCCCAAAAAGAAAAAGTCAAGGACAACATAAGACGTTTGGACCTAAAAAATGGCGACTGGTGTTTAGCGCTCTACTTTTTTTCTTTTTAACAGAGCTAAGCTGAATGGAGCAGCTTAGCTCTGAAAAAGATTACAGTGATGATCGAAACGTCAGCAAAAAAGGTAAAAAAAATCTCCTATCTGTGTTTTAAAAAGAAAAAAAGTAGAACGATTAAGTAAAACATACACAGAATGAGCATACAGAAGATGGTGTTTAGCGCTCTCTCGTTTCCTCTGGCAATTTGGATTTCTGGTTCTGGTGGACACGGATCCAGGGAACATACCTAAGGGGGTGGGGGGCGGGGTTTCAGAACATAACTTTATTGATCCCACAGTAGGAACTTTTGTGTGTTACCACAGCTCAGGACAGATAGCAAAAGAGTGCAAAAAGTGACCAAGAATGCAAAAACATAAAGTAAAATAAGACAGGACACTATATACAACAGTAGTTACTATGTAGACACATTCACAGTAAGCATAATGGGTAGGGGTTGTGAAACAATGTGGAAGTAATAAAACATAAAAAGTATGACTGTGTTTGTGTTCAAAACCTAGCTTTAAATCAAAAAGCTGAAAATAAATGTTAGAATTTGCTATCATGTAGGGTAAACCAATGTATCAGGCAGATATTTACCATTGTTTATATATCGGCATCGGCCGATACACCTCCTTAGTAAAGCCGATTTAAAGTCAGGCACATCCTGGGGCAGCCTGCAGAATTAAATTTAAATGTCTACGTTCCTGAATAACATCTGCATAATAAATACTCTAAAACTCTTTTTAACTAAAATTTATTTTTATTTACCAGTCCTGATTGATTAACTTTATTCAGGTGTCTGACATTAACACTGAACCGTGCACAAAATTAAGATTTAACAGTTAGTTCAGTGTTCAAAAACTGATCCAGCTTCAGAGGTTTTGTGCATCAACTGATGTTATTAGTGACATTTTAGCATGCAAATAAAGTGGAAAACGTCTCAATATCGGCCATGAAAACAGCCCAAAAAATCTTTAGTACATATCGACCATTGGCTGACCATGTCTCCTATATATCGACATCGGTATCTGCAATAGAAAAAACACTATTGGTCGACCTCTACCAACATGCAAATTCAGACTGGTGTGAAACAAATGTGGACCATTAAAATATAGTTAGGGTAAAGAGATCCCTTCGTTCAAATCTCATTGTCCATTTGATGGATCATTTATCAACTTTCTTGTCAAGATTTCCCTCGAACTTCGATTAATTAAATGGGCAGTCTCTTCACCCTGCCTATGTCTTGTAGGGTGGTTTTGTTTTTAGGCACACAGCAAATTTAAAAATGTTTTGGGGTGTTGGTCCATTTTAACACTGAGAATAGTTAATTTAACACTAAAAAGAGTTATATAGTTAATATGTAGTGTTAAGAGTTACTATATTAACTCTAACACCAGTGTTAAATTGTCAACTCCAGAAGAGTTGGTTTTTGACACTAAATCAGAGTTAAAGTACCAACTCTCCAAAAAGAGTTAAATTCACTCTTACTGGTGTGGACCCATATAGACACTTTAAAAGTGTTGAAATCAACTCTGACAGTGTTAATTTGAGCATGCTGAATTTGCTGTGCAGTCTGACTTTGCATGTTAGCTAAATAATTAGTTAGAAACCATTATATTTAGATTTCAAAGTGCCACAAATGAAGTTGCCTGCAAAAGTGGAATAAGGGTGAAGATATTCACTACAAAAAATCTCATATATCATTTGATATATCATCTATCAACTTTGATGTCAAGTTTTGCCCTGAAAATTCACAAGTGAAGGACTCACACATTCTTTATCGTCTAAAGAACACCTGGATCAAAGGTTGAGCATCTCTTCACTTTGCTTTTATTTGATAGGCTACTTTAATTTTAAGGCAGCATGAATTTGCATGTTAGCTAATTAACTATAATTAGATTTCAGAAATCAATTTAAGAGATTTACATTATCAAAGTGAAAGTGGGGTGAAGAAATGCCCTTTATAACTTCTCATAGTCCATTTGATGGAGCATCTGTTACTTTTCCCGTCATAGCTTTCCTTGAACGTTAATAAACAATTTTCTTGAGGGATTCGCACATTCTTTAATATCAAAGATACTCTTAGATCTTATGGTGGATCTGTTCACTTTGGCGATACATTGTAGGATGCCATTATTCTAAGGCAGTCTGACTTTGCATACAAGCTCAATAATTAGTTAAAAAGCACCAGATTGATATTTAAATTTCAACATACCGTAAAACATACGTAGCGTACCAAAAATAAAAGTGGAGCCAAGAATTCCCCCATTTTACATTTTATCAGTGCTTCTATAGGGTCTCCATTCACATTGATAAATGAGCCATGATTAATTAGACTCACAAAGTCCTAAACATCAAATAGACTCTTTTTCATTAGACGAAATTTTGATACCTTTCTTTTATTTTTGTTGATTACTTCAGTTTTATGCATGTTTGAATGTGCCTTTCAGTTAAAAATTTTGTTTAAAATAGCCATGTTTATATTTTATGGTTTAAAAATTTCTTTTTAACTTTATATATGTAGATTTGATTCCAAATATGTAGTTCCTGTCTTGGTTCTCCCTGCAAATTGATTAATGATCTAACATTCGACTCAAAGTTCTTAACACCAAATAAACACTGAGTCATTTTGGTTAGCATGTTTTTGGTTTGCATGTCATCTAAATAATTAGTTTAAACTATTGCATATTTAGATTTGAACATTTAGATGCAACTTTTGTATATTTAAAATTGATTCCAAACATTTGGCTATAAGTTTATATATTTAAGATATTTAAATATAAATGTATACATTTAGATAAAGTTTAAAGTATATGTGACTGTGTTGGTCTTTATTCTAAATATCTGAATATAAGTTTTTATATTTAAATTCAACTTTGAATATTTATTTTTTATAAAAAAAAATTCAGATTTTATTCTGTATATTTATTTCTAGCATAATCTAAAAAATACATTTGGTAACATGCAGCTTATAGCTTTGCAATCGGCACCCCATACATATGTTTTTTATGTGCATCTTTATCTCACATTGCCAGCAATTTGCCTTACAAAGCAGAGAAAAGCATCGCCCTCCCTCTACTCCTGCTTCCTACAATCCTCACACACACAAGGCTCACTTCAGAGGACAGATTAAAGCTGCAGCCGTACAATCTCCACATGCGATCCATGCTCTCCATTCAAATCTTTCCCATGCAGGAGCACTTCATTCGCCTGTTACAGTAAGACCGTCCTCCCTGGAGGATCCTCGGAGCAGACAGCTATCACAGGGCTCTGATTGGATTTGCTAATTCATGAGCTAAATGTTCCTCTTTTCCCCTCCCACCATGTCGACACCCAGAGAAGTAACTTCAGGCTATTGTGTCTTAAAATATCAGCTGATGATGACCCAAATTTCAGTGGGAGCTGATGTGCCAGGGGCTGCGTTTTCTGTCCTTTTGCAGGAAACCCCCCAAAGATAGACAGAAAAAACATCCAATTTTAAGACTCTAGGGCGACAGTGAGTTATAGACGTGGGCTTTTTAAACCACAAGTCTCTGGTTCCACATCAACACCCCAGCTCTGACACCTTTCACGGGCCGCTGCCTGCACAGGTGCTGCCATTATGACTTTCATTAGAGGCGATGGCTGCTGAACTCGTACTGTTCCCACAATACAGACTGCAGTCAGAGTCCTTTCGGCTGTCTCTACCTCCATAGACACCATCAACTCGAATATCCCATCTGCTTGAATCACTTCAGAAGAAGAGGTTGTACAATACAGTATTAGAGACCATCCTTCTTCTGGTGGGAGGTGGTGTGTTTATGTGTGTGGGCGGATGATGATCAATACTAATGACTCAATGATTACTTCACCAGGTGACTCCTGGCCTGAACAATCGATCTTCCAACATGTTTCTGGTTCCTTGTGTTTATTTTCCTCCTAGAAAGTTTTCACGTACACAACAAATGCTTCCTAAACTCCTGTTTGTGTCACATTTACCATGAATTTTATAAATCACCAATGACCAAACTAAAAAAAAATCTCCCAGTTGTAAATATATGTTCAACGATTATTTTTACAGATGCACCGATTAATCAGCCAGAATCAGTCGATTTTCAACTAGATGGAAACTGGATAATTAACGTTCAAATTTTGTACAATTTTCTGGTCCGTCCGTAAGCACATGTAGCTAAAGAGTGACGATGCTGCTATTCTATTGGTCCATGAACACTAGTGCTGGGTATTGTGGCCAAATTTGCTAAATTTCGATTTGTAAGGCTCTGAATCAATTAATCATGATTCAATTCAGTCTGGTCTTTTTGGATAGGATCATATAGCATTGTCGCTACTGCGTGTTTCTCTTGATACAGTAGGAGTTCCGGTAAATTTCTTGGAGGGAGAAAAGTGACTGATACATATGAAGGTTTGGTCCCCTCAACTGATGCGTCTCCATATAAAAATTGCTCATTCAAGACTTTGCCAAGATGTCAGCATATCGTGATTGGCTTTGCCCAAATGCTTCTACAGACATTAATAATATTAAAAAAATATTATTCTGTCAAAGCATGCTGTAATTTAATAAATTCCGGGGACAGGGAGAACAGCTGTGTGATGTAAAAAGCGGTGTTCAATGAC
This sequence comes from Aphyosemion australe, assembly GCA_006937985.1. Taxonomy (NCBI): domain Eukaryota; kingdom Metazoa; phylum Chordata; class Actinopteri; order Cyprinodontiformes; family Nothobranchiidae; genus Aphyosemion; species Aphyosemion australe. The sequence continues at coordinate 1,225,237 of SSNS01000183.1, read as the reverse complement.
CAGAAAAAGCACTGTTTTTTACAGTGCTGTGTGAGTGAGTCAGTGAGAGTCAGTGCTGCTTATTTTCTTTTCATTCCATTCTGCTTCACCAGCAACACTTCCAATTTTTCAAATGCTGGTTGTTTTGGCGACGTCTGCCGATATAATGCCACGAGTTCCAACCAATCAGAATGACTACCATAAGTCCGGCCCAGCAACTCTACCAGGCCTTTCAGAGAACCCACCCCAGTTCAGGTACTCTGCTGGTTCCTAAAATGACCCGGGAAATGGTCCTTTGGGGCTGGCCTGGTGAAAATGAGACACATGGCTCAAAGGTCCGGTAAAGTTACCCGGAGGTTCCGATAGTGGAAACGGGCCTATAGACACAAATTACCTGGTGATGTTGGCAAATTGGTGTTCTGTTGAAACCTCTTCTCTTTTTTTGGATCGCTGCTTTTAACACCATCTTTTAAAATCAGTTCCCATCATCTTAAGATCCAATCATCAAAGACCCCTAAGTATGCCCTCAGTGACCACTCTGGAGGGATATCACAGAGGTGGTCCACACATACAAATACCTTGGTGTCTGGCTCGATGACTCCCTCTCCTTCAAGCCCCATATAGATAATCTTGTGAAGAAACTCAAACTCAGACTGGGTTTCTTTTTTCGAAATAAACTGTGTTTTTCTTTTGAGGCAAGAAAACGACTAGTTACTGCAACATTTCTGTCTATTCTAGATTATGGAGACCTTTTGTATATGAATGCCTCAGCACAGTGTCTTGGTAAGATCGATGTGCTTGATCATGCCTCGCTGAGGTTTATTACTAACTGTAGACCACTGACCCATCATTGTGAATTGTATTCTCAAGTGGGATGGCCTTCTTTGTCCACCAGGAGGTTGGCACATTGGTACACTTTCATTTACAAGGCCATGCTTGGATTACTACCCAACTACATCTGTAACTTAATCTCACGGAGAAGTGTAACTTCTCACAGTCTGTGTGCAAACGACCAGTTGTTTCTCTGTGTTCCATTTGCTCGCACTGAACTGGGTAAAAGGGTTTTCGCTCACTCTGCTCCTTCTGTATGGAACAGGCTGCAAGAAAACTAGAAACTAACCGAGCTCATCTCCTTGAATACTTTTAAAACCAGACTGAGAACCCTTGAGACAGATTCCCTGTGTTGTAATTGCCTTCTGTAATTCTGTACATAACATGACTGTGTAACTGGAAAAAAAAAAAAAATATATATGTTGTAACTGTAACTTTTGCTGCCTCTTGGCCAGGACTCCCTTGAAAATGAGGTTTTTAATCTCAATGGGACCTTCCGGGTTAAATAAAGAATAAATAAAAATAAAAATAATAAAAAATCTTCAGTCAACTGTGGTGTTCCCCAAGGCTTAGTCCTGGACTCCCTCTTTTTCATACTTTATTTACTTTCCCTTGGCTACTCAGTGACAAACTTGAATATTTTATTTTTGGTTTCAAGTCCATCATTTCTAAGGCTACTTGTTTCTCAGTCAAAGTGGACAATTCAACAATCCATTATTTATAAGATGGCAAAAATGGCCCTATCAATTTATTAAAATTTAGTATGGAATTTTGTTATGGAATGGTAAAAAATGTAATACGGTCAATATGAATAATAAAAATGTGTGTTGTATTACCACAGCATTTTAAAGCTCGGCAGGAAAACAAAACTTTTATTGTAGCCATGCCTCTGTGATTCAAGCTAATGGCTCTGTTTTGCTAACAGGAAGTAGCCAGCCAAGCAGGCTATTCCACACAGAGCAGATGAAGGCGACTGATCAACCAGAGAGCTGAGATCACACTTAAAACGGCCAATTAATTAGTTCTCATTTCCACCAATTCACAGTGGGACTGCACATGTGCAGTTATGCATCTGCGTTAGCAAAATGGACAATTCCTGGCTGCTGTCCAGTGTTGAAGCTGAAACAAGACCAATCAAGCTGTTAGTTGTTTTCAGCGATTGACATTCTGTGGATGATATTCATCCACCAAATGTTTTGTCTCTCATTGGTTCCACCGCAGGCAGTTTATTTTTTTACTCCAAAGGGATAATTAGCACTTTTGTGTTGACCCATGATCCCCGCTAAACAGCACCTCTCAGATTATTGCCGTTCTTTCCATTTTGTTCTGTGAAAAACAACCATTTTCCAAGTCTTTGAAGGGCTCCATTCTGCATTCATTTCAACAACGTTGCAGCTGCTAATTCAACATCCTGGTGGAATAATCTGCACACTTAATTAGAAAGCGTAGTCTAAAAAGTTTAATGTTCAGAGAAAAGAGGAGCTGCTTGCTATGCTAAAATGAGGCTCAAATTTAAATCAGCTCATTTCACAAGAAGTAATTTACAATACGAAGAAGGAAAAGTTTACATAAAGATGGAAATGCTCAAAGTTTGGGGTGATCAGTGCTAAATGGGTTACACGTCTCACTTATTTTACAGAAAAATGCTCTAGAAATTAAAGCAAAATCACCTGAAGGGGTTTAGGGACATAATGCATATTTTTGTTGCGGATTTGAGTCTGGAAAGTGATGTAGGTCACATTTATATAAACTGTTGGTGTTACATCTGAAGTTGGCCTGTAGTCCCGTAATCCAGGTGTAATGTCGCTCTATATTTAGACTTTAATCCATAATACAGCCCATCTACAACATTCAGGATCTTTCAGGATTAACACATTTACATTTTATTCACATTCTCAGTTTTATTCCAATCACTTGTCTTCCTTGTTCATATCCGGAGCTTACATTACCCACAATGCACCCCGGCTAAAAAGACTTCTGTTGGTTCTGCTCACAGCGTTAATGGAACGTAGGAGGGAGTCCGTTGTACAGAGTGAGATGGTTGTGCACAGCCTCAGAAGTGATGTGGTGTAGGGACAAAGGTGGTCAGGAATTCACGTTCCCTGACTTAGTGAGCTGGATCCTCTGTGAGTCCGTGTTCAGTTGTTACATTATGGAATTCCATGACTATCAACTGAGTTGGGTGGTGCATCAATCAAAGGAATCCTCCTGTAACAAACAGTTATGAACGTGAAAAAACAACTCCAATTTATATTCACCAAATGGCACTGATTAGCAAGTTGGTCCTACGTGAGAGTCTTGCCCAAAGACACTTCAACATCTACCGGGTGTAGCTGGAACTGAACCATCAACTTTGTAATTAGCTTCTCCGATTCTTATTTTGTCTAAGGGAAGTGGTTTCCCATTCCAAAATGAAAACCCAACATCTTTGTTACGTTTGTTCCGTGTTTTCCATTCAATTTCATTTCTTCTGGTTCCTTATTATACACAGAATCAATAAAGCTTGTTTTTACCTTTGCTGACATGTTTCAGCGTCCACTGCTGCATTCGTCAGAGCTCTGACCCAACATGTTTATTTACTTACAATAAAAATTTGGCCACTTTGCAGTTTAGACAGTTAACAGTGTTCTGTTATTTCTTTGTTTTTACACTCTTTCGGTGTAAGTCAATGGTCATGCTAAATTTTCCGGACTTGTGGTGCTGATAGCATTCCAATCACGGCGCTCTAATCTGGACAGTGGCTGTTTTTATTATTGAGGTTTTTTTTATCACGGTTATTATTACTTCTGTATTATTTTTTTGACTTTTTTTCAGCCTGTTTCAGAAAATTATTTATCAAAATGTTCAGCTCTTTCAAAACCTTCCGGCTACATCTTTTGGTATTGGTAAATTTTATATTTTTGATCTGGAATGCTCGATATTGGCTTTCATACCGATATCTGATACACCGATATTGTCTAACTGAACCTTGAGATCTGGTTCTCAGAATCTTCTGGTGGTCCCTGGAACTAAGCTGAAGTCCCGTGGTGATCGGGCTTTTTCTGTGGCAGGCTCCAGATTGTGATACAGACTTCCAGCTAATATTAGGGCTGCTCAGACTCTGAGTAATTTTAAAACTTTGTTAAAGACACATTTTTATGAGCTGGCTTTTAATTAGTATTTCTACCTCTTTTTAACTTTGTTCTTTGCGTCAAATTATTTATGATGACCAATTTTTTAGCAACTGGCTTTTATCAAGGAGTGTCCTAAACATTTTATCTCACATATTTTTTTAACTTTGTTTTATATTTTAATCTAGTTATTTTTTTTTCATTTGTTATCGTATTATAATCTGTTCATGTTCTGACGCACTATGGTCAGCAACAGCAGTATTAAAGCAGCTGTCCGGAGAATTTATTTTATCTGATGGCACCATCTAGTGGCTGACATGCGTATCACACCAAGAGTCATTCGATTCGGTTATTTAAGGTGGCGACTGCACGTTTCTTGTTTATGAATGTGCTTTGTAGCCGACAAACAGAGCTAAAACACGTTTTACAATTATTATTCTCATGTCATGTTGCGTTTTCATATATTTATATTTTAAAGACTTACTTGTCCGTGAAAAGTTCATCAACGCTGCATCAGCCGAGGTACTTCCTTAACTTTAAAGTACGTAAACGGTAGTCTAACGCTATTGGTTAGTTCTGGTCGTTGCGCAGTTCATAATTCACGGAGCTCTACGGGGCAGGGTGCGGGCTTAGCAAAAAAAAAAGACGTATTGCTTACATTATATCACAGTAAATGATAAGACAATCACTTTTATGGATTTCTGAAAAATTATACATAATTCCTGAAAGGGGAAAACTCCGGAATAGCAGCTTTAAATGTGCTATATTGTCCGATATTAATATTGGACCGATAATATCAGACATCTCTATTTTTTATGATACTCAACTTTTTCGAAACATATACATTCATAGCTGTGATGTCATAAAGGCAGGGGTAGGAGCCAAGTTTAAAGGTAAGTTGCTTTTACGTCGTGTCAAATTAAGTTATTATTTCCAAGAATTATTTGCTAGTTGGATATTTGAGTTACCGGACGCAATACACATTAGTAACAAAACAAGAGAAGAGCAAAGTAAAACATTTATTGAAGGACAGAAAAAGAGCCAGAACAAAAATGACAGTAAACAAGCGAGACGGAGATGGGCAGTAATCAGAAAGAAAACAAAATGCACAGGAAGCTGTGAATATCACATCTGGCTCATCCAAAAATAATATTAAAAAATAAATAAAATCCACCTGGCAGGGCAGGTCGACTACGCTGCTCAGACGCCTCGGTGAAGCGTGAGCTCCAGCGCTGGCAGATGCTAAAATGTCTGAGACAGGCACGTTAATTACCTCTGAGGTTTGTTTGTGGCGTGCCGGCGGGCCGGGGTGGGGGCTCACTCTGTTAGAAACACACTCTAGGACGAGATCAGAGCGAGAGGAAAATAGATTATGTGTGTGTTTGCTGAGGCAGTGCTTGGGAACAAGTTGTACACTTAAGAATGAAGCCTTTGAAAATGTGTCACTTTTTTCAGCCCCGGTTCGAAGCAAAGGAGAGCGTTTGTTTTCCAATTTGACACCGGAAGGTTTAACGCCTGCTGTAGGAAGAGGGGAAATAAAATAAGAGCATTTGCTTTGATTTCCAGCGCTGTTATTATGAAAGTCTGGTTTAAAAATAAGTGTGTAGGTGTGTTTTCAGCTGGGCCCCACTCTCTTACAGGTGTGAATCTCCTGCAACAAGAGCTATTAAGGCCCTTTTCCTTTTTACTAAACCATTAGCTGGACTTTGTGAAAGTCATCGTAATTTCAGGAAATGAAGTTAAAGCACGACGGAGGTAGAGCGTGCACACGGCGTGCACGGTGAATGTAGTCACAGTAACAGCCTGAACGAGCCAGTCATCCATACACCCACAACTGTGTGTGGGTGTCAAAAAGAAGAAGCAGAAAAAACTGTCGTTATGGAGAGGTGGAAAGATCTCCATCTCTCCATCTCCAAATGCTCAGTTTGCTTTTTAGAATTTAGCAGAAAGAAACATTTCTGAAATTTCCTGCATATTTTAAGCGAGTCTGACCGTGCAAAAAACCCAAGGAACGAGTGGTCGTTGGCTCTGCTACTATAGGACTTCCAGATATGCAGAAAGAGCATATATTTTCTCCATGCTCATAGCTTAATACACCCCACGTCTTTTATCCGGCATCCGGCTTCCTGCCTGATGGAATGTAATTGGCCTCAGGAGAAAGCATGCTGAGGGATGAAGCGATGATCACTAAGATTTAGAGCGAGCAGAGAGAGGGCTCTTCCCGATCGACGGTGCCAGCTGAGCTGAGAGGACGATGATCTGAAGTAGGGCCTTCAAAACGGTACATTCCCCTCGATACCCAGGAGTTGTGCTGTTTTAAGACGCTGCATGTGTTGGCCTTTGGAAATGTAAAAACAGCATTTCGCATAGTTAAGGATAACCTAGATTTATGACAGCGCTTGATGCAGAAGTCTTCAGTCAGATGCTACTTACGGCTAAGGATGCACATTTAAAGCAGGGAGAAAATTGTTCCTCTACTTTGTTTTTTTTTTGCAATGGATTTGAATTTTATAAATGTTAGAAACAATTCTCACCTCAGCCTCGGGGAAGAAGCTGTTCCTCAGCCCTTTAGTGGAGTTAGTCGTTATGTTCAACTATCCACCACGCCCTGGTAAAACCAACAGAAAATCCTTGTTTGGTATTTTTCATACTTTTCCTAAAATGGAGCCTTCTTAGGCCTGGTTCACACAGCAATATATCCCGATTTTTGACCCGATCTTCCCCTTGTGAAAGTCTTACCCCTCCTTTCCACCGGACACGCAAGCGTCGCGTAATGTCCGCGAAACATACCTCCCAAAAGTGTCCCGTTTCAGATGCGTCCCAGAAGCATAAGGACGCTCTACGCTTCCAGAACGCATCAAACTCTGCAGTTCAGATCTGGCCAGACAGGAAGTCAAACATGAAAGTAGTGTAAAAACATCTGGAAACTTTCAAAATAAAAGTCACATGCAGTTTTCCAGTTGCTTAACTAGTAAAAAACGTGCGTCATTCCCTGTGAAACCTCCGTGGCTGAGGCAAACAGAACAGAAAATAAACAGACCTTTTTGTATACATGTATACTTTCTCCTTACTTGTTATTGTGCGAACTTCCGAAATCACGTGTGGTGTTGCAATTCTCCCGTGATTTTGTGACCTCGCAGGACCAGCTGCGTGGAATGGTTTTGCTCCCGGTTGGAAGGGAGCTTGCGTGTAAAACGCTTCTATTAAGTTACACCATCTTACTCATTTAGTGGAAAGCCTGGGTGAAAGACCTCTTTGCTGAGTGTCTGGACACTACACACATTGTAGGACCAAAAATGTTATATCTGCAAATTTTTATAGCCACACGTGGGGTTTCTCATATTTTGAAAATCCAAAATCTTGCCATGTGAACCAGGCCTTAGTGTTGACGGCCTATACTAGGTCAGAGGTCATGGACAGTCCCAAGTAGAGGCCTGCAAGGGACTATTTCTTTAATCCCAGCTCCCATCGTCTTTCACTGACTCCCATACAATCTCGCAATATTTTTGTCCAACCCTGCCCACCAACCAAAGACCCATAAATTAATAAAACACAAAGACATACTCTACGATCAAATACGCTTCATGGTAGGGATGTTCCGATTGATTGGCCACCGATCAAAATCGGCAGATTTCCGTGAAAAACGTGAGATCGGTAAATTCCAAAAAACGCCTTTCAGAGCTGATCATACAGAGCGGTTTTCCTTTTATCTGAATCATTGCTGCTTTGTGCAACATGTTGGTGTAGAGCCTCAGTCATCCTGGACATGATCATCTTCAGAGTTTTAATTGAAAACAACTGGACTTTCCTGATTATCTTGAAGACGTTTTGCCTCATCCAAAGAGGCTCCTTCAGTTCTAAACCTTGGGTTGTGAGTAGGAGGCTTAGAAGTTGTGGTCAGAAACAAACACTGATTGTCTTTTTTTTTCTCTTGAAAAACAAGTTTTTGTCTAAATTAATACAGGTCATTTAAGGTGATATTATTGGTCCTTTTTCCTCAGATCTAGTCTGTAGCACTCATTGTAACTACATAGAAAATTTATGGCCAATCCATGTGGTCGGTATCGAACCTGATGGAAGCATCCCTAATTCATGGAGTGTTTTGATTTGGAAGAGCAAGCTTTTCCATATATTGGATTTCCCATTCTTTAGCCACCTACTTCTGCCCACAGGAACTTTATGACCATTAGCATCTATGAGATTTGCATTGTTTCCCATTGATTTTGGAAGACCTCAGTCCAAATGCAGGGCCAGTGATGAGGGGGCCAGGTGTAAGCGCTAATCCTTCCAATGTTAAACTGATGTTTATGTTGATTGCCATTAACCAATCAGCACACTCCTCGACTTCTGCATCACACACAGACTCAGAGATCAGACCAAAAACAGTAGAGTCATTGTTTGGAAGCTAAACTAGATTGGGTGATATGAGCTTCTTTCTCTTTTGGCCTTTTCCTTCAGGGCTTGCCACAGCGAATCATTTGTCGTCTTCTTTACCCTCAACACAACCAACGTCATGTCCTCTTTCACCACATCCATAAATCTCCTTTTTGCTCTTCCTCTCAGCCTCCTGCCTGGTGGCTCCAACCTCAGCATCCTTCTACCTACGTAATCATTGTCTCTCCTCTGGACATGTCCAAACCATCTCTGTCTTCTCTGAGAGCTGTCCCTCTGATCCTATCCATCCTCATCACTCCCAAAGACACCCTCAACATCTTGAGCTCTGCTTTCTTCACTGACATTGTTTCTAAACCAAACCTGGCTTGTATCTTTACTGTCTTGAACACATTTCCTTTCATTACTGCTGAACCCCTTTTTTCACACATCATGCCTGACACTTTTCTCCACCCATTCCAACCTGTTTGCACACGCTACTTCACCTCTTTTCCACATAATGCTAATGATCAATTAGCATCTTCAATCGCTAATGCTCGTTGGTAAAGCAGTGTATTTCATTCCTATTATGTTGTGGAAACCTTTAAGCCTTCAAGTTAGAGTTTATCAGTTTTTTCACCCCAGTTTGCCGTGACTCAGATGTGTTGGCTGTTTTGTTATTTATTGTGTCGTGGTGAAGCTGCGCTCTGAAATGCCTCGTCACTTGAAAAGCCATCTTGTGAGGCTCCAAGCTAACAGTTTGTTGGCGAAGCACAACGGTTTTGAAACAATCAGTGTCCTATTCTGCTAGATATGGGCAAGCTTTAGGTGTGAGAACAGTGAACACTGGCAGCTTGTGTTCACCAACTGGCATTTATGTCTCCTTTTTTTTCCTTTTTTATTTTTGGCTTTGTTGCTCAGAACTGTCAAAGTCCACTCAGGATAACGACGTTTGATTCAGTTCTTGTCTTGTAAAAACAAAATTAGGCATCTGATTAGCTTTAAACACAAAAATCGATTTGAGTTTTTAGCTTTTTATGCTAGCACTTTATGCTAAGAGTGTTCTTTGCAAGAGGTATATTTTTGATGACTTTTGATGTGTGGCTTACCAAAGAAAACAGTTCTCATCTATTTTCCTGTTTGGTGTTTTCAGGCTTATGTTTCATATCTGAATGTTGGCAGCAGAAACCGTGTTTTGCCCTTGTTGACTGCTATCTCAAACAGCATCTGGTATTGCAGTTTATGACACACTGTTGGGACAGAGTTTAAAGAAGAAAAAAAGCCTCTTCTTTATCAGCCATAATGAAAGTTGCTTAAGGAATTTAAAATAATATTTATATTTTCACAGCTATTGAAATAAAACTTGTTTCAGTTAATTGTATCACTGTATTTAATTTTTTTTATTTGCTCAAAAGTACGTGAGCTGGGTTTTCAAGCTGTCTAAATGTGTAATAATAATAATATTGGTAACATTCGGGTTGTAGTCTGCAGGATGAAAAACGATGCCCCCACCATTAAAGCTGCAATAACAAATTTGGAAAATATACTAGCTTAAACATTATTTTTATGCCTCTCAACAACATTCTAGTACATAGAATGTTATACATTCTATAGCTATACACAGTATAGCTATAAAGTTAAAGTCCACAAGTATTCATCACACACTGGTGAAATTACATCTCCGCATTTGACCCATCCCCATGGTGGGGAGCGGTGAGCTGCAGCTGTGGCCGCGCTCGGGAACTATTTGGTGGTTTAACCCCCCAATCCAACCCCTAATGCTGAGTGTCAAGCGAGGAGGCATTGGGTCCCATTTTTTCAAAGTCTTTGGTATGACCCGACCGGGATTCGAACCCTGATCTCCCAGTCCCGGGGCGGACACTCATACCACTAGGCCACCGGAGCTGGCATCAAATATATTGGGAAATAAAAAAAATGGAAACATTTAATTGAAGTTGTTCTCTTGTATTTGCCTAAGAACCTTTGCCAATAACACGTTTCGGACCAAAAGCAACTATTGGACCATCCGGTTGCCATCTCGCCGAACCACCGCACTTCCCTGGGTCCTCCACTCATAGCGCACTCACGTATTTAGCAACAGAACACCACTGGTGTGAGACGTTCTCCACTCAATAATATCAGAGAAGGAGAAACAGCCGGCTGCTACCACTTCAACTTTAGGACAAACTACTAGAGTCCCAAAAAGAAAAACACCATTTGAAGTCACGGACAACAAAAGATGTTTGAAAACAGAAAACGGCAACTGGTGTTTAGCACGCTCTCATTTCCTCTTGCATTGTGGGTTTCCAATTCTGGCAGAAGCGTCTCAGGGAAGATACCTGAGGGGAGGGGTTAAATATTCCGTTCAAAACCTTGTTCTGTAGATTCGCTATAGCAGCTTTAAGCCTGTTGTTGTTGTTGACGGAAGACTGTACATTATTTAAATAACCCTCAAAGTGTAAAATAAGGGTTAGCCAACTCTGTGTTAGCTGCAACGTAGCAAGCTTCCGTATGTCTTGTTGTTTTTTGATTCCCTAATCACACAAAGTTTCTTTCCTAATGCTGTGTAGATGATGATATAAACCTTAAAGCAGCATTCCGCAACTTTGCAGCTATATGGTCTCTGTCGCACTCTAGAGGCTTGCTGCGTAATGTCACTGTCGTAAAATCTGGGGCATAAGAGTAAGTAAGTAAGTAAATTTTATTTGTATAGCACTTATCACAGAAAAAGAATCACAAAGTGCTTCACAAAGATCAACAAAACAAAAGATAAAGTCATCATAAAATGATCTTAAAACAAAACAACAGAATATCATAAAATCATTAAAAATCAGAAAACAGAAAGTCATAAAATTATAAAAATGATAAAACAAATGAAAGATGATTATAAATACAAGTTAGAAAAAAATGAATAAAACATAAAAGTTTAAGTAAAAGCAGTTTTAAACAAAAGGGTCTTCATCTGCTTTCTAAAGGTGACCAGACTGTCAGTAACACAAAAGGATAAAGGAAGTTCATTCCAAAGTTGGGGTGCAACAGCCTGGAAAGAGCGATCACCTTGACTTTTATATCTGGTCTTTGGAACTTCTAAGAGGTTCTGGTTTGTGGACCTGAGGGCTCGGGTTGGAGCATAAGGCTTTAACAGTTCAGTAACATAAGGAGGAGCTTGGCCATGGAGAGCCCTGTATGTTATAGTAAGGATCCTAAATTGAATTCTAAAGTTAATGGGTAACCAGTGCAGAGACATCAGAATAGGAGTGATGTGAGCTCTTCTGTTTGCTCCAGTTAGGAGCCTCGCTGCAGAGTTCTGGACCAACTGAAGGCGGCGGTCAAGGGCTTTTTTGTTAAAACATGTGAAAAGTGTGTTACAGTAATCGAGACGGGAGGAGATAAAGGCATGGATAACCATTTCAAGCTCATGTTTTGACACCAACCTTCGCAGTTTGGAGATATTTCTCAAGTGATAAAAACAGTTTCTGACCAGCGTTTTTGAGTGGCCTTCAAGAGACATTGATTGGTCAAAGACAACACCCAAATTTCTCATGTTTGACTTGACGGCAGAAGCTAAATGACCAAGTTGTTGACTAATCAGAGGCATGTTTACATTACTAATGTCAGGCAAAGCAACAAAAAACTTTCCCACCTCCACATACGCTGGTGGGGATGAGCTACATCGTAGCTACATCTGCCCTGGGGTGCACTGACAGAGACGAGGCTGCCGAGCACTGGCGCCACCGGTCCCTCCGACCACCACCAGCAGGCAAGGCGGGTTAAGTGTCTTGCCCAAGGACACAACAACAGTGACAGACTGAGCGGGACGCGAACCTGCAACCTTCCGGTTGCAAGGCGGCCACTTAACTCCTCTGCCACCATCGCCCCATAGTTTAATCAGGACTGTATAACAACTTTATGCCCGACCAAACACAATAACCCTGGTGAAATAATTTATTACTTACATATCCATTAGCAGCACGGCTAGGTCAGAGTCCGTAGTTCATGCTGTTCTTTCTAAAAGAGCTCTCCAACGAGGAAAAAACGGCCCAATAATAACTCTGGTCTTTGCTCTTGCTCTATCACGTTCTCCTTTTTTTCCCTATATTCCTCTGATAAGAGATTTCTAGCTTTCTTTGGTGAATCTGTCACTGCTAAACAGCGAGTCTATGTTAGACAATTATGGCAAGCCAAAGGGATAAAAAAAATTGCGCGTTCTAAACTCGCATTATGTCCGCCAAAACGCTCGTTCAAGATGCGAGTTTTGGCGGACATAATGCTCACTTTTAGAACACGCGAGTTTTTGCCCCCTTTGGTATCAAAACTCACGTTCAAGACTCGCATTTTTGGCGGACATAACGCGTGTTTAGAACGCACACTATTTTTTATCCCTGTGGTTTGCCATATAGTGCCGTAAAGCAACACCCAGTCAGTACTTCCGGTAACAACACGAGCTCAAAAACTGTATAGTGCGGTAAACAGACGTGGGACCACCCAACACTATCACAGGTATGAAAATGAACATAATAGATCAGAATCAGAATAGACTTTATTGTCGTTGTACAGGGTACAGCAAAATTGGAGTGCCACTCCATTTGGTGCAGGATAAATGTAAAATCAACACAATCAATCAAATCAATTTCAATCAAATAAATGTAAAATCAGTAATATGTGCAAACATTTGAGTAGCAGCATTACAACAGTAATATGTACAAAAATATAGAGTAGCAGCATTACAGGTCCCTATTGTGTGCAGAATATTTGCATATTGAGTGAAACTGAGAGAGCACATATAAATATTATTGCACTTTATCAATATTAGACGGTAAATGTGGGGTTCGGGTTAACAGGTTCATCTGGTTTTGTGGTTGTTTGCTACGGTGATAGCTCTGGGAAAGAAGCTATCTCTGAATCTATTTGTCCTGGTTTTATGTGACCTGTACCGTCAGCCTGACGGTAACAGGTCAAACAGATGGTTACTGGGGTGAGAGTGGTCTTTGATGATATTGCTTGCTCTACTGAGGTAGCGGGAGTTGGTAGGTGGAGATGATAGTATGACGCGAAAACATTACAAAAAAGCATAATTTTAAGGTGTAAAAGTTGCGGAATGTTTTTTTTAAATGCATTTTGACAGAGTTTAAAATAGTCACTGTACTAATTTGGTCTTTCTGGAGGCTACGGATCTTCACTGGTTACCTACTGTTGTTTCTTTGCACTGGAGGACAATCAAAAGTTGCAGTAACTTTTTAAAATTGTAATTAAAAGCTGAAAACCAAATGACAGTAACCTATATAACCATCTTATCCTGCATTCACCAAGGAATAAATGGACACAAACAATAATAATGTACAGAATTCAGAAGTACAGTGGCCCAGAAGGTTCAACAACATGCAAAAGTCTCAACACAACAGCCACAATCTGCAACACAATGACAAAAGCTACAACAGAAGTAATAAACTACCATGCAACAGAAGTTATGCTAAAATGTAAGTTATGCTAATATATCAACTACACCAATAGTAAATGAAAGACAAAAGCATTCAAGCCTGTTGGGATTTACAGTGGTGTTGTGAGTCTTATGACTTTTTGGCATATTTAAGGTATTAGCATAACTTAAGTTTTAGCGTAAGTTCTGGTTGATCACCACTTCTGTTTTATGCTATTTTATTTTACTTCTGCTTCATTATTACTTCCATTTTAGCTTTTGTTGTTGTGTTGTGGCTTAATACTGTTGTGTTGCAGCTTTTTGTTTTTTGGACTGCGTCTTTTCCTCTTTGTTGTGGCTTTTGCATTTCATTAAACCCTATGGTTCCCTGTACAATAGAGCGATACATGCTCTTTATTTCCTTTATGTGGCCATAAATATTAAATTACTAGACAATTTGAGGAAAAAGCCTGATTCAGTCTCATTAGAGCTCATGAGTACCAATGCTATTTTTATCGTCTATAGCAGCAGAAGGAGGGTTATAGGAAGTCACTAAGGGATTCCCCTGCACTGCGGTGATGCACCACCTTAAGGCCACCCAAAGGGATGTCTCCAAATTACATTAAAGTAACTTTTGCTTCACTGAACCAGGGTTCATATATAGTATTACTCTCCAATGTGGAGAAACAAACATACAACTCACTGAGCTTCTCACATTCATATTTCATGAAAACACAACATCGATATGTCAGATCTTCCCTTTGCCTTGCCCTTAATCTACAGTTTCTCTCACTGTTTCCGTTGTATTGCACCAGCTGGACGTGACAAACAGGATCTTTCCTTGAAACTGGTGTTTCTGTCATGACAAAGCACTGCAGAGAGTGAGGGATTAAAGTTGAATATGGGTCAGTTCACAGCCAAAAACTCGTCTTATCGGAACTCTCACACACACCCTGAATGGAAATCATTATCCCCTCTGGTTAATTGAATAATTGAAGCTGGCTAGAAATCATTTCCAGTGGTCACTGGTGTTATTATAGACACAAGCATGCACTAATCAGCCAACAGTAGCAGTAAAGCCAATTGTTATGGGGATGCAGCGCGTTGTCAATAATTCATGTTGTTCAGTCCTAGTTCAGAGCAAACCAGAGCTCGCTTGCCTTTAAAACTAGACAACTCTTGGGCAGGTGATGCAGAAGCTGTATTCGTTTTCATTTGGAATTCATTTTGATTGTCTCCATGCATGATTGATGAGGATTTCTTGGCCGTGTGTTTACACAGGCTATACACGGTTGATTTAAATCATTTATTAGCTTGCAAGGTGTTTGCTGAGCAGCCCACCTGCTGACAGTCTAGTGTGGAGATGCAAACCCCTGAGCATCATAGTGCTCGAGGAGAAAAAAACAGGGAGGAAAAGGCGAAAGGGGATGAAGGGAGAGGGGCGAGAATGATGGAGGGTAAAGTTAGAGTGGTAATGGAAGCAGGGGGAGTCAGATTCCACCTAGCTGGGTCTATGTTTTAGTGGTTCTAACATAATGATGCAGTCCATTTCCTGTTCTGTTCTGGTAGGTGCTGGCAGGTTTCAGGTGTGAAGTTGATCAATAATAGTTGGCTAAATCCACTCACTGGTTTGGTTGATCTAATTCAGTGTTCCTCACAGTTATTTTCTGTGATTCCCCCCCAGGACACATATAACTGTTTGCACCCCCGTGGGAAAATGTGTGTGTGTGGGGGGTGCACACGTACTCTCCGTCGGGGGATCTCCGAGCGGGTGGGGGTGGTGGCGGTAGTCTCTCGCGCCCCACCATTGCCACCTCAATTGAGAACCACTGATCTAATTGGTTTAAATGAGATTTTAATGTCATGCTTTTATTTTCTCAGACCAAAATAGACCAAAAACTGGAATAATGTTGTTTTTAATATGAGGTACCAAGTTAGCAGGGATTGAATTTAAAGCTACAATGACAACCTAGCTTAAAACATTTTTTTCATTCATCTTAAAGTGACTGTGTGTATTTTACCTGGTAATAGGAGGCAGTACATACCTAAATCATTGCAACCAGCTCTGGTGGCCTAGTGGTAGAGTGTCCGCCCCGGGACTGGGAGATCGGGGTTCGAATCCCGATCGGGTCATACCAAAGACTTGACACTCCATTCTAAGGGGTTGGATTGGGGGGTTAAACCACCAAATACTTCCCAAGCGCGACCACAGCTGCAGCTCACTGCTCCCCACTACGGGGATGGGTCAAAAGCGGAGATGTAATTTCACCAGTGTGTGATGAATACTTGGGACTTTAACTTTAAGTGGTATTTTTGTGTTCAAGTAAGACTTGACCAACAGATAGCCATTAGGGTCAAAAATCCCGGGAGCGCAACTTTTGACCAAGTACTTCGTCAGATCGTTCAACCTCCAGCAAAATGACAAGCACATCAGACACTCTTTCATCACTGGCAACGAGCGAAGAGGTAAACGTTTAAATCAACAACGTTCAACGGTATTGCCCATAAATAACTTGATGATGTCAAGTTTATTTTATATGAAGCTATTTTTAAAGACCTCTACCTTTTTAACAGGACTATGACATTCCTCAAAAGTGTTGTTAAAAGTCAATAATTGACAGAAGATTCTAACATCAGTCAAACAACAACGATAAAATACAAAACAGGAATATTATGGATTATTGTTCTGTTGTCCTTTACTACCTCTTTAACAGGATTAGTACATTCCTCAAGAACACATAGCATAAATAAAATAGAAGTTTTAATCAACAATATATGTTAATGTCAGTTGAAAAGAATCATGATAAAATAAAATACTGGAGTATTATTGTTTAGTATTATTTATGTGTTTTTACTCTAAAGATCTCGATCTCTTTATTGAGATTAGTACATTCCTTACATAGAATGTAGGGGTGCGCGATATGGCCTAAAAACAATATCAAGATATATTGAGCAGTTCACCTCAATAACGATAAATGGACGATAACGACCCGTACGACGGCAGTTAGAGGCAGCGGTGGCGGTGGTAGATATTGTCGAGGAAAAGCCTGTTCCCACAAAAATCCTTCAACAACCACTGGGCAACATTTTGGATTGGATCGCTATCGCCATCTTCTGCCAGCCACATTTTTCTTTTCTTTTTCAAACCCCTAATATATTGACATGGGCAAAATGACGTCGGTAATAGACATAAATTTCAGTATGCGTAAATGTTCGGCATGTCACCCACCTCTAGTAGAAAGTCTCATTAGGAGGTGTTAGCTTTAAACAGATGCTGATATGAGTTGAAAATCATTTTAAAAAACTGGGATATTAGTGTTTTTATGTTGTTTTTTTAGGGACGTTCAATATTATTGGTCTACCATTAATATAGTCTGATATCGATACATTTTAATGTTGAAAAATATCGGTATCGGTTTTCAGTCTTTTAATGATCCAACTTTTACATAAACGTTATACATCAAACTCTTCAGAAAATTCTCCTCTTTCTCAAAATGTCTAAACATGACAGCTCTGAGGTAAATTTTTTCAGATAGTTTAGTTTATATGGCTCAACTTTTGAAGTAGAAATTTGCCCGTGTAGTGAACGTACGCTGTCCTCACAGCACATAGCTACATGTAGCTAGCCAGCTAACAAACGACTAAAACAAAGCAATCTTCACCCAAGGCTTGCTTTTCTTATCTGAAGAGCTTTATAAATATTTTATCACCATAGCTGCAATATACAGAAAAAGAAAAGAAAAATACATTGCTAACTAATACACAGCATCACGCTTAGGGAGAATGAGATTCAGCTGCTGTTGGAGACACTTGTCCTGTTACTAACTTAAATTGAAGTAGTGTTCACGTTTAAATTTAAGCATGCCTGATAGGAGATATATGATGTTAGTAACCTGAAATGTTTTAGTTTTTCCTTTTTTATGAGAAAGGGACACAGCATATATCTGTATCGGTTTATATCGGTATCAGAAGTAAGACAATATTGGTATGTCAGATATTGGTAAAAAAAAAGCCAATATTGCGCATCCCTAGATTTTTTTTTAATATCTTTAAAAGCTTTTACCTTTTCAATAGGATTAATAAGATTAGTACATAGACCTTACACAGAAAGTCTCATTAGGAGGTGTTAGCTTTAAACAGATATGAGTTGAAAAAAATAATGAAAAAAACATGGATATTATTGTTTTCATTGTTATTTTTTTAAAGAATTTTCACCTCTTTAACAGGATTACAAAAACTAATGGTGTTCACTAACAATAAATTCTAATATCGTTTGACAATAATATTAAAAAAACAGGAATTTTAATGTTTGTCACAGGTCCATGTCCTGTAGCTACGCTTATGGCTCAGTGCCAGTGAGCTTCCCTTGTCCTGGTGTGTGACCAATCTGTAGCCTGTGCTGACTAATATCTTCCACTCATCGTTTCTCTGTGCTTTAACCAAAATATTCCTTGTTTATGAAATAAAAAAGACAAAACCTGCAGTGTTTTACGAGCCTTGGTAACACAGTGTTTCAGGCTGTGTAAGGAGACAAATAACTTGAGTTATGTAACATTTTAGCTCATCTCAGGAGCTGTTTGGTTGTTTATTAAATCTTTTTCTGGTGTGTGTTTGGTGTGAGCTTGAAGAGTGCCGCACCACGGGGATATGTGGGCCTTTACCAGCACCAGCTTGGTGCAGGCTAGTTTCATTTCGACACCACAGCAGGCAGAGAGGAGATCATTACAGTGCCCTGGGAAAGACGGACAGAAGGGGAGGGAGGGGTGACAGAGAGAAACAGAAATAGAGAAGACAAACTGTTAGCTTGGGTTAAAGGATTATGGGACAGGAAAAAACAGGGGGTGATATCCTGGGATTACTTCTCCTTGTCAAAAAAATTGTAAACATGCTAGTTCTTTGACAAGATTGACAGGCTAACAGCTAGTCACAATGGGGTCTAAATCATAGTGGATTGCTGCCTTTGTGAAATATTTCTAAACTAAAAAGTGTCAGAGATTGATTTAAAATTATTTTTTTAATTAACTTCATAGCTGACCATCTTTTATTGCGTGGTCATTTTGAGAAAATTGTTCTGATTGTGAGTGTTTTATGCTAATCAGGAAGTGCTACCACTACTTAGCTAGTAGTTTAGCTAGTAATTTCCACTGAAAATAACCTTGAAATTAGAGATCTACAAAAAATAATAAAACATACAGTATATAGTCAACAAACTAAGACCCTAAAACTTTTGTTTTTATTTGTGAACTGCCATGCTAGGTGCTAATACATACTAGCATAAACAGATCTTTGGTTTTACACTGGAGCTATACACTTTGACTAAATCATTTGAGTATTTTTTTAGATATGTATCAAATAAAGGATCTGGTAATTGTAATTGGCCAATATCCAGCAGAGCAACCAATCTGAGACTCAAAAATTAGATTTTCTTTAGTACCGGTACTCTGTGAAAAGTACTTTTGCTTATTAGCATTTTTCATCATCTATGAACTCACCATCTCGAAGCGCTAATTCATGCTAACAATGAAAATGTCTGGCATGTGGGCATTTTTCCTATCCGAATCAAAAATTTAATCTGATTTTATCTGGAAAATCATTAAAAAGATTCTACTAATTAGAGTTTTTGGGGTTAAATTTCAGCCAAATTGTGTATCGAGAAGTCAGCTTTACAAAAGTCAAAAATCGGTATTGGCCCTTAAAACCTGAACCGTATGGAAGAAATACAGCCTCACCAGATTTACTTTTTTTAGACATTGAATTTATGACATTGAATTTTTGTTTTGTGACACAATTTTTTTTTAAATTTAAAAACATCCATAAAAATTCAACTGCATAATTTCAGCGGCAAAACTTCAACCCCTGAGGTGACCCAAGCCAAAATAATCATCATTCGATCGAGTCGATTTGCTTTTAGCCAATCAAATTACGCCTCTCTGACCATGTGACACCAATGAGACATTGACCCGATCGAGTGATGATTGCTTTGGCTTGGGCCACCAGGAGGTCACCTCATTTGTTGTAGAATTTTTGCTGTTGAAATTCTGCAGTTGAATTTTTGCGGATACAATTTTTGCTGGTGTATATCTCTATTTCCTATTTATGGAAAAAAATAAATGTGAATTATAATTTAAATACTATAAAATACAACTGATAAACTGTAAACTTAATAAAAGAAGACATGAAAGACCTCTGAGACTCTTGCACACAGCAGTGGAGCTTTTTAGAAAGTACCTATTAGAATAACAATTTAGCTGTGACCTATGAGGATTACGCATTAAAATGTTAGCATAAATTTCTCTCAGTTCCAAGTTAAGAGTGAGAACTACAACCTGGCATTCAGTAAAACTAAAAACAATCTTTAAAAAAACTCCATTTGAGCAAAAGTCACAATAATTCACTGCAAGTGTCCATTTGGATAAATTGAACGAAAACATATTTAAAAAGCTTTTAGGCATCATAAAGTTCATCTTTGTGAATCCCATCAGCAGAGTCAGTATTCTTATAGTGTTTCCCACTCTGCTTTATCCACAGGACTACACCCTAACTATGTATTTCCAACAGTACTGGAGGGACAAGCGTTTAGCCTACATAGGAATCCCCCTAAACCTGACTCTGGACAACAGGGTGGCGGACCAGCTCTGGGTCCCTGACACCTACTTCCTCAACGACAAGAAGTCTTTCGTCCACGGAGTCACGGTGAAAAATCGCATGATCCGCCTGCATCCAGACGGAACCGTTCTCTACGGGCTCAGGTATGTTCACGACTCTTTTCTGTTATTTTTGGGGGGTTCGGTATAAAGGTTGTATCTATTCCAAATTTTCTAATGGTCACAAAAGTGTCCGGATGAAGTCTACACTCATTTGGCAGAACAAGTGCAAAACACACTGGCATGTCCATTTGATTCACAGGAAGCAGATGAGCCATTAGTGCTAGTGCTAGCGGCTTGCCCTCCTGCTTGCTTCAGCCTCACGTTAAAAGTGTTACAGCCTAAAAGGCAGATGGTAGCAGTCACTCAACTGCGATTTTCTGGCTAAAAGCACCCGCCAACCTTCATTAGCTTTGGTTAGCTTAGTTAGCTCATAGCTACATTGGCTCAGGTTTGACAGGTGTCAATCATCTGCCCCCACCCTCACAGCCCTGCTCTCAGCTCCACCATTTTGCCTATTTCTTGTATTTTCCGGGAGTGACGACACATGTGACGCAGCCAAGATGGCGTTGTTAGGACCCGCCCACTGGTCTTCAATTCAGCTCTTCAGAAAACTATGGGTGACGGCGCGGAGAGTCCGTTCATTATATATACAGTCAATGGTTTTATCATGATTTCTGAATGTTACAAAGACATATTTAAAATATTGTCTTAATATGATAGCTTATGTATATTCTGGTGTCAAAAAAGTAATTTATGTCTCATAACAAGTTTTTGTTACCATTGAAATAGGGCTGGGCGATAAATCGCAAATTTATTGTTATCAAAATTTCGGACTCTAATCGACATCATTTTCCCCATGTCAATAAATCTGGTAATATAAAAAAATAAAAAGATGTGCGTAGGTTGGCAATGTTAATTTGCCTTTAAGTAGCTGTACCACCTCGAGTCGCTTGACAGCGTAATACACATGACAGCCCCATCTAGTGGACAACTTTTGTTTTTGCGCATACATGTAGTTATCGTCCATTTATCGTTATCAAACTGAACTCCTCAATATACTCTGATATTGATTTTAGGCCAGTTCGCCCAGCCCTTCATTGAAATAATCAGCTCTGCCACCCACCGATAAATTGTTACATTATTAAAATGTGATCTCCATATATTTTAAGCTTTACAAAACCAGAAAACGTTCATCAAAGTATGCATAATTCTGTAGAAATCGATTCTAAATATACAACTACAGTATATGTAGCTAGAAAACCTTAGTAAAGTGATTAAAGATCATAATATACAAGCTAGTGCTTGAAGAGTGATTCTTCCTGTGTGTGTGTTCAGACAGTCACTTGATGCTTTTACTTTGACGAGTCACACCTTGTGTTTGGTATATTTTCCTGAGAAAGAGACTCAATGACTAATTGTGTTGAATATTTATGTTAATATTCACCAAAAGACACTATTATACTTTTTTATTGCTGCTATCTTGAAATAGAACACATATTCAATATTTCACAGTGGTTCATGAACTAAGTCTATAAACCTTTATTTTGGCAGATAATTTAGGAAGTTCTTTTTTTCTCTTTATTCCTATTCTCTTTTTTGATTTTTCTTTATTTTTTCCCCATATTTTTCATATTTGAGCCTTCTTACTTCCTCAGCTCCTCAAACAACCTGCTATCCTTTAAATAGTCCTTGGTCTCGCAGTCTACTTGTCAAATCCTCCTTTTACTTGCCTCTATTTCCTCTCAGTGTTGTGCAGTTTTAGTTGCTGCACATTCAGCTAGTTTGGTTTTTGTTTATTAAAGATTTATTTATCTCAGCTTGCATTTGAATTCTTTGAACACCTCCTCATGACAATCCATCCCATGCTAATGGGGTGTATGGTAAGGAAAAACGGTGAGTACACACAACATAAAGTTATGCTTCTAGCTTAGTTGAAATTTCTTTTGCGAGGCCTTTGTTTTTGTTTTAGTTGATCATTTCCACTGGCAGCTTGAAAGGAGTTTGCATGAGGGTCCATGAATATGGATGCATGATTTGAATTATCAGTGAGCATTGGGAGTGTGTGTTTCTGTCTTTTTTTTATGTGTACTTGCATTTGCATCTGTCAGTGTTTGTTCTTTAAAGTCAAACAGCACTGCCTGATTATGCAGGTGGAGTTCAGAGAATTTAGCCTTGTTGGCTACTTATAGGCCTTTCAAGAGATCAAAGGGAGGCAGATGTGTGACGTGGCGTTGTTTGATCTGAGCTGTTACGTAAACGAATGAAGGTGAAGTTGAGGATCAGACAGTAAACAAGTTGCTACTAAGGTGTTTGGAAAATTCAAACTACATTCCCTTTTTTCTTGTGATATTACTGAACATTAAAGAACATTCCATTCTGAGGCTTTTTGTACTCAGAAACGTTTTAATTTAAAAGAAACACCAAATAAACCCTTTAAAGGTACAATATGTTAGCCTGCCAAGCCATCCTATATATGTGAATATATAGTCTGGCCGAGACAGAGCTCAGAATTTACTGTGTTCTTTCAAACTGTCTCTGCATGCTATTGGACAACAAACGACGTGACGTACTCACCGCTACGGATGTCAGTCAACAGGGCAGTTCGCCATACACTGTTGAAGGACTTAAGTACCTCTATCTGCTCTTGACTCAAAGAAAAGCCCAAGTCTAAATAGTCCAAAGTTGATGCCAAAGCCATTTCAAACGAGCTGTCGCTATCTTTGTTTTTTAGCTCAGTCGCAGTAACATCCCGCCCACCAAACCAATGCTAAGGCTCTGGATGTCGTGGGGCCGTGTTGGTTGACGCGGCTCTGCAATATCGCGTGGACATTGGGGGCAGTTCCACTGGATTGGCAGACCGGGGTGGTGGTCCTCCTATTTAAAAAGGCACGTCCAACCGGGAGGAGACCCAAAGGAAGACCCAGGACACGCTGGAGAGATTATGTCTCTTGGCTGGCCAGGGAACACCTTGGGATTCCCCCGGAGGAGCTGGCCCAAGTGGCTGGGGAGAGGGAGGTCTGGGCTTCCCTCCTTTAGCTGCTGCCCCCGCGACCCGACTCCAGATAAGCGGAAGAAAATGGATGGATGGATGAGTTAAGATTGAGAGCGGCGCGTCTGCTGTCTGAAGTAAGATGGCCGCCGTTTAGCTATGCCCTCGACTCCCGCTTTCATCATCTAGTGTTTATATACATATCTATGGTTATAGCACCTGCCTTGCATGCTGTTTTGCTAGGACCTTATACCGGTTCGACCCCCTGTCTCAGAAGTTAATTTTATTTCTTCTTTTTTAGCTCCACTTATGAGTATTATGTTTTCAACCTTTTATTGGTAAACTGTTAAAAATATAAGGACTAATTTCTTTAATCCTTTAACTTTTTGTTCTTTATAAAACACAGATAGGACATCTTTTTTACCTTATTATGCTGACGTTTCGACCATCACTGTGGCCTTCTTCTGAGCTAAGCTGCTAAAAGCAGCTTCACTTCCGCTTCCGTTATGTTTCATGTTGACAAAAATAACTCATATTTAAGATAAAATGACATCTCAATAGTGCCAATGGTAGTATTATATCATATTTTGTGCCTACCTTTGCTCTCAAAGGTTTAAAACAGCACGAACTGGGTCCTTTAAAATGAAGTGTGTTCAATACATATTACCTGTGTCATTTCACTTTATTTACTATGACTCAACTTAAATGTCCTGATTTCTTTGTATGAATTCAATATTTGGCTTGATGGCAACATCTATTGCAAATTTTGTGTCAATAGCCTACTTAGAAATACCTTTACTGATAAAAATGTTGATGTGTCAAATACTTATTTTCGCCGCTGTATCTAGTTTTAACTAATTTGTTACTGAAAATTAAATCATGCCATTTCTATGTTAAAGCATTGCCCTAAAAGAAAAAATTAGCTGCATTATGCTCTCATGTTTTAAGGCTAACGTACTGCGATTGCTAATTGTGATATAAATTGCCAACTCACTTCTATGTTAACAGACTAAAGCTAAACCTTCTTTCTGTCTATGAATGCATACCAAAACAATCAGGCTCAGAGTGTGTCACATTTAAAATGGTCCGGGTGGAAACAAGTCCCTGATTTCAAACATTTTATTAGATAAGAATTCTACAATCTCTCAGCTTTGACACATTGCTGAGAAATTTAAATCCGTCATGAGTTTCTATCACTCATTTTTTTATTATAACCCTCAATCCTCTAAACAAATAAATATGCAAACTTATGTATGGCTTTTCTCTTGGTGTGGTGGTGGAAGGTTTGAAAAACCTTCATTCTCTCTGTATATTTGTTTTTTCATGGATATTTTTATAAAACATCAGGGGCCTCATTTGTCAAACGTTCGTAGAAACGTTTCTATATTCCCTCCTACGGATGAAATTTAGAATGTGTGTACAGTCAAAAGTCTGATTTATGAAACATGCGGTGGCCTCTCGTACACATGTTCCTCCGCAATCTTCTGATGATAAATCCCACCTGTGTGTACCAATGCGCTCGTGTCCGTTTACCGTCATTTACATACAGAAATGCCCTTCATTAACCATATTTGGTCACACTACGTCCTCAGATCGGGAGGGGATTCCCAGACAAAAAAGAAAAACTTTATTGACGGCGAGATCGAAGCACTGGACACCAGTGGCGGCTGGTGAATTTTTTTTTTGGGTGGGGCATTTTTTTATTTTATTTTTTTATGTTAGTTCTTGTGAATGGTTTTTATCTTGAGAGGCGCTATATAAACGGTCGTTTTTTCCTTCATTTAGCAGATCAGTTTTTCAGGTGCGCTAACCACATATCACCACTAGGGAATGCCAAATTACCATTCTTATGCGTCACACAACTTGAAATCTACAGACCGGTCCAGGAGCACTTAGCTACAAATTTGTTCCAAAAACATGCTTCATATTGACCAATATATGCAAACCTCACACACACTAAACGGGAAGAGGCTCTTTTAAACGATAGAATCCACGTTTTCTACCTCAACACCACCCAATGACTGCAAATGAAAAGCAAAACAAAGCTATTTTCATGAAGTCAAAAGCTAAATTCTGTCTTACCTTGCTGGTCAAAATAATCCATCTTATAGTAAAAAATCCACTTGGTTCGTAGAATCCAATGATAAAAAGATGAAACGACTAGTTTTCTCCATAGTCAACGTTAGCAGCAGCCCCACAACAACAAAGGACGGTGAACTAGCCTGTGGAGAATTTTCCAGTTCTGTCTGGGCTGGGTGAGCTGACCAATCAGCATCCTCCTCCTGATCTGAGCAGACTCCCCCCGTTTGCTTGCGATCGTAACTCTATGCACCCAACGGCTCTCCTATTCCTTGTCGTTGGGAATCCAGCGCGCATGCGCCAGTTAGCCCGTATTAGGTCAATGGTAAAGAATGCTGCAACCGCGAGAGGACACGTGACAGGAAGTACGTCGACGTTTCGGCCGTGTTAAAAGTATTAACTTTATTAAACTACAATTAAATGCAGATTACACACAGCATTTACAGTCCATATGGTGTATAGATCGTTTAGTTTAAACATTTTGTGATTCCTCTCTTCTTCTTCCTCTTCCTGTGAGACTGGTGGGGCGGCGCCCTAGCGCCCCCTATGGACGAGCCGCCACTGCTGGACACTTGACAACGTGTGTGTGATCGGGGAGCAGAGGAGGTTCTGGAGGGTTGTTTTATTTGTACAATAGAATATGGACTGGAATCGGATCAGTGCGCTGCGCTCACGGAAGAGCCGTTCCCTCCGGAGTGCACTCTGCTCTGCTAAATCCTGCAATAATAATAATAAAAAAACAATCTTTTATATAGCGCATCTCAAGCAAACTCACGATGCGCTTCACTAGGACAAAATAATTAATTTCAATTAAAACATAATAGATAAATAAATTCAAAATGATTTAAAACATAAAAATGTGAAGCGTAAACATTGTGATTACAAAATAACACGAAATCAGCCGTTCTACAACGTCAGATTCCCATCGGTCACAGGTGTTTTAGCAACAATAATGTGACACAGCTGTTTTTCCACCAAAATAATTATTTATTGGGTAGAATAATTAGTGGATGAGGAACACGCGTGGATCAGTGAGACCTTCAGAATTGCTGTTCCCTCGTTCTGCCACTAGATGCTGTTCCTACGCACGGTCAGAGCTGTTCCTATATTTAGGAACGTTTTCACGCACAAGTACAAATTGATAAATACCACACAATGCGCAAAATCGTTCCCACGCACGAAATATGCACAGATCTGTACGTAAGTACGGTTGATAAATGAGGCCCCTGGTTTTTAACCAAGTTGCAACATATAAAAAAATCCAGAGAACTAAAACCATCAAATCCGAAAATAAATAAAATTACAATAATAATAATAGTTTTTTACCTGAGTCATAGCTTTAGCTATTTAAAGTTAATGCATGACTCAGCTAAAAACTATTCTAATAAAACCAAACTTTATTTTATTTCTGTATTTATGTTTGTTTGGCTTTAACTTTTATTTATGTATTCTGATTTTACAGAATAATCTTTGTCTTTATCACTTCTAGAATTATTTTAGTTTTTAAAAATTTCAAGACATTAGCATCGTTAGCATTAGCAATATTTTAGTGTTTTTATCAGAAAACTTATAAATGGAGAAAAAAAACAGCTAGATGGGTGTATTTAAAAATTTCGACTTGTATTATGTGTGTTCAAGAATGTATTTTAAAACTGTTTTTTTAGCTGAACAAGTATTTTTCACACTTAAAAATATAAAACGTTTCATGATTGATCTGTTAAAATGTTATCATATGAAAGTATTAAAGTCCAAAGACTAGAAAACTGAAAAAATACTCCATGTTTTATTGTGTCTGTGCCTGGTTCAAGTGTTCGATAAACAAAATATTACATTTATTCCTAAAAGGTTGAACCGAAAAATGACATTTGTATTCTAATCGTCACATTTTCCAATAATAAAAAAATGTGTGTTATAAAAACTTATTTTTTTGGTGTAACTTTAAGCTGTTAAATAATATCAAAAACAGCTTTCCACATCTGAGTCTCAACTAAACCAAGCCATCCAGTGGATCGCTGCCAAGCAGCCGGCTTTTTCGCCTAAATGATTCTGAGTTTGCGTTTGACTTCGCTGCTCATTTTAGCTGTCTGATTCTCACCCGTCAGAGCTCGCACGTCTGATAAACAAAAGGGATAACTCCTCCTGACCCACTTCGGAAAAGCAAACTCTGCCAAAAACCTCTTCCCACAATTCCATTTTCATATTCTCAAATTTGCACCTAATCGTAGGACGGGATGGCAGCCAGTTATGGTGTCGGGGAATGATTTTCCTGTCGTTGACTTATGGTTTAATTATGCATGCGCAGCAGCGTCAGCATCTTTGACTTAGAGGGGCTGCTGTAATCAGATTTTAGGATGACAATACGTCCTGTAATATAAGACTGGCTGAGGAACATGGAGAAAAGACAGATGGACGTTTAGTTTCCCTTAAATATGATAGACACAGTCAAGTGCTCGGTGCTTTAAGGCTAATTTCATTACCGCCTTTGCTTTTAGGTAGATGCCTGTGGTATCTTACCTCTTTATTTCAATGGTTTGTGTAGTTTATGTTGTGTTTTCTCATCTTTTTCTCCGTTATCCTTTCCAGAATAACTACTACAGCTGCTTGCATGATGGACCTTAGGAGGTATCCACTGGACGAACAGAACTGCACTCTGGAAATCGAGAGCTGTGAGTCGATTCTCATTCATTCTGCTCCACGAAGACATAAACGTGAAGCTCATTTCATGAATCTGATATACCACTTCCATAAAGACCACACACTGACAGCTGACATTCTAAAAATGAAGAGACAGTAAGATATTTGGTTTATTACTCAAGATCTCTGTTATAAATACTGGCTCAGTAGAACCCTGGTGATGTCACGAAGGGTATTTTTGTCAGACGTTAGACAGCTCCTGCAGGAGACCCAAAATAACTCACTCTATGTGAGAATTTATATGAAATTTGCCCCTTTGAGTTCAAATTCACCCTCTTCACAGCTGCTAATTGGTTGAGGCAGGATAATGATGTAAGAGACTCAAGAAAATGATCTCAAACTGTTCATTCTTCCATTTCCACACTCTAAAAAGTAAATGTTGAATTTATTTAACCAAATTATGTCAGCTGGTTCCACTAAACATAGCTGCTTAAATCTAAACCTACCATTGGAATGTGAAGACCTTATTCCATACCTTTATTGGTCATTTAATAATTTATAATTGCAGATTTACAAATGAGAATTGACATATTTGGAATAAAATGTGTCAACCACCAGTGTAGCAAATAGCTGTGAATATAATTATGAGCTCAGAACGCTGCTCGTTTTCATGTTAGCCTTTAATAGGGCTATAATTTACCCCAGGCATTCCAACTACATGGTAATCGAGAAAACAATGGTCTTAATTATGAGTTATTCAAGAAGATAAAGTGGAAGAATGGAGTGCATGTTAGATGTTCATGCAGGAAATGAATAAAGTATGAGGTCAAAATTAAAACCCTCCTGAAGTGCGGTGAACCTGTTAAATGTCTCGCTTTTTCAAAGCAACGTCTGGCTCTTGGAATCAACTTCAAACGTTTTTTTTTCCTTCCCAAATGACAGCCCAGTTGGACGACCAGCAACACTGCATATCTTGGTCTCCAGCGATGGTTTTGACAGATGGTTAAACCTTGGTGTATGCGTGTTTCTTCTTCTACAGATGGCTACACCACAGATGACATCGAGTTCTACTGGAAAGGAGGCGAGTCGGCTGTAACCGGGGTAACGCGCATCGAGCTGCCACAGTTCTCTATCGTCGATTACAAACTGGTGTCCAAAAACGTCGTCTTTTCCACAGGTAAATGCCGGATTGGGATGTGGAGATGTCAAAACTTTTCCAAAAAGCTGAGATCATATTTTGACACCCAGCTCTCATTGAGAAATATCTATGCCAAGCCATGATTGGTTGATCATCAGCATCACTGTTGTGTTTCTCAGTGCTTCTAATTGAGTTGAAATGAGGAAAAGTCCACCTTTGAAGTGTCCCTAATGTACCTGTGGCTGATGCAAGTGTGCTGAAGTGGCACTTGACCAAAATAGAACATAAATCACGGAGCAAATTATTTCCACGTCAGGTGGTTCTCGACCCTGTGAGGTGATGTTTTAATTGGATTATTGGATTTGCCGTAGCACTGCGAGTCGAGACCTTTAACAACCTTTGTTTCAAGCTTGTGGCATGCTGTAAAGTAGTGGCTGAAGCTGAGAAGTGTGAATGTGAAGAAGATTGGTGTGGTGATGTTCCTCTATGATAAAAGTTTCTATTTTTTGCAAAAGTTGAGATTTTATGGGGGGAAATGGCTCTAAACCAGTGGTTACCAAAGTTGGAGTGGGTGTCCCACTGTAGGTCCCAACACATCAAGTTCTGTGGTTTTGGGATGATCTCCAGAAATTAAATAATAATAAGTTAACACATCAAGGAACACTTTTTTTAAGCAATGCAAATAGTGATCACGGAACTTGTTACTAAAACATTTATCTAAAATTAAAATAGACCTGTAAATTACAGTGCTGTAAGTTAGCATATCAAAACTTTATCACACAGTTTATCACAAAATATTACACTTTTTCCACAAAATCTGACATGTGGTATGGCATGCTAGTTAAATATAAATATAATTACATCAAATAAATAAAAATTTAAAATAAAAAATCCCAACAGGTAGGCTAGAAAAGTCCCAGTAAAATTATAGATTAAAAATGAGATTAATGCGATTAAAAAAATAGTGCACTAAATGTGGCTGTGATTAATTAATCTCAATTAATCTCATAATTTGACACCCCTAATTTCTCTTTCTATTAGCACTACACAGGGATGCTTGACTATAAAAGCAGAGTCAAGATTTTTTTATCAATACCAAAATCAACTAATGATAATGAGTTGGAAAACACAGCATTTATTTCCACTCTTTAAGCCCGAACCACACTGTTGCACAGAACTGCTTCATGTCACACTGTAAGGACTCTAGAGAGGTGGCACACTGTATGGTCCAAGATTTCAGAGAGCCAAACTGCACAAAGTCTCGCTAGCAGGACACACTGTCACAAGCATACTCGCTGAAAAGCATACGTCACTAAGCTAACAGATACCCAAGTCAACAACGATAAAAAGAGAAAAAAAACGCCACCGTTAACACTTCTTTTTTAGAATCTGAACTAAACTCCAAAAAGGAGTAGTCCACATGTTCCTGCGTGTAGCTTCCACTGTTGTTGTGATGTTGCTAATTCTACTTTCATCACTAGTTGTTCGCATCTCTCCCTGGGTGTATTCTCATTGGTCGATTGCAGACGGGAGTCGTAGGTATTCCAGCAGTGCCTGAAGACTGTTGTAGGCTGAATTTGGTCATGAGGGTGCTCATTAGGCTGTCGCTGGACCGGTCACAATGAATGGCCGCAGAGTAGCCAGTCGCCCTCACGTTCACCATTATTTGTCATGACTCTGTTCACGACGAGCAATTATGCTGTGTTCGAGTTACCTCGGAACTAGGAACTCGGAACGATGTCACACCTGAGTTAACAGTGTTCTGGTTACTGTAGTCGGAGAAGTCGGAATTCCAGTATGGCGGCGGCCTCGAAAACTGCTGTTTAGGTAGCTCTCAACGAATACAGACGACTAATAAACAACACTTTTAGTTTGTTCAGCTTAGAGATGCAAGCGCTACATGTAGCATTGATTTTAAACACACTCTTATATGTGTGTCTTGTAAAATAAACACATTTCAACCAAAACCTACTGTTGTCGATATGGAGAGCTGCCATTTTGGATCTCGAGGTCGGAGTTAAGAAAAACTTCTGAGTTTCCGACTGGGAGGTCCGACTTTGTGGGGCATTTTATTTGATTTTTCCTACTCGGAAGTCGGGATTTCCAAGTTCCAAGGACAAATTGAACGCACCATCAGTCTAGGACGGCAGAAAAACGCAGTGTGGCCGGGCTTTAGCTGAATAAATGGTAACTACATACTGTGAACTACTCACTGCACCCAGGACTCTGATATACTGCTATAAAAAATGTGTTCACCAGTAGGGTGGATCAAGAGTTCGACCAATTTTAATGAAGGCCAAAAGGCAAAGGTCAACCCTCATCTATGGTCATGAGACTTGGATCGTGACTGAAAAGAACGGAATCCCAGATACAAGGGGCTAAAAAAAGAACGCTGCTCCTTCTCATCAAAGTTGTCGTCCTTTGGAAGATTTCTGAACACGTGTCAGTGGGAGAAGAGCACAGGGCTGACCAGGAATTTTCTAGAGACATTATCCATCCTGTCTGGCCTGGGATTTTCTTTGGATCTTCTATGACAGGCATGTCAAAAGTCTGGCCTGGGGCCATTTTTGGTCCTCGGAATGACATTTTGTGGCCCCTAATTGCATTTTTATTTCTCCAGCAAGCTGTTCATGTAGATTGGGGATTAAGACATTGTCAAGTACTTGCCTCGTAACCAGAGGGTTGCAGGTTTGCATCCTGTCTGTTGTGGTCGTTGTGTCCTTCGGCAAGGCACTTGACCCTCGTTGCTTGGTGGTGTTGGTCAGAGGGACCGATGTGCCCCGGGGCAGCTGTGGCTACAGGTGTGAAGTGTGAATGGGTGAATGACTGTTGTGTTGTAAAGCACCTTGGGGGCGGGTTGTAGGACTCTAGAAGGCGCCATATAAACAGGCCATGTTTTTTTCAGATTTTTGATAATGTGCCTATTTTGAAGAGTATTTTTTGTCACTATTAATATTTGCATTAATTTGAATAAAAAGAAATGTTGGACACCACTGACCCAGGAGGAGGTGCAGGTTAGAGCCCTGCACTGGGAAAGGGATCATGCGTAACCCAATCCAAATCTTGTGGGAGCTGTTGCTGTCGGGAGCAGATGGCTACAGATAGACTTTGGGTCCCAAGACTGAGGAATATAATCCAGAATATGGAAAAGCTTTTGTAAAACACATATATTTGATCTTAAAGTAAATATTTTTTCTATGACGTTGTGGGTCTGCGGTTGGGCGTTTCTCATTAATGCTTGGGGATTCAGCTCTAGTGTAGAGTCTCTAGGGACAAGGATATTTATGTTTACCTCTTGGATCTCTTACCTTCACGACCTGACCTTGGAAAACGGATGGAGATTGTCACACTTTATCACGTGCATCGGTCAACCAACCGTCCTCCATCCCATCCCTTAACTTCACATGGAAAACAGGCCCTCAAAAACGATAAGAGAAGAGGAGTGTACTTCCTATAAATCCCGAGACGTCAGCGCTGTCATTAAGTGGTGTTGTGAAACGCATCAATCAAGCGATATTTATAGGACCACAACTGGGATTCTCTTTATCTCTCGGAGCCAGCAATTAAAAGACACTGTGACACATTAAGGCAATTTGTCAGGTTCCTGCATGTGAAAAACATTTGCCGTATCACATTTCATGTTGTAATTAATGCCTGCGAGCGATGTGGGGGAATAATTCAGCAGTATGCCTTTCCCAGGGGGGTAGGGGCATCCCTCTGATATACAGTGATATTTTTATTCTCACACAGAAGTCCTAAATTAATTTTTATGTGTTCGTTTACACCCGGATACTTCACCATGGCCACCAGAGGATCTTTGCACATTTCTTCCACAGCTACGATTGGGAAGTTAAAGCCGTGTGACATTTAGAAACAATAAATTCTAGCAGCAGTGATGCTCAAGAGGAAGAGACATGCAAGCTTCCAGATAGGACATCACACGTTTGTTAGCTTTTTTGAGGGGTATTTTTAACACCGTACCCCCTCCTCCCTTCCTACGAGTGCCATTTTGAGCTGTTGATCAAACAATCACATATTTTTTTCTCTTCTCTTGGCCTCATTTCCGTAACATGTTTACTTTTGCTTATGAATGTTGCACATGTGCTGTGTTGGCTTTTTACGGCCGTCTGGCTTCTTGTGGGGCACATACGGCAACAAAGTGCACTTGTTTGCAGAAGCAGCAAGTCCCCCGCGGGTGGAGACTATGGAAATTTTGTGTCCAAGGGTTTTGGTTGGGGTGTGTGAAGTACAGCAAATCTCCCTGCACTGCCTTTTATTCCCTTTTCCAACTTATCTCGTTTCCTCTGTTTTGTTAGACTTTCCAACCTTCTTCAGTCCTTCTGATTGTCAAAAAAGGTGTATTTTGTACGCTAATTATCCTGATCCTAAGTCAGGGAGAAGCGGTAATCGCGTATGACCAAACACTAAAAAACATACATGACCAGAGGAAATCTTGTTGCATCATGTTTAGACGGAGCCAATTCCAGGAACTTGAAATATTCACTGGCATCTATATTTGATTACTTTTGCATAATTTGACACTGCGGGCCTCAAATTTTCCTCTAAGTTTGTGTGTTTTCGAAAACGGAAAATCCTTTAATAAAAGCTTTTGGAATTTTTTTTTTAATTGCCCCAAAAGGCCTCGTTTTTATTTAACCTACCAATGGAAAATGATTATTATCCCTTAGCTAATGTTCTTCCATCTACGAAAAAGATAAATACTTTGTTTAAAAAGGAAATCCTTTTTACGGAAGATGATTAGGCCCAATGAAAAGGGGAAAAAAAAGAGAGAATCAAAGTGACCATACAGAAAATATTGAGGCTAATATCTATTTACAAAATATATATTCAGCTTTAAAGCTAATGATTATAATTAGGCCATGAGAAGGAGGTCATTGCCACCAAAGGGACCTACATGAGACTATTTTTTACTTCCCCAATTCACAACTGAACACAGCATGTTAAACAAAATATGTTGTTCTAATATAAATGAGGTCTTGTTCAGTTTGGTCTCATGACATAGTTAACATAATAAATTAAAGCTTAATTCCCTCAAAAACTACTACATAACAGGTTTGACACCCCCGCTAATTCTCAAACCCCAGACATGAGCCATTTCCTGTAAACAATAAGGGGCTTTTGATTAATTTTTGTGAAAGAGCCGGCTATATGTAGACAAAGCAGCTCATCAAGGATGATTTTGTCTCATTATATGCAGATTAGGCTACTCAGATCAGATGAAAATAGATAATGTGAGCAGCAGTGGCTTGAGTTTGGCCCTAAATCTCTTGCAAAGAAAATTATTTAAATATCTGCTAAACAGGGAATTCAAAGCTAAAAAGTTAAAAGGAAATGGTGATATATTATGTAGAATATTAATGATGTTAAGAAAAGACTACATTCCCTCAAGGTGTTTCTGCAGGACCTTGTAATTTTCATGCATAATTATAATATGTTCTGACTGACTATGGGACACATTTATGAGGTAAGTACATTAGAAAGGTGGTGCATACCACCGTTTTACACCACAGAAGGGATCATATTGCAATATGACAGGTGTAGAATAAAAATTTGTTCCAGTGTTTCAAAAAGGAAGTGCAGCTAAAGCACAGTAGACAACAATTCTAACAAAAGATGAAACTGAATTCCTGGATATTTGTGTTATGGGGGTTAATAGTGTTCACATACTAGCTCGTCATTTTTTCCCGTGACCGTTACTTTTGCTATCAACATCACACTGAAGCATTTACGTTCACCTTCTGTCATTTAAGTCTAACGAAAGGCTAAAACTAGTGCTAGCTAACGTGAACATGCTAGCAACATATTTCTGTTTTCATTAGAGTAGCTAATGTTACATGGCACATTTAAGAATGTGGTTACAATTGTGATATTTTTCATTTAATGATGTCATTCACTCGTTTTTCAATAAATAGCTGTGGTCTCCAGTATGAATGAATACATTGTGAGTTGTTTTCTGTGGAAAAAATACTCTCATACTCTCAGGTTGAAGAAAAATTTCCTGGTCAGCATGCATATGCAACACAGTGACCGATAAGATTTCAAATCCTGTTCCTCATCCGCCATGTTTTTTTCTCCGAAGTCAAGTTTGATCGCGAGAGGTTTTGCGAGATGTAGGGTCACTCATATTAAGCAAATCGTCCAACAGTTTTAAAATCCTGCTGTGTGAACTAGGCCACTTCTTACAAGGCAAATTTGTGATTTGATAAAAAATCACGTTAATATTTTTGTATATACTTTCACCTATAATTTTATAATTTTAACTGTTAGCTAACGTGAAGTTACCCCAGCTTTTCACCTGATGCGTAGCATTGCAAACCGTCCATGAAGCGTAATGCCTTCTTTCCACCGGACGTGAAAGCGGCGTGTAACGTAATAGTGGCATTTTACCTGTGAGCTCCCTTCCAACCGGGAGCTTTTCAGATGTGAAATGGGAACGACGTCGTTGGTCCCACAAAGTCACAAAATCATGCGAGAATTGCAACACCATGCGTGATTTCAAAGGTCCACCCAATAACAAGCAAGGAGAAAGATGGCTGCATGTATCCAAAAAGGTTTGTTTCTGTTCTGTTTACATCGGCTACGGGGGTTTCACAGGAAATGACGTGCGTTTATCCGCACATGACTTTTATTTTGAAAGTTTCTGGATGTTTTACACTGCTTTTGTTTGACTTCCTGTCTGGCCCAATCAAAACTGCGGAGTTTGACATGTTTTGGAAATGTAGCGCATAAAAAATAGACTCAAAACGTAATGATAACGTTCCTTCACTTCTGGGACGCATCCAAAATGTTACACCTGGCTGTCGGATGAAAGGAACCCATCCACTATAACAATGGCTAATTGCCGCAAAGTATGTTTTGTGGGCATTTCACAACAGTTTTGCAACGCTTTCACATCCAGAGGGAAGGAGGCTTTATACGCAGCTAATAGCCGCCGCTGTAGTTAATGGTTGTGTTTCAAACCGGCTGCGAAGCAGCGTGTTTTGGACGCATCCCAAAGGCTTAATGTCTCTGTTAAAAATGTACGCTCCGAGGTTATTTTTTACATGCTTTGCTATCAGAATGCAGCATGCTCAGCAGTTCAGATTGGGCAAGACAGTCAAACTTGGTAGCCTAAAACATCCGGCAACTTTGAGAATAAAAGACACGGGCAGATTTACAGTTGCTTAACTAGTAGAAAAATATGTCATTACCTGTGAGACCTCCATTACTATAAAGAAGAGGAAATAAACCACACGACTTTTGGATAATCTAAATTGCCTAATAATTTTACAAAAGAATTACCGAGTAAAAATGAACAAAACCAGCTTGCCTTTTTATAATCATACATTATTATTGTAATCTTCTTTAAAAATAAACTTTTTTTCAGATTCCTATATGAATAGCATAGAATACAATAGACTTTATTGATCCCACAGTGGGGAAATTCACTTGTCACAGCAGCACCATCACTCAAGGATAATTAGAAGAAAAATAAAAACAAGGATACATCTATATACACATAGGCAGTAATCTAGTATTGTAACCTTCGATCACTAAAAAACCTCGAATAAAGATTAAAACAAACTTGGTACCAACACTATGCAGCATACTGTAAGAGACACAGACAACAATGTGAATCCGGTATTGCACAAGTATAGAACACATGAATATTGCATTGGTGTTATTGTGTACCAGGATGATACCAGCACAGCTTAAACTGAACTGAACAATCTTACAGCAGAGGGGATGAAGGATCTGCGATAGCGCTCAGTTTTACATCTGGGATGTCTCAGTCTACCTCTGGAGGAGCTGTCCATGACCTCCACAGTGGAGTGCAGTGGATGGGAGGGGTTTCTTAAGATGGAGGTCATCTTCCCCAGCATCCTCCTTTCACACGTCTCCTCAACAGAATCCAGCGGGCAGCCCAGAACCGAGCTAGCTTTGGTAGCTAGCTTGTTCAGTCTCTTTCTGTCTCTGTCAGAGCTGCCTACACCCCAGCAGACCACAGCAGAATGAATAACAGAGCCAACAACAGAGTGATAAAAGGATTTTAGCAGCTGGGATTTAACTCCGAAGGACCTCAGCCTCCTCATGAGATGGAAGCGGCTTTGGCCCTTCTTATACAGAGCATCTGTGTTGTGGGACCAGTTCAGTTTACTGTTGAGGTACTTAAAGGTGTCCACCACCTCAATGTCTGCTCCCTGGATGTTTACTGGTGAGGGGGAGTGTTTCTCTGGACGTCAATCACCATTTCCTTTGTTTTACTGGTGTTCAAGCGAAGGTGGTTACGCTCACACCAGTCCACAAAGTCCATGATGACTGACCTGTACTCCTGGTCGTCCCCCTCAGACACACAGCCGACGATGGCCGAGTCATCAGAGAACTTCTGGAGATGACAGCTGCTGGTGTTGTAGGTGAAGTCCGAGGTGTAGAAGGTGAAGAGAAAGGGTGAGAGCACTGTACCCTGCAGAGCTCCAGTACTGCACACAACCACCTCAGACGTACAGTTGTGCAGCCTCACGTACTGTGGCCTGTTGGTGAGGTAGTTGATGATCCATGCAGTCGGATGTTCGTCCACTCCTGCACCCCTCATCTTCTGCTGCAGTAGAGANAAAAAAAACAAAAAAAGAAAAGGAATTCTGACTTTAATCTCAGAATTCTGTAGCCTAGTGAACTAGACCAAATCTTGCTTTGCAGAGTTTGGTCTAGGCACGCTTCATTGGAATCCTCGCAGCCTGTGGCTGTCCAATCACAGCTCGCTATAGTTTTGGTTGGGCCAATCACAGCGCTCTATATTTTGGGCCAATCACAGAGCGGGAGTAGCCGATGACGTCAGCGCTGCGGCCGCAAACCCAAGCAACATGGGCCAACGCCAGAGCCACATTCTTTTGAAATGGCTTTGTCATCAACATTGGATTATTTAGACTCCAACGTGCGTAAGTCTGTCGGATATACTTAGCGGCTTCTTATTTTTATCAAACAAAGTAGTGCAATGTCCCAGTACACCTGATATTCACATGCTTTTCATACAAAAACGACAGAAATCATTGATGTTAGACGCCATTGCTGCCTCTCGCTTTTCCGTCGCTGTGATTACGTCACGTTGTTCGTTACTCTGATTGGTCCTAGCGCTATCAAATTGCGTGCTGACATTTTGAAAGACAACCGTAGATCCCGCCTCACGACTGAGAGCCGTCAATGGTTCGTGGCCAGACTATATATTCACATATATAGGATGGCTTGCCAGGCTAAGAATTCTGACTTTTTTTTCCAAACTAATAAGTAAAAAATGGTTTCTCAGGGAACCTGCTCTGCACTACACAAAATCACCAATCACCAATGGTAAATGGCCTGTAACTAGTCCTAGAACCCCCCAAGGCACTTTACAACAAAATCAGTCATTCACCCATTCACACACTCGCGGTGATGAGCTACAATGTAGCTACATCTGCCCTGGGGCTCACTGACAGAGGTGAGACCGCCGTACAAAGGGACGCCACCAGTCCCTTTGACCCCCACCACCAGGCAAGGAGGGTGAAGTGTCTTGCCCTAGGGTTGGGTGATATGGCCTTAAATCAATATGATATATTGAGGATATCGCCTCGAGAACGATAAATGGACAATAACTACAGGGTGGGCGATTTATATGGATACACCTTAATAAAATGGGAATGGTTGGTGATATTAACGTCTTGTGTTTAGCACATTAGTATATGTAACGGGGCAAACTTTTCAAGATGGGTGGTGACCATGGTGGCCATTTTGAAGTCGGCCATCTTGGATCCAACTTTTGTTTATTCAATAGGAAGAGGGTCATGTGACACATCAAACCTATTGGTAATTTCACAAGAAAAACAGTGGTGTGCTTGGTTTTAAAGTAACTTCATTCTTTCATGAGTTATTCACATATACTAATGTGCCACAAACAGGACGTTAATATCACCAACCATTCCCATTTTATTAAGGTGTATCCATATAAATGGCCCACCCTGTACATGTATGCACAAAAACAAAAGTTGTCCACCAGATGGGGCTGTTACGTGTATTACGTTGAGTCACGATGTCATGTGACTCGAGATGGTAAAGTTTCTTAAAGGGACATGAACATCACCAACCTACACACATCTTTTCATTTTTTTATTACCAAATTAATTGACATGGGAAAAACGATATCAGTTAGAGTCAGAAATTCCGATAACAATAAATATTTGATTTATTGCCCAGTCCTACCTAGGACACAACAACAGCGACAGACTGAGCAGGGCTCAAACCTGCAACCTTTGGATTACATGGCGGCGCACATTCAACTCCTCAGCCACAGTCACCCCAATAAGTTGGTCATGTTGAAATTTGGCCAACACACTTTCTTTTTCTTTTTTTTTTTTTTTACGTTTTTGAATGGTTTAACAGTTAAGGCTCTGTGGATGTTCCAACATTTTAAAGCTGCTAGTGGTCAACCTGTAACCTTGACTGTCAGGCTTCTATCATCAGAGCAACATAAGAGCCATAGCTCCCAGCTTCCCTATCTCAACCATCCTCCTGGACTCTTTGTTGTACCATCACCTCCAGCTCCACTTATCTCCCTTTTTTTATTTTCTTCTCCTGCCTCGTCCTCCCTCTCCTTCTCGGCCTCACACATGGCGTTCCTCCCACTTGCGGATGTTGTTTGGTGTAGCCGTTACAGCGGGTACAGTTCGACACCTACACGCTGGTGCACCTCAGCCTCCGCTTTTCTTAAGTCTCTCCGGCATTTGTTCCACTGAAGATACTTGATTCTGAATAAGTCTGGAGGAGCAGCAACAAAGAAAGTGAATGAGCCTTTTTATAAAGACCTCCGACAGACTGTTTCTATTTTCACCCTGATAAATATGTTAATTATGTGTCGAGCTTGTTCAAAGATGCCAGAACTGTTAACCAAGAGCCAAAAATAAGAACTTTGAAAGAGATAAATGAAGTGCTGTTTGAGTGTTTAAAGGCTGTGCTTGACAGGAAGTAGATGTTTGTATGAAATGCTGGTCTTTAAGATCTCTGAATTTGTACTGAAGGAAACACTGACATATATCTACACAGTTTGTGTTCATTATACATTAAAGAACAACATGTTTGGGTTATTGCTAAAATATTAGCTATTTTAGTTAGCCAGTGGGTTATAAAGTATGTTAGATTTAAAGCTACATGACTCTTAACATTCTAACATACCATAGCTATAGATATTGTGGAGATTTAAAAAAATTACACAAAACCAACGATAATACCATCCAGTGGTTGGTCTCATCACCACTGGTGTGAAAGGTTCTCCACTCAATAATATCAGAGAAGGAGAAACAGCCGGCTGCTACCACTTCAACTTTAGGACAAACTACCAGAGTCCCAAAAAGAAAAACACCATTTGAAGTCACGGACAACAAAAGACGTTTGGACCTAGAAAATGGCGACTGGTGTCTAGTGCTCTCTTGTTTACTCTGGCAATGCGGGTTCCGGTATCCAGGGGACCTGGCCTGTGGATTATAAGCAACGGGAGGGGTGAGAGTTTCGTGACCATGTTTGTATTTTAAGCTAGCTTGTTTTGCAGATTTGCTATTTCAGCTTTAAAGACTAGCGTTCCTTGCTGGAATACCAATTACCTTTAAAAGAGCTTTAAAATAAAATAATTTTGTTGAAAAACTACAAAATTGTAGTGTTTTAAGTTCAATGACCAGGTTCTGATTGCTGTTGTCTCACATTTACTCATGTTTTTGGTGCATTTTAGGTATTAGCATAACTTCAGTTTTAGCACAAGTAAAACTGTAAAACTAGCCAAGTTTGGTTTTTAATATGGTTAGTTTGTTGTAGTGGCCATCTTGAAAGAAGCTGACTTCACAATTTAATCAGTTGTGGTTCTAATGTAAATGCAATGTTTTCCTAGAACTGCAATTAAAGGGACACTAGTTAGTTTTGGCTTGTTTTTAGCACCCCCTAGTGTTCGTTGGCGAAAGCAAAAGTAACACTTATCTCTCCTCGCTGCACGTTCATCTTTTTAACACCTTAATCTAACTGCTGAAATGTACTCTCAGCCTTCATTAGTGTCTACAGGAGCGGTTCATCACTAAGTCAAACAAATCAGCTGCATTCATGATCTAAAACATGCAGGAAACATGCTGGAGCCATACTGCAGAGCCAGGTAGGTCGAGCTCAATTTTTCTAAGTCCCAACAGACCGGATCGGCAACTGTGAAGTTGCAAGTGGAATATTCTGGCCACAGGGGGCGAAAGGGGCTGGGTGGCCTTTCATACACCCTGTAAAGGGTCATTTTAGCACATACTGGCTGAAGAAAATGATTTAAAAATATGAAAAAGTTGCAAAGTGTCCCTTTAATTCTATCCAGGGGTAATTGAAATACACGTGGTTAACTCCACCAGTCCACGTCACTCAGAGTATACTTTGTAAGTGACTATCTGACACAGGCAAAAACATTATCACCCATCGTTAGACTATTGGCAACAAACAATTTAAAAAAACACGAAGGGGTTTCCAGGAACATAGGTTTTAATCTGTTCCCCATTGGTGGTGAAACCATTGAACCAACACAACAATGACAGGCGCTCTGCTTCAGTGGTAATCAGCTTTTGTTTTAATGCCAGGAGGTGTCAACCGTATTGTAGGGGTCAAAGTTCATGTAGGTTGGACATTTGTGTTTGCACTAATTAATGGGGAATTTCAGTTTTCTTCACCAGTGTAGAAACAGACCGCCCCTTAAATGTCATCTCGTTCAGCAGCCATTACAGTTGGTAACGTTTGATGAATGGTCTCCTTTTACAATCAACATAAAACCATTTTTATTGCACAGTAATTTAATTGCACGCACAAAAATCTTAATGAGATC
The DNA here is from genome assembly GCA_006937985.1 of Aphyosemion australe. Classification (NCBI taxonomy): domain Eukaryota; kingdom Metazoa; phylum Chordata; class Actinopteri; order Cyprinodontiformes; family Nothobranchiidae; genus Aphyosemion; species Aphyosemion australe. The sequence goes on along the minus strand of SSNS01000183.1, from coordinate 1,183,181 downwards.
TTTATCCAAGGGACTGTTTTTCTCAGTCTGACACAAGTGTGCAGTTGGTTGGACCCACGTTCACCACAAGTAGCTTTGGCTGAAACCCACAGAGAAGAAATTACACCATAATGGTGTCCCACTTCTCCTTCAATCTAAGATCAGAATGGAAAAATAGCTAAGAATAGTGGGAGTAACGAGTCAGAGACTCGGTCCGTCTAGAGACATTGATGAAAAATCACGTACAGATAGTCTCTATTCTCCAGTTCATGGAAGGGTAATGACGACTCGTTCTTTTTGCACAAAATAGTATGGTCTGATATGGGAAGCATCAAAGGTGATTGTACCTAAAATAGTGTTCCTGCTGGGATGATTGGGAAGTCAAAACGTGGTGCAGTTTTTAATCGCCAGCCCGAATTTTCTTTCTGACAAGTCCTCATGAAATAGGGATGCAATTTTTATGTTCGTGTGTGTGTGTGTGTTGGTGCTTCTGAAGGGGATACTTGTTACCATGGTGACAAATCCAGCCCATGCTGTTGGGGTTGCCATGGAAACTGTAACAAAAACACAAGGTGTCCCTGCTTGCTCCTCAAAAACCAAAGTTGAAACGTTGAATGTCTCATTTTTAAGTTGTTTGCCGAATGAGTTCCAAAACATTTCAGGTGATTTATTATATTTCATTTCCAGACTTTTAGATGCTGTATTTCTTTCCATTTCCTCGTTTTAGGTGCCTACCCTCGACTGTCTCTGAGCTTTAAGCTGAAGAGGAACATCGGCTACTTCATCTTGCAGACGTACATGCCATCGATCCTGATTACCATCCTCTCCTGGGTCTCCTTCTGGATTAACTACGATGCGTCTGCAGCCAGAGTGGCTCTGGGTAAGCAGCAGACACCGTTAGGGGCTTTCTCAGCTGAATTTGGGAGACAGCACAAACCACAAGGTCTTTCATTTCCTAACAGATTCTTGAAAATGATCTCCATGGGTTGGGTGTAATCTATCATAAATCTTCCTTTTTGTTTTTCAAGGGTGCCATTTTGTTGAGTAGCACATATGTGGACTTAGACCAATGCCAATTTGTGAAACCAATTTTTAAAATAAGTGTACCAGTTTAATATTAACACGCATAATCTTTAAGAATTATTGTGTGATTTAGGAGTGATTTAGTCATGTTGTTTAGTGATTCAGCCTTGGGGCCCATTGCGGATCAATACCCAATCCAACCAGTGCTACAATTCATTGAAGACCGGCTATGAAGGGAAGCACAAATGTTCTAAAGTGACATCTCCAATAAAACCCAATTAAATACTGTAACATTTTCTCTGGTGTGTACACCATTGTTCTTTTAGAAGTTCGTTGCGTTGACAAAAGAGTGTAATGTCTAGTGTAAAGACTCTCAGGTTGCCTAACCCTTTAATTTGCAGATCAACCACTTGGTAGAGCACATTTCTGTGAGGCCTTTAAGATGAAGAAATGATGGTGCGTTCCAGTTGTCTTCGGAACTCGGAATTTTCGACTAGGAAATGCCGTAACGAGCTCGTTTTGCGTTACAGATTCCAACTCGGAAAAAAATGGACGCTGCTAGTAAAGCTGCGTGTGTTGTTGCTCTGTATGAGTACAAAGAACTAATGATAAAGTATTCTCTGCACCTAAAGTCCCTCGAGGAGGAATGCAGGAAACGCATAGATAATGTCACACACAACAATCGGCAGTTGCCACATAACACCAGAAAAAAAACATTAAAAATCGAACATCAAAATGTAAACACCAGGAACAGTTTAAAAAAAAACCATAAACATCGGTCGATTTCGGCGGCAATTGCTGACGTTTTCAGCAACGTAACTATTGACAACAATAGGTGCTGTTAAATAGCAAAAAGAAAGAAAGCAGAACATATGAAGACAATAAAGACAACAACAACACTGGGCGCGGCCATCTTTAAAATTGTGATCTCGGGGTTCTCTGAAACAACGAGCTTGCAGCTCGGAATTCCGAGTTCATTGCGTCATTTCCGGTTAACTTATCTCGGAAAAACGAATTCCAAGGACAACTGGAATGCACCATGAGCCCAAGACGCAATCAACCAGGACAAGGAGAGCCTACAAGCTCTCACACACCTGGGATTCCATCCCATGAAGACCATCTGCGGTTTACTCTCTGATCTAAAGCTTAAAGAGTTTCACAGCTAGCCACGTAATCAGGAATGTGGACAACGAAGACCTCAACATCCCCTTGGAGGGAGGGTCAAGGGAACGTAGGGCTGGGCGATATGGCCTAAAATCAATATCACGATATATTGAGGAGTTCACCTCGATAACGATAAACGATAACTACACGCAAAAACAAAAGTTGTCCACTAGATGGGCTGTCACGGGTTTTACGTTGAGTCCCGTTGTCGTGTGACTCGAGGTGGTACAGCTTCTTAAAGGGACATGAATGTCACCAACCTATCTTTTCATTTTTTATTACCAAATTTATTGACATAGGAAGAATGATATCAGTTAGAGTCAGAAATTTCGATAACGATAAATTTTCGATTTATTGCCCAGCGATAATGGAATGATTTGTAAAATGGTAAAGTTTGGTGCTGTGCGCTGTTCCGTTTGAATGGACAAACCTCCTCAGATGAGAAATTAAATGTCTGTCAAGAACGTAAGGAAGCCCAGTTGCCTTCTCTTTTCTCGAAACCCGCTAACATAAAGGCTAACTTGTGACTGGTGAAAGCTGTCGTCATTTCTTTGAATTACCCTGCTCTAATTTTCCACAGCTACCACGAATTACTGATTATCTTTCAAACAGAGCAGGAAATGTTCTGACTGAATGAAAAACTTCATTTATAATATAAATGAAGATGTTTTAAAAAAAATTGAAAAAGGTTATAATGCATTAGGTCCTCGCTGAGATCCAAGGCAGCCCACAATTACCCTCCCTAATGAGCATATTTCCACCTCTTATTAAGGAATGCCCGGTCACCACAGGGCCCCTGCGAGCAATAAACAAACCGCAGACAGAGGTTTGTTGGTTTGTAATCATTGCGATTCCTGGAGGAGGCTGCCGTGAGCTTTGTCTCTGTATAATGTTGACTCAAAATCACTTGGGTCAGAAGTAATAAACAGTAATATGAAGGCTGTTAAGGTAATATCTAAAAACGTTGCTTAGACCGTGGACTCTCAGGGGGACTTAATAGTCTGGTGTTCTGGGGAAGCTTGATTAAATTGAGCAAAGTTTGGAGGAGTTATTTCGCCACCTACTCAAAGCTGCGGCACAAACAGTACATAAAATCAGTGTACCAGAGTTTGGTTCAGTTTCATTTTGTTTTTAAAGGTTGACTCGGTGTATGTTTTGTTGCGTAGGACGGTTGACGGGGTTGGAGTCGGGAGGTCAGTGGTGAAAGTAACGGCGGTTGTCAGGGTCAAACATTTCAATCTGACCATGCTAACTGATTGCCACTTTGAATCTTCAATCATCCATGTATGGATAGATAATGGACTGATAATAACCTTAACACATCATAATGCTTTTTGGAAAACATGCTCTTATCCATTACCTTTCAGCAGCATCCGTCTCTCTCTACCCCAGTGTTGATCTGAGTGTGTGTTCACATTCCCTGATGTGTTGTGCTGCTTAGCCTCCATTTGTTAAGGCATGCATGCAACGTCCGGTCATTACCATGCGCTTTGGAGTGTCAGTCCGATTTTGTGTTTTTGTGAGCAAATGGATATCCGGTGTGGGCCTCGGCAACTGAGAGGCAACCGGAGGTCCACTCAGATATCTCATGGAGAGCAGCGAGCTCTCAGCAGGTAGCTTGATTGTAAAAAGGAAAGTGTGCCAACCTGCCGGTAAGAGCATCGTAATGATCGGTGGGAAATCAATTCAAGGAGGCAGCAGGCAAACAATTGAATTGTTTGAAGGAGAATCTCATTTTCCCGAGCAACTCCGAAGGATTGCAAAGTTACAAATTACCCGCTCACGCCCTAATCTTGTTGCAGCCCATTTCCCAGAGTCATGCCCCTCGTTCCTAATCATTTTATGTGAAGAGTCGAGGTGTGGGCGTTAGTTGGGAGCACTGGAGCACATTTAGTGTAACGGTAGATCCCGGTATGATCCTCCAGACTTTTAAAATGTCTCTTATCTTTGCTGTAGACATGAACTGAAGTAGTTAACATTCATTTCCATTTTACTTGCTTGATTGCAATCAACATCCTACCTTCTTTGTATATTGTTAAGCTGTGTTGGTAACTGCACACCGGTCTGTGATTAGAGGAAATTTGATTGCTTGAGCTATAATGGGCGATGGTGGCAGAGGAGTTAAGTTGCCGCCTTGCAATCGGAAGGTCGCAAGTTCGCAACCCGCTCAGTCTGTCGCTGTCGTTGTGTCCTTGGGCAAGACACTTAACCCGCGTTGCCTGCTGGTGGTGGTCGGAGGGACCGGTGGCGCCAGTGTCAGTGCGCCCCAGGGCAGCTGTAGCTACAATGTAGCTCATCCCCACCAGCGTGTGAATGTGTGTGTGAATGGGTGGATGACTGATTGTGTTGTTAAGCGCCTTGGGGGGTTGTAGAACCCTAAGAAGGTGCTATACAAATACAGGCCATTTACCATATAAAGGTGGACTTGAGGACATATAAGACAAGGTGCTGTTTGAGGAGGCAGAGATAAATCATGGGTGGGATTTGGTAGATGAATGAAAACAGAGAGAGGAAACGGGGAAGCCTCGGTGAACAAAATGACGAGACAGACAGTTGTAAGCGAGCAAGCCCCAAAGTAAGAGGAACCCTTTTTCTCTCCAGAGAGCACAAACGCATGATGAGAAAGTAGGGGAGGCCCACGGGCGCCTGGCCTCTTGATTAAATTGTCCGAACAAGAAGCGAGGGAGGGAGCAAGGCAATGAAGGAGGGGAGTGAAGGACAGAGAATAATGGCACAGCTGAGAGAACGCCTATAAAGAAAAGGCTGTTGTTGAGAACAAAAAAGAGCGCCGTCCAATCGCCCTGTCCAATCGAGGCATGCACATTCACACGCACACACATACATAAGTGGTACTAACCTTGTAATGTGCCAATAAATCACACTAAAGGCTAGATTGACCTTAGCTATCCTGCTTCCTCCTAACACCCCCCTCCAACTGGTCCCTGTCTCTCCGCTGTACTTTATGACACTCAACCACCAAAAATCACATCAGTGCGTGTTATATGAGCCACCGCGCCATTGATAGGCTCCATTTATATCCAATGCAAGAAAATTAACAAGCGGAGAAATGTTTGCCCTATATCTGTAATGAGATTAGACACTTTTATTGCGTAGCGGAAGGTCAGGGTATGTGCGAATACGACCAAAATGTGTCTGTGAGTTTTCAAGTGCGACACGCGAAAACTTTCTTGGCCCAAATTGCACGCTAGAGTGCATCTGCAACAGAAAACTCCACCAATGTTGGTGGAAGAGTTTAGGCAAGTGTAACTTTACCACATCTTCTAGTTTGCTTCCAACATGAATGCTGTTTTTATTTTGATTATTTTTTGAGTAAATTAGTATTTCAGTTACTGAATGAAGTAAAGTACTATCCTGGCAAGCCTTCCTATATATATGATTATATAGTCTGGCCACCAATGTTTTAATAGTTTTGCATTTTTTATTAGTTTTTATTTTTATTTAGTTTTTACGTAAAATTTTTAATTCTATTTAGTTTTAATACAACTTGTTTTTTAGTTTTAGTTTAGTTTTTATTTTTTGAAAATGCTTAGTTTCAGTTTAGTTTTTATTAGTTTCAGTTATAGTTTTAGTCTTTTTTGTAATATTAGTTGCATATCAGAGACAAAGAATAGATAATTGTTGTGTGTAAAAAAATCCCAGAAAATCATCAAAGTTTTTCAAAAATGTATTCAGCTAGAACAGGTGAGCTACCATTCATTCCAGGTAAGTATCAAAGATATGGCAGAGTAACAAAAAACCTCGGAAATTCTAACTTCTGAGTAGAAATAATGAACTGGAACACCCCCCTAAGTCAGAGAATGTTTTTGAATCCAACTTCAAGGTTCAACATAGCAGCTTCTTATAATAACAACAGTAGCTGTGGTGGAAACGTGTTTATTTTACAAGATAAACTTGTAAGGGCGCATCTAAAATCAATGTTATGTGCAGTTGTATGTTCTCCGAGGTAAATTGAACGCACCATGAGGGCCGGGCGGCCTCCACAGCATAGACATTGAAGAGTAGACGCCACACCGACCGCTATTCCCTATGACGGCCACAATTTCAGGGTCAACTTTTTATAAAGTCTATGATTCACAGAATGTGTTAGCTGCTTTAGCTCTGTGGAGATTTGGAGCTCACGAACTATGAGGGAACGCTATTCATAAACCCGTTCACACACGCCAGAATGAGCGCACTCACTTTAACGTTTGTCAGGCAAAATATGAGCGAGTTCAGTTCACGTTCACCAAAAAAACGAATGAGTTCGCAAACGATCATTTAATGAAAACATTCAGGTACAACACTGCCTGTCACTTCCTCCCAGCTCTTTCTGACATGACGCTCGATGTTGACCGACGAGCCGTCTGTTGTGGCACGCTCGCAAAAAAAAACTCCGGAAATTAGAATAAAACATAAACACAAAAACTAAATTCAGTTAGTTTTAGTTAGTTTTGTTAACGCTCATTACAGTTTCAGTTGTTTTTTTTTATTCGTTTTTATTTTTATTTCAGTTAACGAAAAAAAATTTAATTCTAGTTTTCGTTATTTTGTTAGTTTTCGTTTACGATAATAACCCTGCTGGCCACGACCCATAAACATATCTCAGTCGTAGGGCGGAATCTACGGTTGTCTTTCAAACTGTCTCTGCATGCTATTGGACAACATAAACCGTGACGTACTCACCGCTACAGATGCCAGTCAACGGAACAGTCCACCATACTCTGTTGAAGAAAACACAAGTTCATCTTTTTTCTAAAAAAAAAAGCACTTAAGTATGTGACTCAAAGAAAAGCCCAAGTCTAAATTGTCCAAATTTGATCCCAAAGATGTTTCAAATGAGCCGTTGCCATCTTAGTTGTTCCGCTTCGTCGTACCGTCCCACCCACCAGACCGATAGAGCGATGTGATTGGCAAGATACCAGATTAATCTGCTAAACAGAATCATTTTTCTTCTGCTACAGTCTGTCTAGATTTCTACGCTAGTAAAGTACATCATTGTATGTGACAAAAAAGCAATTGAGAAGATAAATTACAAATGTATTTAGTTACTTTCCTGAAAAGTGATAAAGCCATGATACCAGGTTATATTGTGTAGTCCTATTTTTATAGCCCATGATTTTGACTCCAAAAATATACATTCATTGTGCTACACCTGCTGTTAGGGTCATTTTATTTGAGTTTGATGATTGTATTATTTCAATATATGCTCCAGTATCTTGACTCCCTTGGGACATTTAAATGTTTAAATCAGTTGTCTAATTTTATGGTTCCAACTCTGTTATGCAAACCCACACGGTGTGAAGGTGACTTATACATGTGTATAGACATCCGTTAGCCCTTAGAGGGTAAGGTTAGTAGGAGCTGGGAGCCAGGAACCTCCACCGCTATTCAAATGAGTTATTTTCTGCTGGTTGACCAAGGGCCAGTTGGGTGCTTTTGAGGCAGACCTTAGAATTTCAATGAAGCAGAGGTTAAGCGTCCACCGCCATTGTTTATAGTCAAAATATGTTCCAACATGAAAGGAATCAGCAAATTGTTTTTTGAGTGCTCGAATAAAAGAAAGGGAGGGTTTGCAATGCTTCTATTCCTCACTCTTCACTGATAATGCTGCACTTTGGGAAGGCAATCGCAGAGCAGAATAATTATTTTTCGTTTTTCTTTATTGGGTCAGCGCAGTTTCTCACTAACAGAAGAAGCAACGACTCTCTCTGTGAAAATATCCATGTTTCTATAGTAACAGAAACTTTTGGTAGGGTTTTCTTCATGTTGACATTAATGAACCGGCCCAAGCTGATGAATTAGCCGAAAATGCCTGAGTGTTCTATAAAAATTCAGGTAGAATCAAGCATCCAATTAGCCTAGTGAACTAGACCAAATTCTTGCCTTGCAGAGTTTGGTCTAGGCACGCTTCATTGGAACCCTCGCAGCCTGATCCACTGCTGTGGGTGTCCAATCACAGCTTGCTATAGTTTTGGTTGGGCCAATCACAGTGCTCTATATTGTGGGCCAATCACAGAGCAGAAGTAGCCGATGACATCAGAGCTGCGACCGCGAACGCAAACAACATGGCGGCAGCGCAGGAACCACGTTCGTTTGAAACGGCTTTGTCATCAACATTGGACGATTTAGACTCCAACGTGCATAAGTCTGTTGGATAAACTTAGCGGCTTCTTATTTTTATCAAACAAAGTAGTGCAATGTCCCAGTACACCTCTTTTCCATTGCTGTGATTACGTCACGTTGTTTGTTACTCTGATTGGTCCTAGCGCTATCCAGTTGCGTTCAGTTTGAAAGACAACCGTAGAGCCCGCCCCACGACTGAGAGCCACAATGGGTCGTGGCCAGACTATATATTCACATATATAGGATGGCTTGCCAGGCTATTGTACAGTACAATAATTTATGAATTGCAAAAATTAAAAAGAAAAACATTTTTAACATTAAATTGAACATTAAAGTTGATATGTCTAAACTGGCATTTTCATTTCTTTAATGGCTTTTACACAATTTAAGTTTAAATTGTACTATTTTTAAAGATTTTACATTGTGTTCAACTTAGACTGTGAAGCTAACTCTTGAGATGTCTAAACTTTCCAGAATTTCTGCAAACAATATATTTGCTATCACAATCTTTTTAGAACATGAACTCAGTATACATGAAACGTAGAACTTTTTATGCTCTTTCATCCTGGGTGTTTCTCAGTGCCGTAGGACCTTTAGTTTAAAATTCCTTCAGAGTTCATTGAGAGTGCACTCCCAATCTCCAACAAGGTTTCCTGGTGTGTTTCGCATTTGATCCAAAAGTGAAGGACTTTTTTTTAACTTGACTTACTTCTTACATACAACACACTAATCAAACACTTCTACCACTTTTGGTTCAAGAAACATTTCATTCTGATTATTAAGCATGTTTCTAGAAACTTGCCTTTTTGTTTAGATTCACATTATTGGCTAAATTTTGCTGTTTTTTTTTTTTGTCAAAAATGCAACAACTTTCTTTCGACCCCAGGCATCACCACTGTGCTGACCATGACCACCATCAATACCCACTTAAGGGAGACACTACCGAAGATCCCTTATGTCAAGGCCATTGACATGTATCTGATGGGCTGCTTCGTCATGGTCTTCCTGGCACTTCTAGAGTACGCCTTTGTCAACTACATCTTCTTCGGAAGGGGACCTCAGATGCAAAAGAAGTTGGCGGAAAAGGCAGAGAAGGCCAACAACGAGAGAGCAGCCAAATATGACGCAGCAAGGGTACGTTTGAGTTGAATAACTGGATTTATGGTCACTGGGGTGATAACGGTGTATAAAATTATTTGGTGTGTCTTTTCTGCAACAATTAAATCAAACGCACTTAATTGGTGGGAATTCCTACTGTTGTTGATGAATAATAACAATCAACAGCACACAAATACATTTTCAGGGATTTATCTTCAGATGTCGCTGAATATTTTCATCTTCTCAGGAGGCAGGTAGTAGGACCGCATCCCTAAAACGGTCCAATCAGGTTAAAGGTCTACGCCACTCACGCTCGGTGAGTTGTTTTTGAAAATCCTCAAGTCAGCTCTCCCATCGCCCATCAGCCGACATGGATATGGTTAATTTTCTTTGTTTTTTGCTTTGATGCAAATCCTACCTATCCATGTCATGAATTATGCAAGAACAGACATCTCCATAACATTACGTTTCTAAAATTGATTCTCATGCTTACATTGTGAGAAATGATGTGTCAGATGCCGTTTGATCTCCTTCGAGCTCATTCTTAATGCATGCTGTTTGTATAGCTCTCCTCATTGAACTCATCAGTGAAGTCATTTTGTTCATGGCGCATGTCAGGATGTGGTGTATCAATGAAGACTTCCAGTAGGTAGTCACTGCAGAGGTCCCCCTCCCTCGTCCAACATTTCTATACAATAGTAATAAAATGTTCACTATAATATTAGCATCGGTCTTTAATAAGTTGTGTTTTAAAAATCCTGACGTGGCTTGAAATCTTACTAATGTGCTCATATTACATTTGTACGATAGCATACACATGACTCAGGGGTCTATGATACTCAAAGTCAATAGGTGGCAGTAATGTGCTAGTTACGAATAACCTCACAAAGGGCGGTTTCCACTTTCGGAACTTAAGGGTAATTTTACCAGAACTTTGCAGCATGCGCATGTCTCCACTTCACCATACCAGCCAAGCCATTTCAGGAACCAGCAGAGTACCTGAATAGGGGTAGGTACTCGGAAATGGCCCGGTAGAGATGCTGAGTGAAAATTGTGGTTAACTCTTGGCGATTGGTTGTAACTCAACTCAACTTTATTTATCTAGTGCTCTTCACAGAAAAAGAAATTCACAGATCGCCTCACAGAGTGAAATCAAAGATAGAGATAAAATATAAAACAACAACTTACATACAGCAATCAATAAAACAAGCAATAAAACCTCAATGCTAAAATATGATGTAAACAACTAACGCAGTAAAAAATAAAAAAATAAAAGGCTAACCGAAAGCCAGTAAAAAGAGGTGAGTTTTGAGTCCTTTCATAAAATCTTCCACCAAGGGCATTGAACGCAGCAACAAAGGAAGTGCATTCTATAGTGTAGGAGCAACGACCTGGAAAGCACGGTCCCCTATGGTCTTAAATTTAGTACCCTGGGTGACAAGTAGGTGGAGGTCAGATCTAAGAGGGCAAGAGGGTTTATACGGGATAAGAATGTAAGTAAAAACCAGAATCCTGAGTGACCAGCTGGTCGGAAGCATTTTGCACCATTTGGAGACATGCCATGTCTTTCTTACTAATACATGTGAAAAGACTTACAATAGTCCAAACAGGAAGCAAATTTTGCATGGATCAACATTTCCAGGTCAGGTCTGGACAGCAAAGGATTCAAATTTGTAATATTTCTTAACTGGAAAAAGAAGTTCCTAGCTAGCAGGCTAACATGGCCAGATAGGGACATCTCAGGGTCAAATATCATACTCAAATTCTTCTGTCTTGATTTAAGCTACCCAAGTGGTCGCTGATGGCTTGAGTCTTTTGTTTAGGGGCCATGATTAATGTCTCTTTCTTTGTTCCATTCAGTTGCAATAGATTAGCATTGAGCTAAAGTTCAACCGCAGTCAGGCAATTGAACAAAGCCGATAGCCCATGAAGCTGCTTCTCCAAGGCAGAACAGTACAGCTAAATATTGTCAGCCTAGAGTTGATAAGAGACACCACTAAACTGGTTAAATATTTTCCCCAGCGATAAATACAAAGAGAACAAGGTGGGGCCCAAAACAGACCCCTGTGGGACCCCACAAGTCATGGGCTCCGATTTGGAGGAGAGCTAGTGAACCAAGACACCATAGTTCCTATCCTTCACATAGGATGAGAATCAATTCAGCACAGTATCACCGACCCCAAGCTCTATACGCCTATTAATCATAATATGATAGTCAATGGTGTCAAAAGCCGAGGAGAGATCTAACAAAACCAGAACCGTAAATGTACTCTCATCAGCTGTCATCAAGATGTCATTGGAAACTCTCGCCAGGGTTGTTTCAGTAGAGTGATATTTCTGTGATATATATACAGTGTATATATATTAGGGATGCAACGGTCCACTTTCCCCACGGTCCGGTCCGTACCTCGGTTTTTGGGTCACGGTTTCGGTTCGGTTTTGGTCCACTTTGAATTGTAGAAAAGCTTAAGAAAATCTGAAATTTCCAAACTTTATTTTATTCATGTAATAATATAACTTTTCAGATGTATTACTTGTAGTCCAGTGTATAATAATATGTTCAGAGACCAACAGAAATGTCACTTTTAAAATGCCTTTTCAATGTGGTGTCAGTGAGAGGCTAGGGCGACCGAAGCGGGACTGGGAGGGACGCGTAATTTGGAATTGTAGGATGTCCAAGGAAGGTCCCGACTCGGGAGTGTGTTGTGTGAGTGGTTGTGGTTGTGGCGTCAAATAAAGTGAGCCTCTGAGTTCACCGTTTTTATAGTCAACTGCAAACCAGAAATGTTCCCACACGGAAGGTTTGTTTGAAGACGGCGCGTCGCATGTCGCCGTGGCTAAGTTTCTCTCTGTAGTGTTTGTTTTGCTCAAACTTTCAGCTCAGTGGGGCGGGTCAAACCTGTGACTGGATACTTACTCGCGGGTAGGGAGGGGGTCTGCTGTGAGCAGCTTCAGACGAGACTAGAGCGGGCACACGGAATGAAATGCATCTGCCTGGACACACAAACGCACCCTGGTGCTGTGTAAAGCATGAAATAAAAGGACCAGCGCGAAAATAATGGCAAAACCAAAGTCCCGCGGTACAAGAGGGTAGATTGTCCCGTGCACGGAGGACCGAACGGTACGGGATTTTACCGCGTACCGTTGCATCCCTAATATATATATATATATATATATATATATATATATATATATATACATATAGGAAAAATGAAAACTTCCAGTCCAGAGTCCAGACTGAGTTTAAAACATAAACAGCAAAAGAACTAAGTTACTATGGGACTTCACCAGTTGCTGCATTTGCATGAAAATTTGCAATTTTCATATCTGTTGAGCAGTTTTGTGCCTCACTCATCATAAGCATGGTTATGATGTACAGTTCTGTATCTCTTGTGTTTAATCAAATTATTCTGTATAGTATTGAACTGACTGGTGTTTTTAGCTCAATGAGTCTTTAAGTTTTGCCTTTAAAATGGACAAGTCATTATTATCAGGAGGCTTGCAGATTGTTGGTACCTTCATGCCAGTGTACAATAAACTGAAACTGGTACTTTCCTAACTTGTTTTGCTTCCACAGTTATACCACTCGTACATGGAGTTTAAAAATTATCTTCCGATGTTTTTCCCCCTGAGTATGTCCTCTACCACCATTTAGTGCCCTCATTAGGCATTATTGAACTTCAAATTCTGAATCGGCATTCATTGGAGGAAGTGGTTCACTCTGCAAGATGTCAATGATTTTATAGAACAAATTCCATGATACCACAAAAAGCATCCACACTTTACTAAAATGTGCTAATTTGTAGGAATATTTTTTTTATTTCACTACCCAATTTCGGTCAGTTATTGCGTCAGTATTAATTACAAAGTAGTTTAAAGCCCCATTCCTTACCTTTGCGGATATATGCTCTTTTTGCCCTCTCAAGGCTTGCTGCGTAACGTCACTGTCGTAGCATTAAATCTCTCTCTCGGGCATAAGAGGCATGTTTACATTCCTAATGTCAGGCAAAACAACGAAAACAAACTTTTCCACCTCCACACATTGAATAAATAGTTTTATCAGGACTGTATAACAACTTTATGCCCGACCAAACACAATAACCCCAGTGAAATAATTTATTACTTACCTAGCCATTAGCAGCACGGCTAGGTCAGAGTCTTTTCCTAGATTCCTCTGATACGGGATTTCTAGCTTTCTTTGGTGAATCTGCCACTGCTAAACCGCGAGTCTACGTTATACAAGTATGGCAAGCCAAATGGATAAAAAAAATGCACGTTCTAAACGTTTTGGCAGACATACAGTAATGCTCGCTTTTAGAACACGCGCGTTTTTGCCCTATTTGGCGTCAAAACACGCGTTCAAGGCGTGCATTTTGGTGGACATAACGCGCGTTTAGAACACGTGCTTTTTTTTATCCCTTTGGCTTGCCATATACTGCCGTAAAGCAACACCCAGTCAGTACTTACGGTAGCGACCCGAGCTCTGTATAGTGCGGTAAACAGACGTGGGACCCCCCAACACTATCACAGGTATGAAAATGAACATAATAAATGATAGTATGACGCCAAAACTTTACAAAAAAGCATAATTTTAATGTGTAAAAGTTGCAGAATGTTACTTTAAACTCAATATAGACTTGGCTACAGGTGTTAGCTAATAACAAAGTCAATATTTTAGTGAACAGTTACTTTAGACCCTGTACACACTTAGCAGTGCATCCCACAAAACAAAGATATATAGACATTTTTTTCCTAAATGGGCCAAAAACCTGGCTTCATGTGTACATGACCTAATGCATCATTTATGAATTAAAGTCCATGTCTCTAAATATGTACTAATTTCATCATAGATGGTTTAAAATTGAAATGCCATTTGCAGAGTATTTAGTACAAATTTAGTTATGCCTCATATCTGGTGTCTTTGATGTCTGCTGCAAATATTTTTGTATAGTATTTTACTACACTGCCAACCATGCCATGACCATGAATCCTTAGTTTTTAATTGTAAACTTAACGTATAGCTTATATACCGGTATTTCAGTTTTAACCAAAACTGGCCTTATCTTGTGTACTTACACAGAAAAAATGTGGTACTAAAAATTAGTTTGTGTTTAAGAAATGCATCAGTTGCTCAGTTTTTGAGCAGAATTAGTTATTGAAAAGGCAAAACTGGAATTGGCAGGTCAGTACTTCATCTAAAATGGGAAATCAAAATGATCTAAATCTACAATAGATTCAACTTTACTACATGTGGCCACACAAAAAAATCTCCTTTTTTGAAAATTTACAATATATGAATTTGACCATTTTGACCATGTTTGACCATTGCTCACAAATCTACTTCACAAAAATACACAAGGAACACTATTAAAATCCTAAACGCTGTGGTCAAAATGTTCATAATCTGTTGACATCAGTTGGTTATTGTACCAGTCAACATTGTTGAGTCTTCCTTTTGACTGCTGCATGATGTTAACACAACTTTCGTCACCAAAATGTGTTTACAGTCTGAGCTACAATATAGAAATGAAATTTGAAGAGGTACATGGATGCTGGACACCAAAATAGCATTGTTAACAAATGTGATTTGACAATCTTATCATGATACACTTTTCTTATTTTTTTATTTTCCTAACCATTCAGGCGGAGCCGCATGGTCACGGAAACATCCTGCTGACCACCCTGGAGATCACCAACGAAGTGGCAGGAGGTGAGATCACCACCAGTGTGGCGGACATAAGAAACTCTCAGTCCATGGTACAGTTGGACAGCACAGCCTCATCACACATCCAATACCGCAAGCAGAGCGGTGGGATAGGGCCACGCTCCACCAGCCGCCACTCAATGGACCGGTCTGCCCAGATGAAACGCAGTCGCCTACGGAGGCGATCCTCTCAGCTGAAAATCAAAATCCCCGACCTGACGGATGTTAACGCCATCGACCGCTGGTCGCGCATCATCTTCCCTTCTGTTTTTTCCCTTTTTAACCTTATCTACTGGCTCTACTACGTCTGATTGAACTGTTGTGTTGTTAGTTGTTTGACTTTGGTTTTCAATTCATTTGTTTGTCCTTTTTTTGTTGCTTTTATACACGATGGACTCTGTAGAGTCAAGGACTGCAACAGTGCAAGACAAGAAAAAACAGAAAAGACTTTTAAGAATTGGACCAAGTTTTCATCTCGCATGTTCATATATATATATATATATATATATATATATATATATATATATATATATATATATATATATCTTTGAATCCTTAGTAATAAGGTGTTTTTATTTTCAAAAGTACGTATTGTAATTTGAACTTGTGATGGTCATTTCCTGACATTTTCCTTCTGTAATGTGTAAATAGTAAAACACAAAGCCAGCAAATGATCAAGTAACAGTATTTTCAAAAAAGAAAAAAAAATAACACACAAGCAGTCAAGACAAGGAATTTTTTAATCAGAAAAATAGACAATTTTATATAACACAGTTGGTCAAGTACTGGCAATATCTAAAACTCCATTAAACCGTGGTATGCTATGCATGTGGTGATCGGCTGTAGTAAAACTTTGCCTTGGGTTATGGTACAACTCTTACAATATGACTTGTATGTGTTTCTAGTGATAATATGCTTGGTTCAAACTGCACTCTACCCTGTGTTGATCTGGTAAATCTATATTCAAACATTATGGCTAAAAACCTTTCACACAGGATTAAGACCTCATAACATTGTTAAAAGGTCAACCGGAACATGGATGGTCTTTGCAGAATCTTGGCATGGTCTTGGGATCTCAATGAACTTTGATTTTCACCATACACAAAACTTTAAATAGTAAGGTTGCAGTAGTTTATTAAGCTCTGGGTGGAGCATGGTGGTAATTCCCATGACATGGGTCTTGAGATTTTGTAGTATGACCCCATCATACCATCAGCATTGCGCTAGAGCAATGTGATTTCTTAGCACGTAGGTCGATCCTGATACTGTCCAAGGGAATGGCACCATGAGAGCACCCAAGACTTCAGAGGAAATCCCTATTTGTCAAAGTTTAAATGTGTTGCAATTGCCTTTGAAGGTATTTCAAGTTTGAAATATCAACCAGTAGGTCACATGGGACATTAAGGGTCTTAATCCAGTGTGAAGGGGCCGTAAAGCTGCAGATCCTCCCCTCTTTTCAGGATGATCTTTTGCTCAGGTTGCAAAATTTTTGGCATCTTTTTCTTCAACAACAAAAACGTTGGTGAAATTTTCACATTGATCCTTTGGGAAGGGGAAAATAAGCACAACTTGTGAATAAAACTGCCAATTTTTTCACTTCTAACTTGGGGGGGAAGAGTATGCTTCACATATTTGCATGACAGAATTGCACTTAAATTTACAAAACTTCCTCAAAAAACTGTCTTTTGTCTACATTTTAACCGACTGCCAATGGCCCCTTGGGCAACACAGTTAATACTTAACCCATAAAAAGTGTGATATTTTTGTACTTCTTATATTCGAGTATTCATTTGATTTCCTTACATGTCTTGTTTTCTTTTTCTCAAGACAAATTATTTTGTGGTGATGGTATGGTGGAATTAATTACTTCTTTGTACATAAGTACATAGTTGTGTATATACATAAATGTATATATATATATATAAATATATATACTATATGTACAACCCAAAAATGAGAATGGATAGTGATGGTGAATCTGACTAAATTGTCAGATTATTTAGCAAGAAAGGATAGAAATTCATCCAATCGATCAGTTTGAAGCATCAAATCCATTTTCTGATCATTCTGGATACATTCCGACTTATCAACCGACCATGCTGAATTTTCCCTCCAGTCACTGCATTTACTGTAACTTGATCTCTGCATTCCAACAACCACTGCATGCCTGGCCATGCAGCGGCAAAGCAATGCCAGTGGATTTCACAGAGTCAAAAGATGGGCCTCAATATGCAGTCTGTTTTAAGCACACACTAGCATTGAATGTATCAGATCCATTCTTCAGGGAGAGGATAATGAGCCATGGTCAACATTTCTCCATTAGAATGTAACAGAACCATTCTTAAGTTGAGAGTGATGTAGAAACACAAAAAAAGTTTTACAGTTGTGCATGTGCATAATGATAACTGGATATGAAGACGCTACAACTGAACAATGTCAGTAGACCATTTATTTTCTGTGCTGCTTGCTCAACTTTGGACTTTTGTGGATAAAAAAGAACTCTCCCGTCCATCAAACCATGTGCCATTCCACCAAAGGTTGCAGAGCCATCAGTTCTTTGTTACATTCTTGTTAAGTCTCTGAAATGTATCCAATTTTCTTTCATGCATGTGCAAGAATACATGTATAAAATCTTTAAAAATAAGTACAAGATTCTTGATAACAGTGAGTTTGGGCACAGATAAATGAAACCCTGTACAGTCTAGTATATGACAAAGAACTGAATGTATTGTACTCAGATTGTCGCAGCACAAATGCAATTTGATTTCTGGGAGCAGGAATGACCTCAACCTTGAATAATAGGGCTTGTGTTGACTAATTATATTTGTGTGACCCAAAGTCATGTTTTCTACTGTGTAGAGAGGGTTTAGTGCAATTTAGAAATGAAAGCGTCACTTTACGATGAATTAATTAACTGGTTCATAAGGTCAAAACATTTTGTTGAAAGTGTGTTCAAACATAATGCAAAGTTTTTTGTTTTGATTTACAAAGTACACATTTTTAGCCTCAGCGGTAGGTAGTGGTGAGTAAGTTCCAAACAACAAAACATACTCACCGCTACGGATGTTAGTCAACGGGGCAGTCCTTCGTACACTGTTGAATTAGACGCAAATACATAATTTTTCAAAATAAAGAACTTAAGTACCTAAATGTGCTCTTGACTCAAAGAAAAGCCCAAATTTAAATAATCCAAAGTTGATGCCAAAGCCGGTTCAAACGAGCCGTCGCCATCCTTGTTTTTTCACTCAATCGCATTAACATCAAATCGAAATGGCACTGTGATTTGCAAGACACAAGACTGTTCGGGCCTGCTGAGGCTTCAATGGAGCGTGGCTAGACCAACATGCAAAGCAAAATTATTTTGCTTCTGCTACGCTTTGTCTAGATTTCTAGTCTAGCAAATTTTAGCTTTATGCCATAAAAAGTTGATCAACATCATTGAGCTCAAAAATGGGGTATCCATTGGTATGGAAGCTAAGGAAGTTTGTGCTCATGAAATAAGCCATTGTGTCAATATAAATCTGAAAATAATAGTTCAATACATGTAGAATTTTTTGTCCATGAAAAGTTTGTTTTGTCATAGTTTTAAAAAAATTACAAGAAAGCAAAAGAAGCACAGACTTGGTTTTCTAGTATAGAAGGGGTTGCACAAAACTTTAAAAAGGTCCTTCGTTTATATTTTTAATACATTTGCAGCGGTCTATAGTAGGAATGAATACCTTGTAAGTCATTCTCTATGGAAAAAAGCTCTGATGTGCCTGTTTCAGCCAGGAGAATTCAGTTGGAGGAGAAAGTAGCTTCAGACTGGAAGATTTGGAGTCTTATTTCCTGATATTTGGACATCTCGCCTCTGATTGGATAACAGAAACACGACTCTACCACTGACTGCTTTGCAACGTTGATGTTTTATCTCCACAAATAACACAAGCCTGGAGGAGTTCTGCCATGTGGTGGAGTTGCTAATGCTAATGGTTCTACTAGTCGAGACGTTCTCTGCTGTTTCCTGGACGCTAAACCAAAAACAGCCTTCCCTGTCCTTAGTCAAAAAGGAAGAGTTCATTAATGTTAAGTGACAGTGTAACATAGATCTGTCAGGCTTTTCGAATTCTAGCATTTCCCTGTCTATTTTCTATCAGAAGCTAATGCATGAACTAGATGTAGGACACAACTTTCACGTTCAGTCTGCATGTTAAACTCAGAGTGACTGATCATTTTCAAAAATAAGTAATAATTGGTTTCTCAGTGAAGGACTCTTAACAATTTAAGTACCAACTGAGCACCAGGAGTTGATTTTTTTGTACTTGCCACGTGTATTTTATAATGACGATGGCATAAAATGGAAAGGGGGAAGGGGTGGGCTGTTGGCAAAATAAAACCAATTCTTATACTGAGAAGTCAATACACCTCGAATAAGGGTTTGGGGTTAAGTGTTGACTGAATGCTGTTCCCTTTGAGTAAAATCTTTATTCGTGAAGTCTTTAAAATCTAACCTGCAATCCCATTTGAACACCCTTTAAAAGAAAATGTTTTGACTTTATTCTAAAGCACAAAGCATAGTTTGGTGATCTGCTGTGTTGAAGGTTGTTGATGTCATGGATCCTGTCTATCCGAAGCTGCTGCTGCAGCGTAGTTTTCAGAACAACTTTACTTGTCAATGTCAATGAAGTTTCAAAGTTTTGTAAATAATAATCACGGAACCTAAAAAAATATTTATGGTGCAAGCCTAACAACTGCTCTTCCTGGCCTGTTGACTAGTTTCACTTAAAGTATAACCATTGGATGTGGTGACAATAAATCTGGTCATTGCATTAGTCTTCTTTTTTATTAAATTACAAAACTGTAGTGTGGAATTGTTGCGCAGCAGAGAAGGGAACTGTTGCAAACTAGATCAGGGCTATTCAATCCTTGTCTGAAAGGGCACTGCGCTGAATGTTTTAGCTGTTTCCCTGCTCCCAGCACACCTGAATAAACTATTGAATCACATCTTCAGCAGGTCCTCAAGCTATTCAGAAGTCTGTAAAACTAGCTGTGTTGGTGCAGGGAACAATACAAAACCTTCAGGTAGTAGCCAGGAGAACCAGGACTAGATAGCCCTGCTCTAGATACTACTCTAGAAAATGGTTTATCATGCATGCAAGGATTCTTAACTTTGTGGGGGGGAACTTAAAAGACTCCTTGAAGAAAACTGCCAACTGGTCATTTTAGAGATGACTCTATACCATGTGAGCCTACAGAAGAAAAAAAAAGCAAAAAGACATTTTGAAAAATAATCGCCATGAAAGACCATCAAAGAAAGTGTTGTATGGCCTTGGTCCCATAATGGAATGTGAAATGTTCTGTGCTGCCAGAAAATGTATTTAGGATTAGGTTTTTACTGTATATCTGTATGTTTCTCTTTTTCAATTGAGCATCATGCTAAACCATCAAATAAATGATATACATTGTACCTGTGCATTTAGTATTGTGAGCATGCATGGCACGCCATACAGGATCTGCAATTTATTTTCCAAACCTGTCCATGTCCTAGCAGTAGAAGACAGAATGGTTGTTCTGGGTGCCATAATATGCCAGAGCAGATTTACTCTACAGCAAGAAGGATGAGGGATATTCCTTGTGTTGTGCAGTAACCTTTATTCTGTTTGTGGCATGTTAGACCACATTCGCTTACGCATGGAAGTGAACAGGCAGGGAGAAAAAAAAGACATAAAACACAAACAAGGAAAAAGAAAGAGGGGGGAATGGAGAGACAACAGTACAAAACAAATAGATAAAAGACAACAAATACACAGACAGGACATATCAGTGAGGTCATCATAAAAAGAATTCCCTGAACCATGTAGCCAGGCCAAGGGTGTTGATCCCTGGTTAACAACTGTTAGCCAAGTCCCCCTTGAAGCTCCAGAGCTCCATTGACTCCCCTGAACCATGTACCCAGGTTCTGGGTTCTGATCTCTGGTTAACAACTGGTAGCCAAGTCCCCTCCTGGAGCTCCAGAGATCCATGGACTCCACTGAACCATGTACACAGGCCAAGGGTGCTGATCCCTGAGTTAACTGGTAGCCAAGTCCGCCTTGAAGCTCCAGAGCTCCATGGACTCCCCTGAACAATGTGCCCAGGCCAATGGTGCTGATCCCTGGGTGACATGTTGTGATCTTGCTGTATTCACCATATGTGGTGCAAACAAATGAAGTAAGGTCCTGCTAATTGATACTTGTAGCAAAGACCCCCTGGTGCTCCAGAGCTCCATGGACTCCCCTGAATCTGGTACCCAGGCCAAGTGTGCTGATCCCCGGGGTAACTGGTAGCCACGTCCCCCTTGGAGCTCCATTGACTCCCCTGATCCTGGTACCCAGGCCAAGGGTGCTGATCCCTGGGTTAACTGGTAGCAGGTCCCCTCCTGGTGCTCCAGAGCACCATGGATTCCCATGAACCATGTACCCAGGCCAAGTGTTCTGATCCCTGGGTTAACTGGTAGCCAAGTCCGCCTTGGAGCTCCAGAGTAGAGCCCTGCGCGGGACTGTTTTCTTCATCCCACTCCCGCTAAATTTCTGACCATCATTGCCCGCACCCACATCGTGTGTTACACTCCCGCCCGCACCCACAATGTGCATGTCCAATCCCACCTGCACCGGCAAAACTCGGAGAAATTATTCCCGCACAATAAAAGAGATGCATTGATTTTGTGTCCTCTCTGGTCCCACAGGAGAAAACGTAATTTTATAGGCTATTAATACAGAAACCTCATGAATCTCTTTGTCTCGTTTCTCAGGCCTGCATGTATTTTGACACATTGGTCAGGATTAGCGCACTTTGTTTCTATTTAGTTTTTAAGCCTTAAACACTGCGGCGTCACCTCCCGTGACGGCGCATGTGATCAGAGTCTCCATGCTCTATGGCAAGTGATTTCTGCCATGACTAAGCCTAACCAGACTCTGGAGAAGGCGCAGCGCATCGCTGTATGACCGTCTGCACTGTCAACACACTACAGAGACGACGTGCTTCTCCAAGGGCTTCTTCTCAAACGTTAATTTTAGATGAGGGTCTCCTACAGCTGGTAATTCGTGGCAGAAATCACTCGCCATACATGCTCATCCCAATCCCGCACTGTTTCTTTTAGCCGCCCGCAGCAAATTTCACACCACCCGCTCCCGCAAGATTTGTGTTAGGTTTGTGCAATCCCAATTCAGCCCTCTACTCCAGAGCTCCACGGACTTCCCTGAAACATGTACCCAGTTTCTGGGTGCTGATCCATGGAAAACAACTGGCTCCAGAGCTCCATGGTCTCCCCTCAACCATGTTTCCAGGCCAAAGGTGCTGATCCCTGTATAATAACTGGTAGCCAAGTCCCTCTTGGAGCTCCATTGACTCCCCTGAACCATGTACACAGGTCCAGGGTGCTGATCCCTGGATAACGACTTGTTGCCAAATCCCCCTTGGAGCTCCAGAGCTCCATGGACTCTCTTGAACATGGTACCCAGGCCAAGGGTGCTTTTTCCTGGGTAACAACTGGTAGCCAAGTCCCCCTTGGAGCTCGAGAGCTCCATTGACTCCCCTGACCCATGTACCCAGGCCAAGGGTGCTGATCCCTCCGTTAACTGGTAGCCAGGTCCCCACATGGAGCTCCATGCACTCCTCTGCACCATGTACCCAGGTCCAGGGTGCAGGGTGCAAACTTGACAATTGCCATAGCAAATGTCTGTCGTTTGTCAGACGTGCTCATTGGACAGACATTTCTGCCGTTTGTGATTTGTAACAATTGTCTTCCATGGTGCGCCCCTTGGTGGACATTAGCGGCACTGTGACAATTGCCATCCAGGTCTATGAAACTTCAAACCACCCTTAGTCTGGCCCCCTGGGGCTGATTTGTTCCAAATTTGGGAAGGGCGTACTCTTAGTGGAGGAGCAGCACATGCCCCCAATGTTTTCGAGGGGTTTTTTTCCATGTTCTGGGGCTGCGTGAAAAAATCGCAAAATCTGGGGAATACGTGCCTCAATGGGATAGTGGCGCAGACTGGGTTGTCAAGCCGGTCCTAAGAGGGGGAAATCATTCTTGAGTCAAAGGAACCAGTTGTTGGTAGGAAAGCTGAGTTTTTGTTGTTGTTTTGAGCGATGAATGGAGCCATTTCCCTTACTCCTGCTATGTCTCTTGCTGGAAACTGTTTTTGAAAACCACCCAATATATCCGGGTTTTTAGACTAGCACATGTTCCAATCAACATTGGCTTGTGGGGGCGTTCCATTTCTTTATTCCATTTAGTTTTTATTCCATAGACTCAAACGTCTGGTGGTTGGAACATTTTGAGTAATTTTCTGTTTATGTGTAGATTGGAGATATTTCTAGAAATAGAGCTGTATTTACAATAATATTTTTTAGAAATGATAATTGAGGCAAAACTGTTTTTATGTAGTAAAGGCCTTTAAAAGGCACAATATGGTCTTCCAAATAAAGGCAATTTGAATGAATGAAACTAGATTTTAACTTGAGTAAATAAATTTTAAGGTATTATATGATTTAAAAATGTAAACTTTCAAGATCAAACTGTATATTTTATATTGTTGTTTCTGAGAACTAACCATTGTCTTTTTGACTTTCTATTATACTCCAGCACAGCAAGTGACAATTTTTTAATTTCTTAATGATTTTACATATTTAAAATGTCCTGTAGCATGACAGTAAAACATCTGTGTGATGAAAAAGATTCAAAACATGGAAACAATGACCAGATTACAAGCTTAAAAACACATTTATTCTATTTTCAAATTCACAGCATAACTCTTCATGTACATAACTGTTTTTGGTAGTTTTTTGTCTTCCTGGACATTATCTTCAAGTACCTGAGTTTCTTTGTTTGGCTGAAGTAGCTAGGTCATCCATGTGGTGTCTGTTGGCAGTATTCCATCTAATATGTTGTCATTTACTTACAACAAATATTCTTGGGATGGCTGTGAAAATTGAAGTGACTTCTGAGAAAAAAGACCCGTCTGACTCAATCTGGAAAAAAAAGAGAGAATCAAAGTGACCATACAGAAAATATTGAGGCTAATATCTATTTACAAAATATATATTCAGCTTTAAAGCTAATGATTATAATTAGGCCATGAGAAGGAGGTCATTGCCACCAAAGGGACCTACATGAGACTATTTTTTACTTCCCCAATTCACAACTGAACACAGCATGTTAAACAAAATATGTTGTTCTAATATAAATGAGGTCTTGTTCAGTTTGGTCTCATGACATAGTTAACATAATAAATTAAAGCTTAATTCCCTCAAAAACTACTACATAACAGGTTTGACACCCCCGCTAATTCTCAAACCCCAGACATGAGCCATTTCCTGTAAACAATAAGGGGCTTTTGATTAATTTTTGTGAAAGAGCCGGCTATATGTAGACAAAGCAGCTCATCAAGGATGATTTTGTCTCATTATATGCAGATTAGGCTACTCAGATCAGATGAAAATAGATAATGTGAGCAGCAGTGGCTTGAGTTTGGCCCTAAATCTCTTGCAAAGAAAATTATTTAAATATCTGCTAAACAGGGAATTCAAAGCTAAAAAGTTAAAAGGAAATGGTGATATATTATGTAGAATATTAATGATGTTAAGAAAAGACTACATTCCCTCAAGGTGTTTCTGCAGGACCTTGTAATTTTCATGCATAATTATAATATGTTCTGACTGACTATGGGACACATTTATGAGGTAAGTACATTAGAAAGGTGGTGCATACCACCGTTTTACACCACAGAAGGGATCATATTGCAATATGACAGGTGTAGAGTAAAAATTTGTTCCAGTGTTTCAAAAAGGAAGTGCAGCTAAAGCACAGTAGACAACAATTCTAACAAAAGATGAAACTGAATTCCTGGATATTTGTGTTATGGGGGTTAATAGTGTTCACATACTAGCACGTCATTTTTTCCCGTGACCGTTACTTTTGCTATCAACATCACACTGAAGCATTTACGTTCACCTTCTGTCATTTAAGTCTAACGAAAGGCTAAAACTAGTGCTAGCTAACGTGAACATGCTAGCAACATATTTCTGTTTTCATTAGAGTAGCTAATGTTACATGGCACATTTAAGAATGTGGTTACAATTGTGATATTTTTCATTTAATGATGTCATTCACTCGTTTTTCAATAAATAGCTGTGGTCTCCAGTATGAATGAATACATTGTGAGTTGTTTTCTGTGGAAAAAATACTCTCATACTGTCAGGTTGAAGAAAAATTTCCTGGTCAGCATGCATATGCAACACAGTGACCGATAAGATTTCAAATCCTGTTCCTCATCCGCCATGTTTTTTTCTCCGAAGTCAAGTTTGATCGCGAGAGGTTTTGCGAGATGTAGGGTCAATCATATTAAGGAAATCGTCCAACAGTTTTAAAATCCTGCTGTGTGAACTAGGCCACTTCTTACAAAGCAAATTTGTGATTTGATAAAAAATCACGTTAATATTTTTGTATATACTTTCACCTATAATTTTATAATTTTAACTGTTAGCTAACACGAAGTTACCCCAGCTTTCCACCTGATGCGTAGCATTGCAAACCGTCCATGAAGCGTAATGCCTTCTTTGCACCGGACGTGAAAGCGGCGCGTAACATAATAGTGGCATTTTACCTGTGAGCTCCCTTCCAACCGGGAGCTTTTCAGATGTGAAATGGGAACGACGTCGTTGGACCCCAAAAATTCACAAAATCATGCGAGAATTACAACACCACGCGTGATTTCAAAGGTCCACACAATAACAAGCAAGGAGGAAGATGGCTGCATGTATCCAAAAAGGTTTGTTTCTGTTCTGTTTACATCGGCTACGGGGGTTTCACAGGAAATGACGTACGTTTATCCGCACATGACTTTTATTTTGAAAGTTTCTGGATGTTGTACACTGCTTTTGTTTGACTTCCTGTCTGGCCCGATCAAAACTGTGGAGTTTGACATGTTTTGGAAATGTAGCGCATAAAAATAGACTCAAAACGTAATGATAATGTTCCTTCACTTCTGGGACGCATCCAAAATGTTACACCTGGCTGTCGGATGAAAGGAACCCATCCACTATAACAATGGCTAATTGTCGCAAAGTATGTTTTGCGGGCATTTCACAACAGTTTTGCAACGCTTTCACATCCAGAGGGAAGGAGGCTTTATACGCAGCTAATAGCCGCCGCTGTAGTTAATGGGTGTGTTTCAAACCGGCTGCGAAGCAGCGTGTTTTGGACGCATCCCAAAGGCTTAATGTCTCTGTTAAAAATGTACGCTCCGAGATTATTTTTTACATGCTTTGCTATCAGAATGCAGCATGCTCAGCAGTTCAGATTGGGCAAGACAGTCAAACTTGGTAGCCTAAAACATCCGGCAACTTTGAGAATAAAAGACACGGGCAGATTTACAGTTGCTTAACTAGTAGAAAAATATGTCATTACCTGTGAGACCTCCATTACTATAAAGAAGAGGAAATAAACCACACGACTTTTGGATAATCTAAATTGCCTAATAATTTTACAAAAGAATTACAGAGTAAAAATGAACAAAACCAGCTTGCCTTTTTATAATCATACATTATTATTGTAATCTTCTTTAAAAATAAACTTTTTTTCAGATTCCTATATGAATAGCATAGAATACAATAGACTTTATTGATCCCACAGTGGGGAAATTCACTTGTCACAGCAGCACCATCACTCATGAGGATAATTAGAAGAAAAATAAAAACAAGGGTACATGTATATACACATAGGCAGTAATTTAGTATTGTAACCTTCGATCACTAAAAAACCTCGAATAAAGATTAAAACAAACTTGGTACCAACACTATGCAGCATACTGTAAGAGACAGACAACAATCTGAACCCGGTATTGCACAATTATAGAACACATGAATATTGCATTGGTGTTATTGTGTACCAGGATGATACCAGTAGAGCTTAAACTGAACAGTTATACACTCTTACAGCAGAGGGGATGAAGGATCTGCGATAGCGCTCAGTTTTACATCTGGGATGTCTCAGTCTACCTCTGGAGGAGCTGTCCATGATCTCCACAGTGGAGTGCAGTGGATGGGAGGGGTTTCTTAAGATGGAGGTCATCTTCCCCAGCATCCTCCTTTCACACGTCTCCTCAACAGAATCCAGCGGGCAGCCCAGAACCGAGCTAGCTTTGTTAACTAGCTTGTTCAGCCTCTTTCTGTCTCGGTCAGAGCTGCAGCAGACCACAGCAGAATGAATAACAGAGGCAACAACAGAGTGATAAAAGGATTTTAGCAGCTGGGATTTAACTCCGAAGGACCTCAGCCTCCTCATGAGATGGAGGCGGCTTTGGCCCTTCTTATACAGAGCATCTGTGTTGTGGGACCAGTTCAGTTTACTGGTGAAGTGAACACCAAGGTACTTAAAGGTGTCCACCACCTCAATGTCTGCTCCCTGGATGTTTACTGGTGAGTGAGGAGGAGTGTTTCTCTGGAAGTCAATCACCATTTCCTTTGTTTTACTGGTGTTCAAGCGAAGGTGGTTACGCTCACACCAGTCCACAAAGTCCATGATGACTGACCTGTACTCCTGGTCGTCCCCCTCAGACACACAGTCGACGATGGCCGAGTCATCAGAGAACTTCTGGAGGTGACAGCTGCTGGTGTTGTAGGTGAAGTCCGAGGTGTAGAAGGTGAAGAGAAAGGGTGAGAGCACTGTACCCTGTGGAGCGCCGGTGCTGCACACAACCACCTCAGACGTACAGTTGTGCAGCCACACGTACTGTGGCCTGTTGGTGAGGTAGTTAATGATCCATGCAGTCGGATGTTCGTCCACTCCTGCACCCCTCATCTTCTGCTGCAGTAGAGATGAGATTGTGGTCTGAGCGGCCGAGCGGAGGGAGGGGGGTGGAAGTGTATGCGTATGAATTAATGTAACACATTTTCATGAGCATGAAATTCAATTAAATTAATAGTGATCATGAAAAACTTTAAGTCTTGATGGAACAACGATTGCGGTACTCATGCATAGATATTATTGAATCATATTTAAAGTTAAATATTAGAAGGAAATGCTGAGCATGGCTTTCTAAACCAACCTACTTCTCTGCAGCAAGAGTCCTCTCGGGTTTTGCCTGACAGATTTCAAAAATATTTAGAGCCTTTAAAATGTTTATAGGGGTAGTAAACCGGTGATGAATGGCACCATTTATTATTAAACTAATCATTAAAGAATATGGTTGTTCAGGAGTTTGAGG
Source organism: Aphyosemion australe (assembly GCA_006937985.1). NCBI lineage: Eukaryota > Metazoa > Chordata > Actinopteri > Cyprinodontiformes > Nothobranchiidae > Aphyosemion > Aphyosemion australe. The sequence goes on along the minus strand of SSNS01000183.1, from coordinate 1,154,864 downwards.
TGAAAAACAGAAAATGTGTCTGGCCATTGCAGCCATTTTCTTCAGAAAAGAGAACACTCTTCCAACTGCAGTAGAGCTTTGCAGTGTTTTTATAGAACAACCAGTCAATATATTTGTCACCTTAACTTACAGTACATGTAGTTCTTGCCCTAAGGAGCAAAGCATATGCAGGAGTCTTTTCCTGCAGTCAAACAGCTTCTAGTTTAGAGATTTTTCCAAAAGTTTTAAGAAGATAAAAAAATATCTCTTTTTTTTATCAGCTTCTGTTGCTGTGTTGGGATGAAATCATAAAACATCCACACAGATAAAGGATTTTGGTTCATTTGGGAGTTTACAGGGTGATTTTTCTCCGGAGCGTGGCGATCGTTGGCCTGGATGTTGTGATGGATGACCTTCAGTGAATGTGATCCTGTGACACTCATAAAAGCACCCCAGTAAATAACCGTGATCTCAGGTCAACCAAAGGTTATCGAGATAAAATAAATCGTTTTGGAGTCTTTTTCTAAAACCTGCAGGGATACTATCAATTTTGGAAGCTAATTTTTTCATGTATGAAACAAATCATTGAAAATTTTGTAAAAACTACAAGGAAGCGTAAGTCATGGGGGCATGTGTATGAAAATAAATCAAGCATCAACTCAACATGGCCTTCATTTAGGCCTCTAAAGGTTTTAGAAATTGAATCAGGTACACATGAGGAAAGAGCTGCTCTGAATCGCTTTGATTGTTGGCATCTTTTATAGCTTACCAAGAATTAGACAGGTCTGATCAAATTTTTAGAGCCACTGTGAGGAAAGGAGGATGCAACAGCAGCTATAATAGAACTAAAAAAAATACAGAGGACAAAAATATATTTTAGAATTTATCATTCAGACAAGAAATCCGATTTAGTCCTGGAAGATACGGGCACTGATTTGATTTGTTTCCTCTCCTCAAATCTGCATTTATTCAATAACTATATCAAAGGTAGATTTAATGTGTTTACAAGGTCTCAAATATATCTGGAAAGGTTAGCATAACCTGCATGTTTTCCCCATTATTCACCTCCGTACGCCAATAGCCAGCAGGAGCTATTTATGCCCATGCTGTCACACTTCCTTCCTGTGTTTTGTAAAGGATGTCAAATGATCAGATCTACATTTTAGTACAGATGGACTGGGCTTTCAGCTGTCCCTGAAATTCAATTCAAGAACTGCTCCGGCATTGCCAAAGTGAATGTTGGCAACATCTAATGTGGCAGCAGGTTTCACGGCATGACTTAAAAATAGCATACCAATTGTGGCACGCTTTTGGAGCCCTTTGTTGGTCTTTTTAACTACTAAAAGGCCTTTTGCAAATTAGGAATAACTTACAAACACATTAATAGTCATGATTTATTCCGGGATTTGTGGTATTTCATGAAACCAGACTAGATGTGGCCTCTTATTTCCTGGGGCTTTTGCAGTTTTGGCCAACTATCATTGGCATCAAAAGCAAATAATAAATTCCTTTGTATTTTATGCATTCAAACACTGTTGCAGCTTGATAATTATTAGAGTTTAAAAAGTATCGATATACTACGGTTAGGGTTCTAGACCAACAGTAGAAAAATATTTTGCTCAGCAGGTTGGTCTAGCTAGCCACATCTCATTGTAGCCTCAGCCGGTCTACAATTGGCCTGAACAATTTCGTGGCTTGCCAAACGCTCTACGTTTGCTGGGTGGGCTTTGCAGAGCCGTGCCCGAAAAAAAACAAACAAAGATGGCGTCAGCTCAGGAATGGCGCTCGTTTGAAAGGCTTTGGCATCAACTTTGAACTATTTAGACCTGAGCTTTTCTTTGCGACATGAGCAGATAAAGGTAGGTTATTTATTTTGAAAAAGGATGTATTTGCTTCTTCTTTGACAATGGTGGACTGTCCCTTTGACTGATTTACATAGTGAGGAACATGTATATAAACACTAGATGGCGAAAGCGGGAGTTGAGGGCGTAGCTAAACGGCGGCCATCTTACTTCAGACAGCAGACGCTCCGCTCTCAATGGTAGCAGATGGAAGGTGAGTGAACAGCTTAAACAAAAACACTCTTAATTCAATTAAATATTAACGGATTTACAAGCGGGTTGCATTATTACAATCCTTATAACACATAGGCTTGAGAGGACATACTTACACGTTTTTAAATGAATGGGCCAAATCCGTCATATTTCACAGCCACATCTCTGGCGTTTATAACAAATCAAACTGTTTGAAAATCGGTTGAAAATTGAGCAAGTTAGAGTTATTTAAATAGTTCATGCACCATTGACACCAATGTTACGAAAGGGGGAAGCTGTCTGAAGTAAGATGGCCGCCACGTTGCTACGTCGCACTCCATTGGCGAACAGCGCGGGTGAGCCACCTAGTGTTTATATACATGTCTATGGTGAAGACTACATCATGATTGGTCCTAGAGCTGTCCAATTGTGTGCGGAGACATTTGACAACCGTGGCTTCTGCCCCATGACTGAGCTCTGCCTATAGAGAACCTAAATCACGCCCTTCTACGTACGGACCATGGGTACCCAACTGCCAAAATAAAAAATTAAAGGGCGTCTATGAGCGCATAAAAGTTACTTTCTGATCCCATTTGATATCCAGCCAGCATGCATAGGTGGGCCCCATATGGATATAAATAGGCAAACAGTATGGGTGCCAACAGGGTTTGTCCACAGTTTCCTAGGTGGCCCCACAGAGATTTGCCCACATAGATTTTAAGAGCCCGTGTATGAGTCAAACCATTATTATGATGTAGCCAATCAGCCACCTTCTCTATGGTGGAAAAACAGAGACAAAACACTACATTTTATTTTATCATGCATATGCAAATACATATGGGTCTTTAAATTCTGCTTTAGAAATGTAGATTAAAACAGTCCAAATTTATCACCCTAATCAATCCATTCTGGTATGATTAACTAAAGATGCTTAATAGAAAATTTCCAAGTCTCATGCTGCATTCGATTTACCTTGGAAGTCCGAACTCGGAACTAGGAATGACGTCACACCCGAGTTAACAGCGTTCTGGTTACCGTAGTCGGAGAAGTCGGAATTCCAATATGGCGGCGCCCTCGAAAACTGCTGTTTTGGTAGCTCTCAGACGACTAATAAACAACACTTTTAGTTTGTTCAGCTTAGAGATGCAAGCGCTACATGTAAAATTGATTTTAAATGCACTCATATGTGTGTCTTGTAAAATAAACACATTTCAATTAAAACGTACTGTTGTTGATACGGAGAGCTGCCATCTTGGATCTCGAGGTCGGAGTTCTGAAAAACTTCAGAGTTTCCGACTGGGAGGTCCAACTTTGCGGGACGTTTTATTTGATTTTTCCAACTCGGAAGTCGGGATTTACGAGTTCCGAGGACAAATTGAACGCACGAATAGTCTCTATTCAGACCAGTGTGAGTGGGTTTTAAATGCAAAATCCAAATTTTTCTGCATTTCTCTCATATTTATTTTTAATGGAACAAAGTGTTCAAAATCTGGTCCAAACCAAGTATCTTTGCTGTTTAATGAGTATAAGTACCAGCTTTTTTTTATTATTATTATTTGCTTGTATCTTTAATATGATGCACTTGGATCACACTTGTGAAGAACTCATTAACTTGCTTCATTTCTGCATAAATAATAGATTATAGGTTCAGTAATTTAGTTTCAGTTAAAAGTTATTAAAGCAACTTTTACACCTTAAAATTATGCTTTTTTGTAAAGTTTTTGCATCATACTATCATCTATTATGTTCATTCTCATACCTATGATAGTGTTGGGGGGTCCCACGTCTGTTTACTGCACTATACAGTTTTTGAGCTTCGGGTAGCCGCAGGAAGTACTGACTGGGTGTCGTTTTACGGCACTATATGGCAAGCCAAAGGGATAAAAAAGCGTGCGTTCTAAACGCGCGTTATGTCCGCCAAAATGCACGTCCTGAATGCACGTTTTCTCGCCAAAGGGGGCAAAAACTCACGTGTTCTAAAAGGGAGCATTATGTCTGCCAAAACGCGCGTCTTGAACGAGCGTTTTGGCGGACATAATGCCAGTTTAGCATTTTTTTAATCCCTTTGGCTTGCCATAATTGTATATGTAGACTCGCGGTTTAGCAGTGGCAGATTCACCACAGAAAGCTAGAAATCCCGTATAAGAAGAATCTAGGAAAAGAAAAGAAGAACGTGATAGAGCAAGAGCAAAGACCAGAGTTATTATTAGTCCGTCTTTTCCTCGCTGGAGAGCTCTTTTAGAAAGAAAGGCATGAACTACGGACTCTGACCTAGCCGTGCTGCTAATGGCTAGGTAAGTAATAAATGATTTCACGGGCATAAAGTTGTTATACAGTCCTGATAAAACTTTATTCAATGTGTGGAGGTGGAAAAGTTTGTTTTCGTTTTTTTGCCTGACATTAGGAATGTAAACATGTCTCTTATGCCCCAGAGAAAGAGATTTGATTTTACGACAGTGACGTTATGCAGCAAGCCTCTAGAGGGCGACAGAGACCATATAACTGCAAAGTTGCAGAATGCTGCTTTAAAGAGCCTTTTTACCAAAAACCTCACATCCTCAAAACGTTTATAAATCCAACCATAATCTGTTTTTCCACAAATTTAGCAAGTTTGTCTAAATCATCCAGTATTTTAGCACTAATCTAAACTTCTGTCCCAGCTGAGCTGTACTCTACAGGTGTACTCTACTAGTCGCATAGCAACAGCATCTTTCACACACTGGACAGGCTTGGTACTGCTTGTCAAATCCGAGGCCCCAATGGAGGCCAAGTTCTGACATGATCTTATCGACGTATTTGTCTCAATAGTGGACAGATCCAGGTGATCCTACCCCTCGAAGCCCTGAAGACTCACGAGGCAGTGCAGACTCCAGCTCCATGTTCGTGTGGAGAAACTCGACTCGCTGAATGAATTCTTTCAGATGTCTTCTTTCCTTATTCTCTCCCTCCCGCCTGCAAACTGACACACTTTCTTCTAATTCATCGGCAGCATGGTGAGGGATGGAGGGAGCGTGGGAGCGAGTAGGAGGGACTGATGGGGAGAGAGAGAGAGAGAGAGCGAGAGAGAGAAAGAAAGAAAGAAAGAAAGAAAGAAAGAAAGAAAGAAAGAAAGAAAGAAAGAAAGAAAGAAAGAAAGAAAGAAAGAAAGAAAGAAAGAAAGAAAGACTGTTTCAGCATCAAAAGACTGTCTCGGGGACTCGGGGGAATACATTGACTTTTCGATGGGCCTTTTGATGATGTTTTCCTGATTTATTAACTCGATGCACAGCAGCAGCATTAGAAGTGTACTCTCAAATGTCCCCATTGTAATAATTATATTGCACACAGTCTAACTCGTCTCCTATCATAATCAGCCATTATTTTATAAGACGTCTCTTGGCACTAGAAGACGGTATTTTGATGGCTCATCTTTCGTGAGGATGACTAACTTTTCTGGAAGAGGCCAATGCATATCCCCAAGTCATTAAACATTTAAAGGGCTATTCCCCAAGTGTTCAATACTGCAGAGAATACCGCACCCTATTATATGTGACCCAGAAACAACTTGCTCCTATCTCGGTTCCCATCTCCTCGCTGCAGTAATTATTAAGAAAAAAAAAACAAGCTCTTTAGAGACAGATTAAAGAGAATACCGACCGACTCACTCTCGTCATAATGCTGTTTTGCTTTGTCAAAACAGAGGGGGAATGTTCGGAACACGTCTACATCCACGTAATGTACGCTTGATAGATGTTAGCTTTAATTGAACATGACTTCATCCCTGCATCAGCACTTGTTTGGCTAATTTGAATAAATCATAACTTGCAGAAGTCACACAAATGTGATGGATCAGAGAATTACTGTCCCACAGTTACCGTACATTGTTAATGCGTGTCATCGTTTTCTGTCTAGCTGCTTCAACGATGACTTTGGTCTGTTGAGATGAATTTAAATCGTCCCTGATGATGCACGAGGCTCAGTCTGCAGCTCAATTGGGCTAATTATGTAAAATAAACAAATAAATCAGGATGAATTAATTTAAACCAGTGGTCCCAGTTAGTGGAGATACGCTGAGAGTTGAACCAGAGCGAAAAAAATAATTTAGGGTTGTCCTTAATATTCTTTGCAGAGTAAATTAGACTAGGGCTACATGGAGACAGGTAGGAAGGAAAAAGCCAAAAGAAAACATTTGTTTTTAAGGCGGCGTATCAGATTAGTAGTGTTGAATGCAGCTTTTTCTTTTCCATCACGTTAAATGCTCAATACACAAGTGGCTGTTGCACTGCCGTTGCTGTCCGATTCAAAATACAACCAAAATGCAGACATTTTCTCCTCCACGTTAGCTCTGCATTAGCCTGCTAGCTAAGGGCCGTGATATACTTGCTGTTTAACCTCGCGTTGGCACAGGCAGCAGGCTGCGTCTTTGGTCATATACTTGCTGCTACACGGCGCTGCACTGCATGTAGTACCGGAGTGTTCCACTAGGGGGCAAACAAGAGTACTCAGACCGAATAGAGAGCTGGGGCAACCAAAACCAACATGGCGTCAATAAAATAATTTGATAACTAGTTAATTTTGAGATTACGGCAGAAACAAAGAGCAGCGGTATCGTAGATGGTGTGAAAGACCTCTAAACCAAACTCCACCTCCTGGTTGCTCGTATATTACAGCATTCGGGTGCGTTGTGTCGCGTCGCGTTAATTTTAGGGGACGCGCAAAAACGACGCTTCAAATCAATGCAAGCTATGCATAGCAGCCATTTTAAACACGCGTACGCGTCACTAAACAGCAGGTATATCACGGCCCTAACAGCTACGTGTTACGGTGTCTGAAGTCCCCGCCTGCCGTACATTGCGTGACGTTGCGGTGTTATTATCAAAGAAACAATAAATATTGATTGATTAAAATGTGTAATCTGTGTAGTTTGATTACTTTTGACAATACTAACAAGCTAATGGCCGACCTGATTGTGGACAAGACCTAAGCAGATGGTTAGTCTTATAACTACAATCTACAAGTGCAATTTATTAAACTTTTACATCGTTTTTTAAGTTTGCCTCACTGGGTTATGTACGTAGCATTTTGTGTTGTTTTTTTGTACATTGCTGCAGCAGCTAGCTTTAGCACTTCATGTTCTGTGTGAAACACTTTGAATGGGAATATCAAAATATGTCCACCAGATTGAATGAACATTATGCATTGCATCGCTCACAAATATTCAGAGATTCCAGATGTTTTAGTATTGCAGTAAAACTGGCATTGCTTTGACTAGCCATTAGCATGTCAATCTGGACTGGAATAATTTCTATTTTTCCAAACGGAGGTTGTTCACTATCCAGAACAGGTCATTTTTGGTGAGATCTCAGCCTTTTCTTGAAACTACAGACATAAATGCAAACAAACAAACAGCATTCACAAATGAAAATATGAATATCACATCCATGTAAATTATATATTCTGTTTGGGTTGGAAAACACTGGATCTTTTATGACTCAGATGGCTTTATTTATTCCAAATATTCGAGTCTAACAGAAGTTCCCTCTGACTACACTTGATTAGTGCTATCCAGCGCTCCAGTTTCAGTTCTCACACAAACTTCTCTTTCTGCCAATAATGACCAGCTCTGCTAGATGCAGTGGAATAATTTAAATCGTCCTGCAGCACTTCAATCCATCTGCCTCCTGTGGTGGATTCTGCATTGAAATTATTTGTTGTTTTTTTATATGAAATATTTATTTTTGATTTCTAGAACAGGGATGACATTACTTGGACTTATTTTTGGGAGTATGATTAAAATCCTCATTTGACGATTTTCTTTTTTCCATTTCCAACCAGCTGTTAATAAATGTAACCTTCATGTCAGTCATCTTTTTGCCATTAATCAGCTTTATTTCAACAAACAAGTGATTTTCACTGGATGAAAACGAAACCAGCCAGGGGATATCTTTGTCTGATCTGCCCTCTGCTGGACAACTCTAGGACATGCAGCCCACATGTGAGCACCGCATCCCCCCCTCCCTTCTTCTCCATCCCATTCCCAAAAAACACATTCAGACACCCACGCGTTCATCTGCAGACACAAAGAGAGGCGTGCGTATGTGATTAGTGCTTGCTGTTTTCACATTTCTTGCTAATTAGCGTCTGCACGCGCCTCATAGTAACGGTTATTTAAAAGACATTTTATTTAGCCTGCGTCAATAGAGCCACGGATACCATAATTATATATCTAATTACAACATGTTTGCACTATGCAGACACAGGGTTCTATGACTATTTCTACTTTTCTTCGTTACAATGCTGCTTTAAAGGGAGGCTGGATTTTTAAAAGCTTTTCCTTAACTCCACCTTTATGTTTGGTTTTGTCCTTTTTGTCATGAGGGGTAGAAAAGACATGAAACAGGATTAGTGGTGTGTGGTCGGTGTACAAGATGTAAAAAGATCGTTTAAACATAATGTGATAAAGCAGCAGATACCATCTTTTAGAGTTAAATTGTATGAAAATATATTTTGCCTGTTAGTGAATAGCTCCATGAACAACCTCAGTTTAGAGAAGCTGAGACTAGTGATGACAGGATTGACAAGCTATCGAGTAGTTGAACTAGGGCAATTTCCCAAGTTAGTTTTTTTAGGAGTGGGAATTTAACGCATTAATTATTATTAATTAATTAGAAAAAAATTGCGTATTAATAAAAATTAACGTATTACTCTTTGGGCCAAGGGTCCCCCAATTGGGGGACGTTGAAGTTTAGCAACACAATACATGCCCTAAATATATATGAATATCGTCAAGCTACACCTACAAAGAATCCTCAGAATCTTGGCTACAAGAACAGGCAAACCTTTTTTACGTGCTCCAAACAAAACTAAAACTACAATCAAATGAGTTATTGGAAATCCCTCTTCATGACCCTTACCCCTAACCCTCTGCCTCATTATTTTTGATTTAAAAAATCACTTTGGGGGCAAATGTTCTTGAACAATTAAAATGCGATTAATCAAGATTAATTAATTACAAAGCCTCTAATTAATTAGATTAATGTTTTTAATCGAGTCCCACCCCTAGATTTTTTTTTTTGCTTTCTTAAACTGTCTTTAACCTGGCAGGTTGTTTTTTTATCTGTTAATTAATTTTTAACTACACCTAATCTTTGTTATTGCTAAGTTTTTTTTAATTGGTTCATGGTTTTTAAAGAAGCTATATCTGCAAATAGGTCTGTTTTAGTGATTAGTACAAAATTAGCTTAATTGAATACCTCAGAATCATTTCTTTGTTATATCTTTTACTACACATTTACTGAATTGTATCAGATCATGATTATTGTCTAAATCGTATTGTATTGTATTTTATTGTATCGTATCAAATCATGCTCAAGGTCTAAATTGTGTCATATTGTGTTGTGATTAAAGCCCCATTCCTTAACTTTGCACATATTTGGCGCCCTCTCACGGCTTGCTGTGTAATGTCACTGACGTAAAATCAAATCTCTCTCTCGGGCATAAGAGGCATGTTTACATTCCTAATGTCAGGCAAAACAACGAAAACAAACTTTTCTACCTCCACACATTGAATAAATAGTTTTATCAGGACTGTATAACAACTTTATGCCCGACCAAACACAATAACCCCAGTGAAATCATTTATTACTTACCTAGCCATTAGCAGCACGGCTAGGTCAGAGTCCTTAGTACATGCCGTTCTTTCTAAAAGAGCTCTCCAGCAAGGAAAAGACGGCCCAACAATAAATCTGATCTTTGCTCTTGCTCTATCGCGTTCTTCTTTTCTTTTCCTAGATTCCTCTGATAAGGGATTTCTAGCTTTCTTTTGCTACAGCGAGTATACGTTATACAATTATGGCAAGCCAAAGGGATAAAACAAATTGCGCGTTCTAAACTCACATTATGTCCACCAAAACGCTCGTTCAAGACACGCATTTTGGTGGACATAATGCTCGCTTTTAGAACACGCGAGTTTTTGCCCCCTTTGGTGTCAAAACTCACGTTCAAGATGCGCATTTTGGTGGACATAACACACGTTTACAACGCGCTCTTTTTTATCCCTTCGGCTTGCCATATAATACCGTAATGCAACACCCAGTCAGTACTTCCGGTAGCGACCCAAGCTCAAAAACTGTAAAGTGCGGTAAACAGACGTAGGACCCCCCGACACTATCACAAGTAAGAAAACATAATAGATGATAGTAGGACGCCAAAACTTTACAAAAAAGCATAATTTTAAGGTGTAAAAGTTGCGGAATGTTGCTATAAGGTCCAGATCGCTTCATATCATAATTATGGTCTGAATTGTGTCATATCGAGATTTAGGTCTCAATCATATTGTATTGTGGTTACGGTCTAAATTGTGTCATCATAATCAAAGTCTGTATAAAATCATACTGGTATTACCTGAATTGTATGTTATCGTAATTAAGGTATTAGTTGTGTCACGTCTTGGTTAGTGTCAGAATCGTATCGTAATTAAGGGCTGAATCATATCATAAGATTTTTTAAAACTAATTGTGTATACCTAAAAATCCTCATGGTTTGTATAATACTGAGATATGTATTGAACAAACCGCTATGAAATTTTTAAGAATGAAGTTGTAGAAGGCACTAGATGTTGGTGACAACAAGGCTAACAGCTCTCAGTTTCTCAAAACGAATACCCATGCCAAAATGTGCATTTTTTGGCAGTCCTAAACAAATCCATTCACCATGAGCAGAATTGTGACAAAAAATGGTGAACGTGAGGGTGATTTGCACGTCTTTGGCCATCCATTGTGACTGTCCCAGCGACAGCTTATTGAGCACTCTCACTGCCTGAGCTTAGCGTTCAAAAAGCTTTTTACGACTATATTTCTCTGGGCCAGGGTTTGTCTGTTGTGCTCCTTTTGTTAGATCTAACTGCAGCTTTTGATACGGTCGATCATGCCATTCTGGGTTGGGATCACTGGGTCTGTACTGGACTGGTTCCGCACATACCTCCATGGAAGGACGTTCTGTGTTAATTGGGGAACGCATTTTCCTCCTGGGAGGACCTTCGCTGGGGGGTCCCACAGGGCTTGATTCTCGGCCCTCTTCTTTTTTCCATTTATTTGCTGCCCCTTGGCCCAATCCTCCGTAAACATGGCATTCAGTTTCACATATATGCAGATGACTGCCAGATTTACACCTCGTTTCGACAGGGGGATGGTCTTGATATCATGTCCCTTGAGTCCTGTCTCAACAAGGTTAAGTCTTGGCTAGCGGCAAATTTCCTACATCTTAATGAGGGTAAAACAGCTGATTATTATCAGTCCAAATAGCAGGCAGTCTATGAGTTCCAAAGTTGACCTGGGCCCTCTCTCCCCCTTTTTGAAGTAAGTGGTCACTAGCTTGGGAGTGAGAATTGACTCTGGCCTTAAGTTTTGATGCCAACTTTGTGAGTCGATCATGTTTTTTTAATCTTCGACGCCTTTCTAAAATCAAACCTATGCTGTCGAGAGTCCACCTGGAGCAGGTACTCCATGCTTTTGTAACCTCAAGGCTAGATTATTGTAACTCCCTTTATGCTGGGCTCAGTCAGTCATCACTTCATCGGCTCCAGATTGTGCAGAACAGTGCCGCCAGTTTTCTGACCGGGGCCAGGAAATGGGACCATATCAGCCCAGTTCTGGCCTCCCTACACTGGCTTCCGGTCTTTTATTGGGCATGTTTTAAACTCTTGGTATTTATTTTTCGCTTCTTTCAGGGAGGTCTACCTTCTTATTTATCGGCACTCCTGAAGAGACATGTGCCAACACGCTCTCTGCGCTCCTCTGATCAGTGCCTGCTTGTGGTCCCCCGCACTAGGTTTTGGACTCGTGGCGATCGGGCTTTCTCAGTTCTAGCGCCATCCCTCTGGTCAGTTAGACTATCTACATCTCTGCAGGTTTTTAAGAGTCGACTGAAAACACATTTTTATTGTCTAGCGCAGGGTTTCTCAACCCTGGTCCTCAGCGCCCCCCTGTCCTGCATGTTTTCCATGTTGCCCTTTCAAACACCAGTGTTTCCCTGCTGCCACACACCTGACACAAATGAGTGAGTGATTACCAGGCTTCTGCAGCCATGTGCTGAAGCAGAGACATGGAAAACATGCAGGACAGGGGGGCGCTGAGGACCAGGGTTGAGAAACCCTGGCGCTTCCAGACCTTGCTTGAAGTCTGCTTGTTTTTATGTGTCTATGTTCCATGCATTATGTATATGCATGTTTTATGTATTTTTATAGTTTTATATTGTCGTTTACTGTTTTAAATTTTTTTTATCATGTTTTTATGTTGTTCTTCAGCGCCTTGGCCTCCCGTGATGGGAGTGGAAGGCGCTTTATAAATAAAGTTTTGATTGATTGATTGATTGACAGGTTTGTATTGTTTGTAGCGTATCCGCTAACCCAATAAAAAACATCGGCAAACTATCATTTTATTGTTGATTTTTACAGATTTCCACAACAGTTTGGTAATAACACGAACCTGATTAGCTCCTTCTGAAACCTTTTATGCAACCATTTCTCAAAGATATAATTCACATATATTGCATATGTGCTAGCTAGCTAGCCAAACATCAGCTTGTATTCTTGCAAACCAGACACGTTGTTTCCTGTAATACACAAATCCATCGGCCCCTCACCTCTCTTTAAACAGAGCAGAGCTTTCATGGCATAAAAATGAGTCTACTTCACTGAAAAGCTGCAGGATCTGACAGAGAGACACCCACGGTTTCTTTATATAACACCTTTTTATAGCACCTATTTACCTTGAAACGATGTTGCCAAGTAACAGCATCCCGATCGTGCGGTGTGTGTGGGGGTATGAGAGGGTGGTGTTGGTGATGGATGTCCTGAGGTGCTGTTATTGGCTGTAAAAGTAGAATTCTTACAGCAGCTGGCCAAATGACTCCAAATAATTTTTACTGTAGTGCAGGTCGGCTGCTGTTAACGACTCCCATAAGGCTAAACACCTTATGTTCAATGGTGTTGCTTATGTTTTCTCTTTTTTATATATATTTTTCTAATTCCCTCCCTTGATCGCCCTCCGACTGCTTAACTGATACATGTACTACAGTAATCCTCCTTCTCAGTGAATAGGATTAATATTTAATTCAAGAAGAGCCTTTCATCGATAGTGCTTGCTCTGTTTGAGGTGATTTCAGCCAGCTTTCGGCAGACTGGAGGGAGGATGAGCGAAAGTGTCTGTTTTTTGGATTTCAAAGGATGGATTCATCAGCTCTGCAGCAGAGTGACTCATTGGGGTTAAAAAACATAGATATCGTCTAAGTTTTAAAAAAGGTGATGCATGAGATGTCCTTCAATTGCATTAGATGTAGTTTCCTGCACCACTGGAAAAAAACAGCATAGCTGGTTACCAGCATATGTTGTGTTTTGGTGCTGGTATGCTGGTCCACCAGCTAAACCAGCACCAAAACACAACATATGCTGGTAACCAGCTATGCTGGTCTGTGCTGGTTTTTCCAGCAGGCTGGTTAGATTGTAATGTAATAGTTTGAAACGCTGGTATTTGTGAGCATAAAGGTCCCATTATGTTCTGATCCACTGCAAAGCTGATCCAGGATTATTCCAGAGGCAAGAACACATGACTGGGTAAACTTCACCAACCTGCCGCCTTCTCAATACACCACCATGAAAAAAAAAGTATTTAGTCCCTTGCAGATCAAACTATCATGGTCCTATATGGATAAAGGAATTACATCAATGGTCTTTTTATAGGGTCAAAGGTATTTCAGGATTTTCTGGGGGAGAACAGAATTCATGCAGGGGTGGATCTACAAGGGTTCAAGGAGGGGCCTACTGCCGAAACCAGTTATTTTTCTAAATATGTCGTTTGAATTTATTTATTTGTTTATTCTTGTGTTTATTTTGTGGATCATCTGTTTTTCACCTCAGATTTTGATGTACTTCAATGAAAAGTATGAAATATACTCCCCCCCATGTAAAATGTTCTAGATGAGTCTCTGATTCGTGGGTCCATTAGTTACATCATGCGGTCCAAGTCCTGAGGCAACAAAGCAGCCCCAGACCATCACACCTCCACCGCCATGTTTGACTATGATCTTCTTCTTTATCTGTTTGTCTCGTCTGTCCACAGAATATTTTCCTGAGGATAATCAAGGTCTTTTCTTGTAAATGTGAGATATACCTTTGTGTTCCTTTAGATCTTGTTCTGGGTTATTTTGTACTAGAACTTCTTTTGAGTAGAACAACATGTGTTGCTTTTAGAGATTTTTTAGCACTTTTAGATCTTGTGTGTTCAGACCTGTGATTTCTTAATTCCACAGTTTTGGTAGTAATCATCAGACCTGGTTATGACTGGTGGAACTGAACTCAACTGTTTAAATGATGATAATATAATAATAACAGTTACTGTATTTTGGGATTTACCCAATGGGTCATTTATTATGGTTGCAAACCACCCAGAGCCTGAGCCAAAGAGTATGAAATCTACCCAAGGCACCAGTGGGCTGTTTTACAGGATTAAACCTGAGCCTTTAAATTTTTAAAATTTATTTTATTCACAAGGGTGTCGATTTCAGAGATGACGTTTTGCAAGTTTCTGTTGCGAAAATCATGATTATCATTTAAAATATTACATAAAATATTTAGAACACCTGCAGTGGGAAGACATTAATTATAAAAGGCTGTTGGCTCATAATATAATAATAAAGGTTAGATGTTGAAAATTTTTAAAAATACTTGAAAACAAGCTATGCCATGTTGGTTTTTTATTCATTAATTTTGCACATCCAATAAGTAAGGTTTTTCACTCAAGGTCAGATTTTACTTCAACATGAACATTTAATTAACCTATGGTAACAAAATAATCGATATTCATTTTATTTTATTATTTATTGCTTCAGAAGAAACAGCATGTAAAAATGGTGATGTGGATGAAACTTTAGCACCACCCAGTGGTTCCAGCAGCGATTGTTGGTGTGCCCTTACGTCATCAACTTACGTGGAAATCCGTTCCCCACAAGTTATTTACTGGCATCAGACTCCAAATCGGAAATAAAAGCAATATCCTTTCAAATTAAAGTACTTCTAAAATTATTATTATTATTATTATTATTATTATTATTATTATTATTATTATTATTATTATTATTATTTATGAAGTGTTAATTTTTTCAAGAAAAAAAATCACATTTTCACAATATTTTGTAACGCTATAGGACAAATTTGGTAATTCACAGTTGAGTAATGCTTTTGCAAAAATGCTTTAAAATATAGGCTTCATGATAGCTGCTTGTGTTCTGGACATAATAATTTAACTTTTAGGATTTGCATCAAAAATCAATATATTTCACAGGCTGTAGAGTGGCTTGCTTAGTGCAACGTGTCAACAAGGTTTAAGGTTATAATAAGGTTATAAGTTTGTTTAAATGTTAGTTCAATTGAGCTTTATTTGCATAGCCATCAAGCACAATGATCAAGGTGCTTTGCAGAAAATAAATGAACAGGTAAAATTAAAATCACATATTAAGTAAATCTAGTAAAATAAAGGATTAAATGTGATTTATTGATCTAATAAAATTTATTAAATGAAATTAAAAAAATAATGACTTTATGGATTGTTGCAAAGCTAAAAATGCTGAATTGTGGGTTTTTCAACACACCAGCGGTGTGGGTGAAGGACCTCAGTATTGGTTATGAAACCCCAGGTATTAGGTCTCTAGAATATTTTTATAAATCAAAATACCATACAATTTTTATTTATAGCTCGTCTAAAAATAGCATGGCAGCTAACCATAGGGCTGTACGTGGAAAGAGCAAGATTCTCAGAACAAAAACAGCATTTCCCAATGAGACAAAAAAAAAATAGATGAAACAATTAACATAATTTTTTAAAATGTGATCATAAAAAGTTGCATAAGAAGAGGAAAAAACATTAAAACTAACTAACAAATTATTTTCAATTACATATTTTGCCTTAAATGTTGCAATTTTTTTAACGGGGTTTATTTGTAAAGTTGAAGCAAAGTGTGGTGGCTCCGTGAATTGTGTTGTGCTTCTGGGCATAGTGACTATTCTATTCTATTCTATTCTATTCTATTCTATTCTATTCTATTCTATTCTATTCTATTCTATTCTATTTGTTAAAAAGTTTAGCAGTGATTTCTTTAACTCCAACCACCAAGCGCGGGTCACTCTGTGCAGCTTTCATTTTGTTTGTTATGTCACCATAAATAGGTTCTTTTTAATGCACTTTTATATATTCTTGTGCATTTTTTGATCCCAGTGTTGTTTTTGCAGTAAATGGAAAGCGTTCAGAAAGTGCTTAATTTTGAAATGTCAGACCGGAAGTGGTTTTTTTTTCAAGCTTGTTGACTTTGTTGCACAACGTTGGCTTCTCTATTTTCCTCAGCGAGCGCGTCGGGGTAGCAGCCATTTCTGCCGCTGTGTGTTCTCCTCCTGTTGGGGACGTTTAGACTCAAATCTTTCCGTGACTGAAACCTCGGACTACAGACACAAGTCAGACTCGTCTCTTTTTTTCTGGCCTGGCTTATTTGCCGGCTGAATCTAGTCGGGATGGACCCAGCAAGCCGATACCAAGTGGTGAGTAAAACCCGACCAACAGGGATCAAAACAGTCTGAATCACTCGGCCTTCTACTAAAACAAAACCGGGCCTTGTTTTTTAAAAATAAAATAAATATTTGCGCGTTAGTTTTTTAACTTAAACTTGTTTTATTTAGACATAAATACTCCCCAAAACCCTGTACATAATAACTCTAGTCGTTTTCTATGTTTAACAAATAGCTTAAGCCTTTTGTTTTGACATCTGACAAGCTACTTCCGCGTTGGCTAAGCTAAGGTTAGCCGACACGGCCTTTTAAGTTTGAAATAGTTAAAAGTATGTTTTTCTAAAACACTATATTCAGTGTGTTTTAAATAAATCGTTTAAAATATTTAAGGGAAATGAAGCAGCTGTCGTTAGAAATGATGACAATATTAGCTTAGCCTGCTAGCACGCGTATTAGCATAGACGGGACTTTTTGAAGTTGCTTCCGAGATTTAAAAAAAGATAAAGGTCACGGAGCGGAAACGAAAGCTTAAAGGCGTGTTTTTTCTAAACATTTGCTACTTTTTGTAGATATTTTGTGACTTCTTGGTGAGTTTTGCAGTAAAATTACAAGTTACTTCAGTATCGTGTGGTTTAGCTAAATGTGTCTTGGTTTTAAATGTCCTGTCAGTTGATTTGGAACATAAATTATATCAGAGTTAATTTTAAACGCAGATATTTAATATAAAGTCAGTTTTGTTTCCAAATGCTTGAGGTTTTTCTGACTGATTATCCCGCAGGGTAGCCCAACAACACACCAGATTCCAGGAATTAGTCGGTGGCTAGGGTCTCAGATGCCTGACAGCCTCCTCTTTGCTTTCCGTGAGCTTGGAGGGTATTTGGACACAGGAGGCGGCTTGTGGCGGTGTTGTTAGGCTGTTATGTAACCCTCCGTGTACTGATCCGTCCTTGATTCTCAGCCAGTCGTCATTCACTCACCGCTGGAAGAGCACATTCTCAACTTTATCATGACCAGCACCTCTCTGAAGCCTCTCCAGGTATTAGTCACATCCTTGGTTAGTACTAAGGGTGTTTCCCCTGTTTATAGTTGAACGAACGTTGCCATTACTTCATGGAAAACTTCAGAGTGTCAAGATTTTTAGGTCCATCATTCTGAGACTGACTTTATTTTTAAATTCTGCTTCAGAACCGGACTATACAAGCAGATTCTCTTATTTCTCCAAAACTCCGTTGGATGTTTTTGTTATTTTTTGCAACTGTTTGGTGGCAGCCGCCCTACGTCACCCAGGAATTTGTTTTAAGGCTACAAACAAGCGGAACTCCCTCAACCACCAGAGCTTTCGTTCTTCCAGAAGAGAGGTGGAAAATGACTCCAACCTGTTATTTTTATTTAGGCGACGACCTTGAAGAAAATGTCCACGATCATGATTTTGCTGTTCTCAGGGCTCATTTCTGGCTTATCTTTGGTTTATGATTAGCGCTACGTGGTTATCTGTGGTTTTGGGTGACGTCTGATTCGGCCTTGAAGAGAATTTAGAGTTTAGAAACTGTGAAACCACAGTCTCATGCTCGGATTGTCGGGTAAAAGAAAGAAAAACGTCTCATTTAGTCAGTTCGTGTCAGCTTTGTTGACACGTAAGAGGAGACTTGCCTGTGGATGTTTTTTTCTTCTGAAGGTGAGAAGGACTTGTTCCCTCTTCTCGCCCTCCCAGAGTTCATTCCAGGCACTCTACCCATCACGTCCCATCGCTCCTCTGTAATTTCAAACGGCTCTTGGCGCTTAGAAAAATAAGTGGGCCTAACTTTGCAGCTGGGCCTCCTGGATTTGGCGGAACGCTTCATTTGCTGATTACATTTATGCAGATTGCTTTTCCAGAGACGTACCAACGTGGTCTCTGGTGTCCTAAAGCGTCAAACTTTCTCTTGAAGTCAGACGAAAGCTGCCAGTAGCTTTATTCCTGAACAAACGTGTTGATTTATGAGGACATTCATCTGATACCTTCAGACTCAAAATCTTAAAAGTTTTGTTTGTTTACATTAGCAGTAAGTTATCAGCTATTCACCTTACTTTTCACTTAAACCAAGACACTTGGATGTTGCAGAGATTAACTTTGCCATTAATGAATCTTCCAAAAACAGTTTTGAGCTAGAGACATGCAATTCATTCAGTTTTTAGTTCCACTTCTGCCCTAAATGACCACAATAACAGCATATTTGATCCTATGTCTTTACATATTTTACAAGCATCCAGTAGCCTAGAATTCTAGACCAGTGGTTCCCAACCTTTTTTCCACAAGGGACCCCCTTGTTTGTGTCCAAGATGAGCCAGGGCCCCCCACCCCCAACTGTTACCCCCAAACACACATCTAAAGTGCTTAATTACAAGCTTTTTTACAGACATACAGAGTTATGACTCATATAGTGTCTTGATTACACTATTGGTTGTGTTATTGGGATTTTATAAATGTAATCTTTATAAACTCGGAATCTCAGCACAGACAAAATTGTGGGGACCCCCTAGGGGATTCCCGGACCCTAGGTTGGGAACCACTGATCTAGACCAACCGTATCAGTAGCAAAAGGATTTTGCTCTGCATGTTGGTCTAGCCACGCTCCATTGAGCCTACTATTGGCTCAGCTAAGTTTAGGCTCGGCCAACCACAGCTCTATGTTTGGAGAGAGACTATGGGTGGGGCTTAGCACCATTATGGCAGAGCTTTTGTAGTTTTTTTTTACGATTAGTTGCCATAGAGAAAAACTACAAAGCGGGAATAGCGCTCATTTAAAATGGGCTTTGGCATCAACGCTGAACCATACCATACCATTTTATTTGTAGAGCGCTTTTAACATGGCATTACAACCAACCAAAGCGCTGCACATTAAAAAACACAAGCTAAAATAGTCAGGTATGTCATAAAAACAATTAAAAAGAACAATGAACTAAAACCAATAAAACAAAATAAAACCACAATATAAAATACACAGATTTAAAATCGAACAAACAAGGTGGAAAAACCTAAGAACGATTTAGAATTGGGCTTCTAGGTACTTTTTTCTTCTTCGACTGTGTTTGTTGGACTGCACCGACTGATTTCTATAAAGATGACGATTCTTTTGCATAACAAACGGTAAACGGTGGTCGTTCACGGCTTGTTAAACCCACTTTAACGGTTCCGTATATACACTGCTCACAAAAATTAAAGGAACACTTTAAAGAAACACATTGGATGCATCAGATCTCAATATGAAGTTGGATATCTATACAAATAACGACAGGGCAATGTCTTAGGAACAAAAGGATGCCAAGTCTTTTAATGGAAATAAAAGTTTTCAGCCTACAGAGGGCTCAATTGTGTAGACACCCTAAAATCAGAGTGAAATGAAGATGTAGCAGGCTAGTCCATTATTTCAAAAACTTCATTTCTGCAACTCAAAATGCTTTTCAGTATCTTGCGTGGCCCCCACGAGCTTGTGTGCATGCTTGACAACGTCGGGGCATGCTCCTAATGAGACAACGGATGGTGTCTTGTGGCATTTCCTCCCAGATCTGTGTGAGGGCATCCCTGAGCTCTTGTACAGTCTGAGGAGCAACCTGGCGCCGCCTAATGGACCCAAACATAATGTCCCACAGATGTTCTATTGGGTTTAAGTCAGGGGATCGTGAAGGCCATTCAATTGTTTCAATTCCTTCATCCTCCAGGTACTGCCTGCATACTCTTGCCACATGAGGCCGGGCATTGTCGTGCATTAGGAGAAAACCAGGACCTACTGCATCAGCGTAGGGTCTGACAAAGGGTTCAAGGATTTCATCTGGATACCTTATGGCAGTCAGAGCACCATTTCCTAGGCAGTAGAGGTCTGTGCGTCCCTCCATGGATATGCCTCCCCAGACCATCACTGACCCACCACCAAACCTGTCATGTTGAACGACGTTGCAGGCAGCATAACGTTCTCCTTGTCTTCTCCAGACTCTTTCACGTCTATCACAGGTGCTCAGGGTGAACCTGCTCTCGTCTGTAAAAAGTACAGGGCGCCAGTGGCGGACTTGCCAATTCTGGTGTTCTTGAGCAAATGCCAGTGGAGCTCTACGGTGCTGGGCAGTGAGCACAGGGCCCACTACAGGACGTCGGGCCCTCAGGCCATCTTCATGAAGTCTGTTCCTGATTGTTTGGGTAGAGACATTCACACCAGTGGCCCTCTGGAGGTCATTCTGTAGGGCACGAGCAGTGCTCAGCCTGTTCCGCCTTGCACAAAGGAGCAGGTATCGGTCCTGCTGATGGGTTGTGGACCTTCTACGGCCCTGTCCAGCTCTCCGAGAATAACCGCCAGTCTCCTGAAATCTCCTCCATGTTCTGGAGATTGTGCTGGGAGACACATTAAACCTTCTTGCTGCAGCACGTGTGGATGTGCCATCCTGGAGAAGTTGGACAACCTGTGCAACTTCTGTAGGGTTAAGGAATCGCCTCATGCTGCCAGTAGAGATAATTACTCAAGCCAAAACTAGCACGAGTGGAAAACCAGCCAAAAAAGATCAAGAGGGAGAAACTTGAAATGACCTCCACATGTTAAACCAGTCCTGTTTTGAGGGTTTTGTAATTGTTGCCACTTTAGTGCACCTGTCGTTAAGTCCATGAACACCAATACAGCTGAAAGTGATTAACAATGCCCTCAGCTGCTAAATCAACCAGAAAATTATCAGACAGGTTTAATTGATTTCATGCCAGGCCCAATAAAAAAAGTGTTCCTGTAATTTTTGTGAGCAGTGTATAATTAAACGACCCCGTAGCTGCCCAGAAGTGCCTGTTGTAAATATTGACAGTTCTTCCATACAAACAGTTCATAACTTATCAACAAACAGCAACACTAAAGGAATTTACAACATTTAGACCCTCTGAATATCAGGGAATATTTAACACAGTATTTATCTAGTTTATTTGATCTCTGAAAAGATTTATGTACAAAATCTTAATGTAATTTCATGAATTTTGGCAGATTTGATCAAAATACAATAAAGGTGTTTATATTACAATCATGTCCTATTTGACTCACTAATGAAGATGAACATGAGGCTAAAGTTACGTCTATTTGCTGTTTGCGTCACCCGGCGGACAATCTGAGCAAAACTCTCTGAAAAGTTCTTCTTTTAAGTCACGGGTGTTGTTTGTTTGGATCTTGTTTATGTTTAGAGGTAAATTCACGATTTAGTTGCAGCGGACCTCTTCACCTCAGCTCACTGCAGCTTGACCCCGCCCACCACATCGCACATGCTGGAATTTTTCTGGTTTTGGAGCACATTTAATATCTAATTCTGTGATTTTCACATCTTAAAGATTTAGTTTTTGACAATTCAAACTGAACTGGTCTTCTAAAGGGTACCTTTCAGGTTTAATATTGGGTAAATACAACCTGAGCTAAACATCACATGACACACCAGTCACTATTTACTCAACAAAAGAAAACACAGAGGTCAAAAGCAGAAGAAACACCAAATGAGGCACATTAACCAAGGGGTTAAAATGTTCAAAGTTCAAGGGAAAAGTTCTTATTTGGCAAGAAAATGTGAAACCCAAACAGCTGAGAGTGCAGCCTTGTTCCCAGTTGGTGCCGCTGTGTGAAAGCAGATTGAGCAAAGCTCATTGAGTTACATAATAACTACCTGGTGGTGTAATGCTCTCATGCTAGGTTTTGGGTTTAGTTCCGTTTCCCTCTCCTTGCTCGTTGGTCACCTTCCACGTTTCTGCTTCTCCTTCAGTTGCACAACGAGGAGGACTCCTCAGAAGCCTCCACCAGCCAGCAGCAGCCGTCCACCTCTGCCACAGTCCAAGATGTCGGGCAGGATCAGAATCAGGTCGAGCCCAGCGCTGCGGCGGCTACAGTGGAAGCAGAGGCGCCTCCTCCTCCTTATGCCTCCATCAACTTAGGAGCAACCGCTGCAGCACCTGGTCTTAAACTTTTTGATATGTTTCGCTCCCAGGAATAACAACTGGGTTTAAAATTTGCACCAATGAGTCACGTTTCTCTTTTTCTTTTCCTCTCTTGTAACCGAGTGGTCCTGTTTCCCTTCCTGTCGTTTCCACAGAGACCAGTTTCCAAGGTGATTTCCCAGTGCCTCCACCCTACAGTGTCGCCACCTCACTACCCACATATGATGAGGCTGAGAAGGCCAAAGCGGCCGCCATGGCTGCTTCCACGGTGGAGGTGTTGCCTCGGGTAAGAATCTATCTGTGTGCGACTAAAATCAGGAAGCAGAAAAAAAGATGCCGTATAATAGGATACCTTTATTTTTACTTTTGTTTTCGATTGCCTTTCTTTTGTTTCGTTTCTTTTTGCCTCTTTTCACCCAGTATTCCGCTGCTTATTCGAGGAACAAAAATTCAGAGAAAAATTTGTGAATTGGTTTTCTCGAAGCTTCTGGTCTAAACTCCCCCACCCATCTGGCCTGCGTACCAAAACAAAAGCTTCAAGGCGTTGGCTGGTTTTCTTTTCCTTTGTTTGTTTCTGCATTCCAAACCTCTCCCACATCAGAGCTAAACATCAACAAGATGAATGAACACCGAGTTACTCGTCAGCATTTTCTTTTTATAACTTGAATGATTCATTTTCTAATCGGCCAGCAGAGAGCAAACGTGTTTAACGATTCCATTGATTTTGATTACTTTGTTTAAGGACGAGGACTTCTCACCCAGAGATGATTTTAGTGACGCAGAACAGCTTCGAGTTGGGAACGACGGGATCTTTATGTTGGCCTTTTTTAGTAAGTTCTACTTATCCCAAAATGTTCCGGGCTGAAAACATGTACAGAGACGTGTAACAGTTAAAACGTAAACACTAAAGCTAATTTTCTTGAATATTTGTTTTTCAGTGGCCTTCTTGTTCAACTGGATCGGGTTCTGTCTGTCCTTCTGTCTGACCAACACCATCGCCGGGCGCTACGGCGCCATCTGTGGTTTCGGTCTTTCCCTCATTAAGTGGATTCTCATTGTCAGGGTAAGTTAGAGGCTGACAGATCATCAAAATTTAACCCAAACCCTAAGATTTTGGGGCTTTGTCTTAGTGTACAATATATATCGCAGTATTTTAAAATCCAATGTTAGCGACGGAGTTGAGAATAAATCCAATGGCCCAATGCTCATTTTCCACAAAAAATGGTGTTATCGAAACATCACATTAGATTAGTTTTTTAGTAATGTAAAAATGTGGCCGGTGTGTGCCTTCGTCTTGGTGAGTTTGGCCCATTTCTGTTGGTTTAGACACCACTGAGGTATAATTTTCCATCTCTATACTAAAAGTAAACTAGCTAGCTTCTGCTTGTCTAACGTTTAATCCTGATAAACACTGAGACCACTGGAGAATTCCCTAAATGGGAGACGGGTAGTTTTCACTAGTATTGACCACCACCTATGCTGATTACTCTAATATGACTACTTTTGTCAGTTATTAGTAATGTAACATGTTTCTACTGCCAAATCAGTAATCAGATTACAGTAACTTAGCCAAGTCATCGTAGCTATTATTTTCATTTCCATTGGTGAAAAGGCGTATTTCCTTTTCTTTTTTGCGTCTTGGTGAGTGTCGAAAGTTACCGATACGCTCTTGTAATTTAACTTGGTTTTAAAATCAGGTGATTGGTAAAGTAACTTACTTTTTTAAAAGTAATCAGATTACAGTAACTTAGCCAAGTCATCGTAGCTATTATTTTCATTTCCATTGGTGAAAAGGCGTATTTCCTTTTCTTTTTTACATCTTGGTGAGTGTCGAAAGTTACCGATATGCTCTTGTTATTTAACTTGGTTTTAAAATCAGGTGATTGGTAAAGTAACTTACTTTTTAAAAAGTAATCAGATTACTTGGCACCACTTTACAATAAGGCTCTGCTTATAAATGGCTAATAAATAGTTTTAAAGTGTTATTACTCAATCTAATGCTTTATAATGATTGATAAATGTTTATTATGTATAAAGTACATTATTATTTGCCCAAAAACTCTAAGTTCTTAAAAGTTAGTAACTTGGGCTGAAATGTCTAATATATGAAGTCTAGATGAAGTACATAGGTCAACAGATTTGGTTCACTATTTGGCAAGAAACTAGTGATTTTAGGCTCTTTCGTAACATTAATTATTGCATAATAAACAATCTTTTATACAGCATTATAGATTGATTAATAATACATTTATAAACCATTTATTAGCCATTGATAAGGTGAGCCTTATTGTAAAGTGGTACAGATCACGTTTCTAGATAAGTGGCAATACTCCTACGTTGCCTTGGAGTCGTCTTAGATGCAGCTGTACCAGAAACAAACAAAATATGTAAACATCTGCTACTATTTAGCCAAACAGCTCTTGTTTTCTGTCAAACGTCTGGGCAGCTGAGAATAGAAAATGTTTCTTTGTGTGTTCAGTTCTCGGACTACTTCACTGGCTACTTCAACGACCAGTACTGGCTCTGGTGGATTTTCCTGCTGCTTGGTGAGTCCACAGAAGTCTTTTGTTGCTTTCTTAAAAACCAAAAGAAATCTAGTCTTCATTCTAAAGAGGAACCAAACTTCTCCCCCATGCAGGCCTCTTGCTGTTCTTCAGGGGTTTTGTGAACTACCTTAAAGTTCGCAACATGTCAGAAAACATGGCCACCTCTCACAGAACGCGCCTCTTCTTCCTCTACTAAAGGTACCAGTCACAGCTGGTTGTAAAGCGCACTCTGCTGGGCGCTCTAAGACGCTGTAGTTATTGGATATCCCTTTTCTCCAGGTTTCCCTCCCAACAGCATTCCTTCCCAATGCCAAGTTCCTTCCCTCGCCCTCATATGACCTGACTCAGGAGCCGAACAGCGAAGAGAGGAAGCGGGGAAGGAGAAGAGAAAAGGAGACAGACGTAAGGAGAAAGTGTTATCGGTGTCATTAATTGCATAAAGTGACTCACCCTGAAGCCGATACGTCTCTTTAAAATTCCCTGGAACATTTCGGTTTCCGACATTTGCCTTTGATTCAAACCTCCACATGTTGTCGACGGCTGTTTAGATAACTTATCACTGAAGGCGCGTTTACTCAGAAAGCACAATGAACTCACTTCAGTAAAACAAAGTAAATTCATTCAAACCAACCTGGTTACTCTGCTTTAGATTAAAGATGTTGCTTATCCAGTGTTAAAGGCAGCTTGGTGCAGAGTTTAAAGTAGATTTCACACCTTTAATAAAAAAGGCTTCAGACTGGAGTCTTTTTGCTCAACTGTTACACATTACAATAAATCTCTAACGAAGTGTGGTACTGAGCTAAAATAACCCACCTTCTTAGATTTAGAGTGTTATGATCAAGTCTTACTTTAACCGTCATGCAGCATTTTTCTGCAGTTTGACAACGTGAAGCTAAAACAACTCCTCAGTCCTTTCACATAAAACAACAAGAATTGAAGAAACCTGATGTCCACTGATCAGTTTGCATATCTCTCTCTCTCACACACACACACACACACACACACACACACACACACACACACACACACACACATTCTCTCATAGTGAGGACTGTCCATTGACTTCCATTCATTTTTAAGACTGTATTATGCCTAACCATAACCAATGCTGTCTTTCTAACCATAACCTCAACAAAAACTTAATTCACACCATACCACTAAAACCAAATGGTAAGCATTTAAAAAATGTGAGGAACACAAAAATGTCCTCGCTTTGAAAAATGTCCTCACTCTGTTGGTTAAAAACCTGTGATGGTCCTCCGTATGTAGTAAATACAAGAACACACACACACACTCTCTCTCACACACACACACACACACACACACACACACACACACACACATGTGTGCATTTATGGTTTATGAAACCACTATGACTTGGTGGTGGTTTATGGGGACACACATTTCCTCATAAACAGGTAATCTGTTGAACACAAAAACTATGTCAAAATGTTTTATTTTACCCATGGAAGATAATGCTCACTTAAAAAATAAGAAAAACCTATCAGAACATACATACATTCCACTATGACATTTTGAATGGTTTATGAGACCATGACAACATGGTGGTTTGTATCCCACACGCACGAATTCTTTGCATCTGGTGAACACAAAAAGTATGTCAACATGTTCTATTTTACCCATGGAAGAAAAGCCTCACTTCAAAAATAAAATAAAAACTATCAAAAAATACACACAATCATCT
>SSNS01000183.1:1084877-1123848 GCA_006937985.1 Aphyosemion australe | reverse complement strand
AATTTCAAACCGAGCATCAGAATGCAAGAGGAGAATTTCAGAGACTGAACAGTTTTTGGCATCAGATGGACTAATGAAATATCCACTGAGCAACAGTTGTTGAGGTCAGAGTGGTTCTAGATCAGTGGTTCCCAATCTGGGGTCTGTGACCCCCACAAGGGATCCCCACAACATTGAAGGGGGCCACACAATTTCATTGTCAGGACTGAGGTTGTGAGGTTACCAGGATATTTGTAAAAATTACATGTATAAAATCAAGATAACACACCTAATAGTACAATCAAAACTGTAAGAGGCATAAATCTCTATGTATAAAGTTAGTAATTTTTCACTTTTAATTGTGTGCATGCGGGTAGGAGTTTGGGTTGGGTTGGCTTATCTTAGACACAAGAAAAGAGGTCCCTGTGAAAAACATGTTGGGAACCACTGTTCTAGATCAGGGGTTCCCAAATATTTTTCTTTGAGGACCCCCTTGCCTGTGTCCAAGACAAGCCAGGACCCCCAACTCCTACACGCATAAACACATTAAATGTGATAATTTGCTAAATTTATACAGACATACAGAGTTATAACTTTTATATGGAGTTCTGATTATACTGTGGGGTGTGTTATTAGGATTTTATAAGTGTAATTTTTACAAATAAAATCTTGCTAACCTCAACCTCAGCAAAGATAAAATTATGGAGAACCCCTGTAATCTTGTGGGGACCTCATTTGGGGTCCTGACCCCTGATTTGGGAACCCCTGTTCTAGATGATCAAAAGACAACAATATCCACCACAACCTTGAAGCAGATGGACTCCAGCAGCAGAAAACCAAACCGGCTTTAACTTCTGTCTCAGCTAAGAACAGGAAACAGGCTTCAATACAAACAGGATCACCGGAACTGGACAATAAAACTGGGAACATTTCCATGACTGGTGAGTTTATGTCAACTACAGGAATCAGATGATAAATATTAGGGAGTATTTGGAAAATTGTCTACAAGTATTTTAGCCTATACTGTCCATGGCTGTGAATTAGTGTCATGTTCTCATGTACCACAAGAGGGCAGTGCCCACTCACTAATCATCCCTGGGAAGAACTGCAGCTTGTGTTTAGGTTTAATTAAAATGGACCCAATACAAGCAGCTTTTTAATGTCATTTTTACTGTATTTGCAGGAAACGATTCATGATCCAGGTCCAGTTCGCACAACACTTGGTTGCAATGTCTTCTTTCTTCCATAAGTAAAAATTCAGAGTGTTGCCTTTGGAAAATGCTTATTTTTCTAAAAAAACGACCATCCTTTATGCCAAGACTACTCCCGAGTATATTCATGTTGAGAGGTTACCAAACCACATTCGGCTCAGAAATCCTTGGAGCTACAAGCTGACAGCTCTGACAGTTGGGTCTCAGCTATTTCCTTCCTGTGTGAATTATACACCAGGTTTTGATGTCAAATTAAAGGACAAGATCGCATTGAACATTGAAGGCTATTGACGTTATGGGTTAATGTCTCGTCTACCCCATGCCCCAGTCTGGCCTCACTCTTTTACAGACCCCTCATGTCCCCATTTACATAACTCTTCCGGTTTTCTCTTTACGAGGTTCCCCTTCCTCCTCTGACCTCGTACCCTTTATCCTCTTGAAATCTCTGCTGCTCCAAAGTCCTAAATCTGACAAGGTGGGACCCAGTCAGGGCTCAGGACCCTCTTAGGGCCCAGCCCCATTGCAAAGTAAACGCCAGCACTTGCAGAGAAAAATGTAAAAAACCAAACCGTGCTGACGACGTCTGTCGGCAGCATATCTGTTGGCTGTTCAGCTGCCCAGCTACTGCTCCGTAAGGCTTGATTTGTACCATCTTTATTTACAGTCTGAGAGGGTCAATGCATCTATTTGCACCGTAAAGTGCGGCACTAGTGCTACGAGTGTCGCCTTAACCAGAATGGTGGAATAGAGACATGAATAGAAACCAAACATCGGAATGCAAAACAGGAGTTGAAGCTTGGAACAGGACAAACATCCTCCCTGTGTCGGATCCAGTGCAAGTTATAATCCCCACTCGTTATGTGTTGTCATACACTTCAAATATATATTTCTATATATTTTTTCAGGTGTTGACTCTTGTCTTCCTGCTGTTTATTCATATATTAATTCCTCTGTTAGGTAGCTTGTGAAACACCGTAATTGTATTTGCCTACTAAAATGTGGTAATGAGATTTTTGTGTTGTAAATATAATTAGTTTTCTGAAAAACTTAAACAACTTGGCTTGATTGTAGTACCAAGGGTTTTAAGTTTATTGTTACACTCTGACAATGAGAAAGAAAAAGGTAGCAAGATTACAGAAAATTCCATTTAAACTTTTTCTTTAACAGTTTGCACTCATTTAACATTATTTCAAAAAAATGTAATTAGGAATGAAAATCTCTGCTACTGTACACGGAGCTAGCATTTAAACCATTGAGAAAATGCATTAAAGCTTTCAAAAATTTGGCAGAAGCTTCAAACTTTTGGTCGACGCCTTAACTTCTGATGGTCTTTAAAAAGGAACGTTTGGAGTGGAAATATCTTTAATGACTGTTTGTTTTAAAAACGTGTGGTTTGAAATGCTAACTGATTAGATTTAAGATAAAGCCACAAGGGAAATTAACCGTTATTAAATCTGAATATTAGCAGATTGATGAAGATAAACGGCATCCTTCGAAGCCACAAAAATTTTCCACATTCTTTAGTTGAGCAATTGCAACAACTTTCTAAAAATTATTTGTTTTTATAACCCAAAGGATTTATAGTAAGCTTTCCTACTCAAACATGTTAGATTATGCAGTACTGCATTGAGTTGTAACAACAGTCACCCACACAAGAGCAAAGCTTCTTAACCCCGTGGCAGCAAGTGAGGAAATATGTAATCTCTTTGGCACAAGGCAGTGCGGCTTTCAAGTGGGCATAAAACACTGTTTTGCGGAAGAGGAGAATAGCTTTGTGTTCCGCTTTCGGCGTTCACATGTACTCACATGCCTCCTTCATTCAAGAGCCACAACAACCTCCGGGCCTTGAGGCGTTTTCGGTACGCACAGGAAGAAAGGTTTGGAGCGGCTTTCAAGGACACATACCTGTCTGTTGCCAACCCTGTCTTTTCACAAGACTATATACACATATGTACTCTTTCAAGGACTTCTTTTTTTCAAAGCACATTTATTTTTACCTAAAGGTTATCCACTTAAACTAAATTTCTCAACAAAATGTGAAGATCCATCCAAAGTCTTGGATCAGAGTGTGGATCTTCAAGTCCGTAGCCAAAAGCTTATTGTATTGTAGCGACACAGGAAGAGATATAGCTTCCCACTTTCCTGGAGTAGTTTAAAATTTTCATGGTATTGTTTTTTGTCGCACAATAAATTCTAAAAGTGGCAGCAGGTTATGATCAGTGTCTGTTTTTTATTTTAGACAAATGAAAGTATTATTGTGCTTTAGACAAGACAGCTTTTTATTTATAGAATAGAACAGACTATTAATCCGACAGTGGGGAAATTCACTCGTTACAGCAGTCCATACACTTAGAGAAAAGAAGAAAGGTAGTAAAGTACAGTTAAACACACACGAGCAGTAAGGTATTATTGTAACCTTCAAACCACTAAAAACAACAAATAAAAATAGAAAATTGGTTTTCTAGAAAACTAACAGAATATCATTAAAACATTGAGTAGAGAACTAAATGTGGCCAGTCAGGAATTACTATGTGATAAGCTAAAGGTGTAAGGAGACTAAAACTAAGGCAGTAAAATGACCTACAAAAAACATTGATGACTATTGCTAAAACTAACAGAAATTCAATGCTTTGAGTAGGTAAGAGGGCTAACCAGGAATTACAATGAACTACAAAAATGAAGCAGACCAAATGCTAAAACAGTGAAATTAGTAATTACTCAGTGTAAGGTGACTAAAACTAAGGCAGTAAAAACTGGTGCAATGAATTCCAAAAACGATTGATGACTAAAACTAGAAAACTAACAAATTCAATACTTTGAGTTGGTAAGAAGGCTAACCAGGAAGCGTGACTAAGTAACTGTTACTTTTAAATCTCACTGAAAAGGTCTTCCTTGAGCCCTTTTTATAAAACAATGCTGCCAGTTTGCCGCAAAGCCGATGTGGCATCTGGGAGCCTATGGGTCATTTATAAGAGCTCAGACAGTGGCGGTAATGTTGCGCAATCATCCGTTTTATAAAAGATTACGCGATGGCGGCATAAAGGAGGTATGGGGGTGGTCTCTGCACTGTCGCGGACTTCCGTTTTCTTGGATATAACTTGCTTTTTATTGCGATCAAAGCCGTGCTCATTAAGTTTCTATTTTAACAACCAGCAACAGGTGTCTGTCCTCCACCGTCCCTGTGAACTGTCAGATGATCTGAGCTGCAGATCTAATGGAGAGAATCTCCCGGACCACCGCATCGCTCTAGTTTATCATCTCAGCTGAGTCTGTTTACATAACCAAACTTATGCCCGTGTTTACTTTCATTTTCAATATAGTTCCTGGCCGGAGCTCAGCAGTAATTCATCACATGGTCATGACACCACCCTATGTTGCGCCACGGCTTAATGTGCGTTTATAAAACCGGCGAAGCCGCAATATTACTATCAAGCGTGGTGGCACGAATGCTGCAAAATTCCCGCAACATGATGCCGCCATAGCACGTTTATAAGAAACACGTTGCGGTAATATTACGCTGATTTGCCGGCACGGTGTGTTTTATAAAAATGGTTTTGGTGAATATTGAACTCTGTTTTTATTCTCATCTTTTTTAAAAAATCAGCAAAAATCTGTTTAGTAGATATGTATTCATCAGAAGATGTTTCATCTTTTGAACTTTCAAAGGTGTCTGAGATCAAAAAGGGTATTTCAATAAGCTGAAAATCTGAATTTGTGAAATCCATTAAAGGGGACCTAGAATGTAAACCAACATTTTCCTTGTTGTTGTTGTTGAATAAGACAGCTTGGGTGGTCAACAGTAGCATGCCAAAAAGTCAAAGCCGTGTTTGACCTACTTTTTATGTAAATTAGAAAGTTGAAAAAGGCGAGAGAAAACCTCCTGTTCTGAGAAAGCCTTCCTTAACACGTCATATGGGGGAGCCACGCCTCCTCAAATATGCAAGTGTCTGAGGCCTTCTGGGGAGACCAACCAATCAGCATGTCCTGGCTGAGTGGGAGGGGTTAACAGCTCTCTTCACTGAAGGCCTGAGTAAGGGGGTTTAGAATGGCCTGTATCAGGGCTCCTGGGACAGATGAAAGAAAAAAAAATTCTTATGCTTTTTGGAGGCTCAAAGCTCTGTTTTAGATTGATTAATTGCATTCTAGGACACCTTTAAAGCAGTATATGTGTAGTTTCTAGAATATTTATTCAGTTGTCACTGATTTTGCCACCCATTATCAACTGAAAAGGTTTTTATAGTATATATCAAAGTATCTGTTTACAGTACTTCTTAAAAATGTAGAAAAACAAATCTGTGAAATGAACCTAGAAATGGGATGTATATACAGAACACCTGGAAGTTGCCTCCAGATGTTCACAGACAAAGTAAATGAGGTGTATGACAAAGGAAGCAACAGAAATCCAATAATATTATGTGGTGATTTCAACATCAATTTGTTGAATCCAAACAAACATGTAAAAACACCAACTTTAAAAACACAATGTACGCCACAAATTTTTTCCTTTGATTACAAAACCTTCTAGAATACCAGTAAACACAGTAACATCAATAGATAATATATTCACAAATAAAATAATGAGTGTATTACTTAATAATTATATAAGTGACCATCTTCCAGTATTTGCCATTATACAACATTTGATTATTTACAATAAATTATCCAAAAGTTGGGTTCAACCTTGCTCGATACAGAGCTGTACAAATCACAAAACAAGCAATACTTCTGGCTCTCACAGACCTGTGACTTCTTCTGTAAGAGGCTCCTCTGTCCTCCCCTCATTACCTGTATTAATGGGAGATATTCCACCCAAAATTGAAATTTTGTCTGTTGACATATTTCCCAGAGTTAAATAAGTGGGAAAAAGCATTTTGTAACCAGCGCAGTAACTCTCCTGATCTGGCAGCAGTTTGTCTGTTTTAGTTTAGCTTTACCTTAGCATAAACAATGGAAGTGAATGGCAGGTACTAGCATTCTAGTGCCTGCCATTGTGAATAACTTGGATATTGAAATCAGGGCATGTACCACAGTTAAATCTTTAAAGTACATCCACAGGATGATGTCAATTTACAATAATGAATATGTGATCCAGTGCATTTGGTAACTGGCCTGTATTTGATATAGCGCCTTCCAGGGTTCTACAACCCACACATTCACACCCTGGTTGTGATGAGCTATAATGTAGCCACAGCTGCACTGGGGCACACTGACAGAGGCGAGGCTGCCGAGCACTAGCGCAACTGGTCTCTTCAACCACCACCAGCAAGCAATGGGGTTAAGTGTCTTGCCCAAGGACACAATTTTTGTATTATCTTTTTTTAAATTATTTTAAAATTTACCCCAAAAAATGTTTGTAGCCAACTGTCCATGACTCCAGTAGCTAACTGATTCTTTTGGCAAGCACTAGTTTGATTGATTGTTAAATACATAGATTGAAAAATATAGAATGCACAAAATCTAAGGAAATGGAATATTGAAGATATAAAAATGGGGAACAAAAGGTACGATGCAGGTGTTTTCTGGCTATTCACAGAGAAAAAAGAGGGCTATTACAGTGTCTACTGGCTAAAAATCTAAATGCTTGAAATCAGATATTAATGTTAACCAGAATAAGCACCATTAATATTCTATCTGTGGTCATTTTGTCACCCACTTGCAGGTCTCTTTACTTGAAGACACCCCATAAATATTTATACTTAATCAAAATTTTGCACCATTTATCCAAAGCAGGGCCATTTCCCCGGAACAGCACTTTTGAACATGTGCAAGCACCGGCACAACCTCAACATCAGCAAATGTTGATGTTTGACCACAGATGCCATCTAGTTTGCCAGTGAGGGCTAATATGCAAACAACACATTAATCTGCAACAGTTGTGTAACAAAGACAGGAGTTTGAAGATGTTAGGTGTAAAAAAAAAAAAAAATATATATATATTTATATATTAAATTTGAGCCTTAGTCCAAACAACAATCCACGAAGTATGAATTGAATATGAAATTAACACTTCATTGGTATGGATGGGAAGCATAAAAGCCAATTTTTCTGCATCACAGACTCACAATAAGCATTATTACTATGCATTGTAAAGTAATTATCTTTATTTTGAGCCACCATTCTTCATGGGACTGGAAGTAGCCGTCGGCTGTTCTCAAGCATGTAATTAGTTTCTAGGCAGAAAACAATAGAGCAATAAAAAAATGTGAACTCTCGTTGACAGTTGTTTAATGCAACTCAAGTTCCTGTTTAATAGTCATGGTTAAATTAAATTCAAGTGCTCATATCAGCGCATGAGCACTTAAAGGTTGTAATGACAGTCAATGGGTCGTTACAATCTTGTGTCGCAATGAAATTTTTGGCTCACTTTTTAAGCTTTGTTCAAATTTTGCATCAGAATGTTTAAGGGTATCGTATTTGTACTCTGCCACATACATAATAGGGTTTATGCGGGTGGAGCAGTAAGAAAGGAATGGCGTGAGGTGATCAACCGGTGAGAACAATGGTTGTTGTGTTCACTAGTAGTGAAGGGTGGAGTGAGAGGCATAAGTGTAAGAAGTATAGTGCATGCATCAGAGTACTCAAATGTCCTGTGTGTCTGTACCAGAACATCTTAAACCACACCGTGTCGATAAAAATCTTATCTGTTGTTAAGAAAAGCTCACTTTATACCCGATGACATTTCTAGTTTTGCATGTGAGCTCTCTGGTTTCCGGAGAGCCCTACATTCCCCTTAACTCCTTCATGTGTGGAGAGCCTTGACGCGTGGAGTCGTGGAACTCCTGGAGAGTGACCTCTTCATGTTTTCTCAGTAAACAGCCCCTCCAAAGGCTCTTGCTCCCTCTCCCTCATCTCTGAACAGTGGCCTCCTTTCAGGGCCATCGCTTAAGGGCCCTATTAATAATTTGACAAGTTTTCTCAAAGATTAATTACAGCGAGCTTCGAGGCTGCAATCAGGCAGGGTGGAGAGACTTCATAAGTCTTTGGCAGCTCTATTTCTAGGCCTAATTTTCCAGTTATCTAGACGTCACTGAGGAGGAGACATTATTTGACAGTCTTTCAGTCTTTTTTATGCATAGATCCACATTAGGTAAAACAAATAGTCACATATTCCCTTAAAGATCATTGATGTTATTAGAACTTCTAAGGCTGTAACAGTGATCCCACACAGAATAAACCTTTTACTGGTCATTGTCCTGGTTATATTTCTAATTGTCATATTGTGTGTGGGTATAGTGAATTGAAATGAACCTACAGTAACTTAACCTTTATTTTATCGGGTTATATCAGCTGAATTGCATGAGCGGGTGTTTGGCTGGTGCGCTTATCCCACTCCTGATGCCACTGATGAGCTTGGTTGAACAGTCATGGAGGCAGTCCTCCAGCATAAGGACCACAGAGTCAAGGTGACCTTTTACAGGTTTTATTTTACACGCACCGTGATCCAAATCACCATCCTATACAGCAACTTATTTAGGAGGGAATTTGTTGTCCGGATGAGTAATTTCTCTTGACGCTTTAGCAGCTCAAGTTCAGGGGAATGGATCCTAGTTCTGCATAAAGAAAAGCAACGATCTGTTACATTTGAATAAAACCTGTTGGTCACAATAGGAATGGGCAAATATGGGCTTATCTGTGGGAAAACAAGTTGGACCTGATTCAGGATTATGCATTATGGCACTGTATTACAGTTTTTCTCGATTGCTAAGACACATTTCTTGAAAGCTGCTCTCCCTTTCTCTAACTTGTGAACACAAAACCCAATTTTCAAGCTAAATCCCCAAAACTTCAGACTCTTCTTGCAAAAACAAACTTTCACCTCAAAACAGTTCAATCTGTACTCACAACTGAACTATGTTGTCAAATCGTGCCCCAAGTCAATCAAAATTACAGTCACTACTGAACAGTCACTAAACACTACATAGGAAAATAGAAAACACAATGCTCAGGACATGAAGATGGAGAAATAAATGTTAATTGTTCACTAGGCAAAATGCATGTTGCAAAACAAAAATAACTGTGCATTTAGCACTTGTACAAAAAGACAAAACCGAAATCTTGTGCATTTGCCACTTGTGTACCCTTTGTCAGCCTCCCTCATGCTCATATCATGGACAAGGACACGGTCAATCACGGTAGCTCTGATTTCATCAGATATTACTGTTCATTTTCTTCGCTGACCACCTCGACCTCCTCTCACACGAACGCTTCCTCTCAGATTTCTGTCCATTATAGGGACTCACAAACCAGTGCTCTTTGAATTGGCTTACGTTATATGTTCCCCCACATCATTAGCCACAAGTGTGATCAATTTTTAGTTGTTGTGTTCAAGTGGTGACTCCAGTGCTTTGCTTGTGATTGATGTTTGTCACCTGTGCTCACCATTATGCAGCACAGGTGCATCACAATGAAAATGTGTTGGCAAGTGGTGTCTAAACAGGTGAAACGTGCTTATGGTTTTGCCAAAAGAGTGATTGATTCAATCATTGGGTTCAAGCAACTGAGCATTTGGTTCAGACAGCAGACACAAACCTATCTGACAAATATGATTTGAACCAGCTCAGAGCAACGCCTCTTAATCCAACATAATCTTCCAAACGTGACATCAAAATGGAGTGGTCAACCGTATCAAAAGCTACAGTTAGGTCCAACAGCAGTAATAATACGTTTTCACCAGAATCTGTAGCCAGAAAGATGTCATTAAAAACCTTTACCAGTGCAGTCTCAGTACTGTGGCAGGACTTAAAACCTGATTGGAAAACCTCAAAGATCTGGTTCCCATCAAGGAAAGAAGTCAGTTGCATAAAAACAACCTTTTCCAATACCTTGGAGAGGAAAGGAAGCATAGAAATTGGCCTAAAATTAGATAAAAGTTTTGCAAGAAGAGTCTGAGGTTTTGGGGATTTAACTTGAAAATTGGGGTTTGTGTTCACAAGTTGGAGAATGGGAGAGCAGCTTTCAAGAAATGTTTCTTAGCAATCGAGAAAAACTGTAATCTGTTATGCCTCATTCACACCGAGTATGGATGTGGTCCGGACTCTGTACGGCTTCTGTAAAGACCAAAAAACATCTAGTCCATCCAGAGCATTCACACCGGCTTTGGTGGGGGGCAGATCAAAATGTGGAGCTCCGGAAAGTTTCTGAAATGAATCTGTTTTTTCCGAAAGCCACATGTGGATTGTCACGAAGTTAAAGAAATTACATGAGCCACACAGGAAGTTAGACGTGGTCCAGCGAGGTGCATTCGGTATATTACAAAATAAACCTGTGCTGCATTTTTTTCCTGGCTTTTTTGTTATTAATGACAGGCATATCAGTTCACAGTATATGATGGTTCATGTCATTTTCACAATTATATCTTTACCTGTATTATGTCACATTTCCAATAATTGAGTGCTCTGGCGGGGGAAAATTTCCGGAGATCTTCAGCACACGAACCGCAATCAGTGTGAGTGGCATTCCATCAGGAAGTTGTACAGAAACTGGACCGCATTTGTTTTGTACTCAGACTTTAGGTCTCAAATTCTGGATTGTGTCTCTATAATGAAAGATTTTAGCTCAATTTCTGAAAACTGATTGAGTCGTAGTCTTTTTGTGTTTGCTAAGATTGGTTAACGGTGGCAGCCATCTTTAATTATGTTGACTCCAAAGGTCATCAGTTGTAGATGCAATTCTAATTATTCATTTCTGTTTCAATAAAATCTATCCAAGTTTTGAAGAGGTTTCGCTAACAAACATTCACATAGATGGGAAAAAACATTATAGAAGGTCCTTTAGTCTGTGTAGATTTGAATTCTGCTGTCTTAACCCTGTTAACAAAATGAATACATACCTTTTCAGGTAAGAGTGAACAATAATTAGATTTCAAGATTTGTCATTTGAAACACAGATTTCCTTTTCAACGTTAATCCCAACAAGTTGGGATTGTTGTGCAACGTGAAGCAATTAGTGCGAGAGGTTGACCCACTTGTGCCGGTATGATGAAGTGCTGACTTGCGACTGTGGGGTGAGGTGGTAAGTAGCAGCCAGACACCATCCATCACCGATGAAAAGTGGAAGGCTCCTGTTGTCCAAAGCAGACGACTGGTCGCAAGCCAGCCAGGCTCTGCTCGTTCATAAGGGTGTGTTTATGTTTGTGTGTGAGAAGGGGGTGGGGGGCGGGAAAGAAGGAACACAATACAGTGAGTGTCCTCTTGCTCCTGTCTTCTAGCGATAAGAGCCACCTGTTCCATTCCCTCCCTCCACTGAGTTTAGTCTTTTGGAGCTCAAATAAAACATTTTTCTCCTTCGTTAGAGCTTCTCAGAGTTGTCTGTTTGTGTTGCCTACTGAGAGATTACGATGTGCGTGCAGAAAGGGAGAAAGTGAGGGAGGAAGCAGGGGAAGGAGAGGTGAACTCGGAGAACAAAGCTCAGGTTGTTCCTCCCCGCTGTCACTCTGTGATAACAATGAGCCATTCATTTGCCCCACGATGGGCTCTAATTAATTCCAACTTTACATTCTGACCTACAATCTCCCCCTGCTCTTCCCCTTTTCCCTTACATCCATCAATGATCCACACATCTTCATCCCGTAGCTTTAAATCCTTCAATTGCCTCCATTTTTGTACATAATTTGCTAGCATTCGCTGCATTAAACCACCAAATAGTTCCCGAGCGCGGCCACAGCTGCAGCTCACCGCTCCCCACCACGGGGATGGGTCAAATGCTGAGATGTAATTTCACCATTGTGTGATGAATACATGGGACTTTAACTTTATTAGCCACATGGCCAAATCCAGTCATTTGAATCTAATCTCTTCTGGTTTTTTGTGCAGCTTTATTTACATCTTAAATATTTATTAGACTTTTGAAATTAGATTAGCTGGGATTCCCTGTTTAATTTAATCTTCATGCTATAATAGCAAATGTTACTAAGAGATAGAACTAGTGTAAATCACACAAATACCCAATTCACCAGCTTCTGTTACACCTATTCTTATTGTTTTTGTCATATCCAAAATGTCACTAAAACATTTGAGTAAGTCAGAGTCCTGCCTGGTCAAGTTATAACAACCTGCACCTGCTAAGATGGTTTTCAAACCAAACCCGACACTTGTGGTTATCTCCCCATCATATCCAGATCTGACCTGATTTGGCCCGGCCCGTTTAAAATCCACCACCTGATCCAAGACATGGACACAATTTGTTATGTTATTTTTAGGGGTGGGAATTTAATGTGTTAATTATGATTAACTATTTAGAAAAAAATAACGTGTTAAAAAAACTTAATGCATTTTAACCTTTAAGCCCGAGGGTCCCCCAATTGGGGGATGTTGAAGTTTAGCAGCAAAATACATTCCCTAAATATCAATATAGTCAAGCTGCACCTCTAAAGAAAGCTCAGAACCTTGGGTACAAGACCTTGTAAACATTTTTTATGTGCTCCAAACACAACTAAAACTACAATCAAATGAGTGATCAGAAATCTCTCCATGTGTTTTTGCCTTCATTTCTGTCTCTAATGATGCTAAATCAAATCAAATTGCACACACATTCTATCAACCCATTATTATTATTAATATTATTATTATTTTAAAGACAATACCATTATCAAAATGTACTTAAAATATTATTGTACTTTTAGGTCTGTCCTATTTTTGCCAGTGATATACATATATATATTTTTTTCTCTTGTTTTGAATTGAAATACAATTTTAAAGCATTTTTTTAGAAATTAAAATAGCTTGTGTTTACAATAATAATGTCAGTGACTATTGTTTGATTCTCTGTCTCATTTTTTATTTAAAAAATTGCTTTCGGGGCAAATTTTCTTGAATGATTAAAATGTGATTAATCAAGATTAATTAATTACAAAGCTAATAAATTAGATACATTTTTTAAATCGAGTCCCACCCCTAGTTATTTTCATTATTACTGACTATTCCAAAGCTATTCCACATGTCAGACAGCTTTACTAGGGTTGTCCACAATATGGTACCATAGTAGAGCCACTGCTCCTCCAGCCTGGAGAGGACAGTTTTGCTTTTAGGTAATCCATTTTGTTGTTTTTTGCTAGCTAACATCTCTTTTTCTTTCTTTTTTAGCTTCTTCTTTGAAATTAAGCCCGCTTAACTTTATGGGTCAGGCTTCACAGATGGGTTTGGATATTTGAATAGTCATTTATATCAAGCAATCAATCAAAATTTTAATTTAGCACATTTCATGCTTGGCAATGCAATGTTCTTCACAACATATCAATACACATTAACCGACTACAGAGACATGAGATAAAAACGAGTAAACATCAATATAAATCAAAATCGCATTCACACATGTTAGTCCGTATATGTCTATGTGATAGTTGGGAAAACTATTATACCCCTAAAATTGTACTACAGGACCTGATACAGCTGTTATTTATTAATGATAATTGACAGTAAAAAAAGTTAAATAAACCTAAAAACAATCTAAATACAGTTTAATACTAGAACATGTTAGTTTTAATGTTGAGTCATTTTATTCAAGGGAATATTTGTTTATCGTAATCAGTCGGTCGTGGCTTTTCTAGGATTGATTGACAGTACCTTTCT
Organism: Aphyosemion australe; assembly: GCA_006937985.1. Lineage (NCBI taxonomy): Eukaryota > Metazoa > Chordata > Actinopteri > Cyprinodontiformes > Nothobranchiidae > Aphyosemion > Aphyosemion australe. The sequence goes on along the minus strand of SSNS01000183.1, from coordinate 1,110,092 downwards.
TCTCCACTAGGGGAGCTTTTGCGTTAAACTACTAGCGTGGCAAGCCATCCCATACATGTGAGTCTGGCCACAACCCATAGGGAAAACTCAGTCATGGGGTGGAATCTACGGTTGTCTATGAAACTGTCTCTGCATGCTACTGGACAACGAACAACTTGATGTACTCACCTCTACGAGTTTATCATACAAGGAGCTTTTTTAGTTAAACACACTACAACGCTTTTAAAGAGGTACAGCTGCTAGCTCAACTCTTGTTGAAAATGTTTCATAATTCTCTAAATGGAGATGGTTGACACTTGCCTACTGTTGCTAACGCAACAATTCTTCAATATTGCATAATGGCCAAGTTTCATGGCCATTCAAAACCACCAACAACCATAACAATACACCTGATGAAATATTTCCACCAATCTATCCTAGACAAGGGTAGACTACCTAGTTAGCAGCATCATTTTTAGGGTTACCCTAAAAAAATAATGAATTTGTTTCAGTGACAACTGAAAAACAAGACAGTGTGACTTTTGTTGTTTGCAACTGCCAAACGTAAGAGGATCTTCCTTGTTTAGCAGAGAAAGTCCCATCCTCTTCTTCTTTTTCCTCTTCCTCCCTCAACAGGTTTTACTACCACCACCATGCAACAGTACGCACAAACAAACATACACACACACACCCTCAAAATGCTCCCTTTTGCGGCAGCCCCTGCTCTCGCCTTGTCGGAGCTTGGCGCCGTTTCCTTTTTCCTGCCCTACATCCGAAATGTGAGGAGCGAAGTGAGCCGAATAGAAGGGACGAAGGTGGAGAGAAGAGGGGCCGCGGGGGTTGACATAAAGACAGAAAAGAGAGGGGCGAGAGCGGGATACGGGGTGTGTGTGGGGGGGTGGTCGGTCATGAAATGTGTGGGAGGAGAGCAGGGGAGGAGGGGGCACAAAATGAAGAACAGAGACTGCTTTGTTGATAGCAGCAGCAAACTTTATGGCGATCATTTGCTGTTCTCAAAGAGCAGAGGCCTCTGTGTGTGTGTGTGTGCATGCATGTCTGAAAATGTGTCTACCACAGCATGTGATTCTAAACATAAAGGAGTAATATGCTGCGCCCTTTCAAAAAACATATGGAAAACACACGTCCGCTAAGCACACACGGACACGATAAAGTCTCAGTTACATGAAGCTTATCTTGGCAAAGGTAGACCACATACTTGATAAGTCACTTCCTCTATGTCGTTTTTAAAAATAGACAGTGATACGAGTCTTTGGCTAAAAGCCACTGTGTACAAATTGCTCTGCCAAATGACTAATCTCTACACATCCTGATACAAAGATGACATTTTTATCGCTCAAAAACCCCATTCAAGATGAACGACAAGGGTTGTAACTTCACAGAGGCTCAAAGCTTTCAAACAGGAGGACTTCTCAAATGAATGTAATTTGAATAGAACAATGACAAACTGGTGCATTTCCACAGGACTGGAATTTTGCATCTGTTACTCCACTTTTTAAAGGGGGAATCATTCAAACCTAAGCTGTTACAGGCCTATCTCTATCTTGCCTTGCCTCTCTAAAGTCATTGAAAAGTTAGTCAACAAACAGCTAACTCACTATCTGGAATCCATCAGTATTATTACCCCCATGCAGTCCGGCTTCAGAACTGGCCATGGATGTGTCTCTGCAACACTTAAAGTGCTAGATGACATCATATGTGCCATTGACAATAAGGAATATTGTGTGGCTGTGTTTGTTGACTTGGCTAAAGCCTTTGACTCTGTAGACCATAACATCTTACTTAGCAGGCTCAAACATATAGAACTTTCTCAGGCATCCGTGGCATGGTTTAGAAGTTATATCTTAGGCCGCACGCAAACAGTGAGAACAGAGGGTTACCAATCTGCTCCTCTACCTCTAACTATGGGTGTTCCTCAAGGGTCAATACTGGGCCCAACCTTATTCAAAATCTATATCAATAATATTGTTCATGCTGTTGACAGTTCTCATATACATTTATATGCGGACGACACCATTTTATATTCATGCAGTTCTTCTTTGAATGCAGCTTTGTCCTCCTTGCAGCACAACTTTAATTGTCTTCATGCGTTCTCCAACCTTCACCTTCATTTAAACACAAGTAAAACAAAGTTCATGATCTTCAACCGTAACTTACCACAATCAACTTGCCACACTAGTATTGTTTCCCTGGATGGTACAGAACTACAACTTGTCAGTTAGTATAAGTATCTGGGTATCTGGCTTGACAGCACACTTTCATTTGACATTCACATTAATTCATTACTCTCTAAAGTCAAGTCAAGAATTGGGTTTCTATACCGCAACAGGACATCCTTTACTCATTCTGCAAAGCAAACCTTGGTCAAAATGACAATCCTTCTCATTTTAGATTACGGTGACATCATTTATAGGACTACTTCCAAAAAACTTCTTCATAAACTCGATGTCATTTATCACTCAGCAATCCGTTTCGTCACTGGTGCCCCTTTCACTACTCATGATTTTGTGATCTGTACTCACTCGTTAACTGGCCACCACTCCATTCCTGCAGGTTGTTACATTGGTATCAATTTATATACAAAACGGTCATCGGTAGAACACCGTCATATCTTCGCTCATTACTCATCACTTCCAACAGCCAGCACAATTTACTTTCCAGTAACCTAATCTGGTTATTCCCAAAGCTCGCACCTCCTTTGGCCGTTCCTCATTCCAGTTTGCTGCTCCCAATGACTGGAATGAACTGCAAAAATCACTCAAGCTCACTACCTACGTTCCATTATCTACCTTCAATAATTCATTGCATTCAATAGTTTCTGATCAATGTGCCTGCTGCTGAGTACTTAAAGATTGTTTTAAGTCTGTTTTGATGGCTTGTACATATTATATATGAGAACAGTCCTTTGTCTTTTTTATCTTGTATTTTTTTTTTTATCTCATCTGTTTTTTATCTTATTTGTTGGTGTAAAGCTAACTATGTGTCTGTTACTGCTGCCTCTTGGCCAGATTGTCGTAAATGAGAATGAGTTCTCAATCGACTCATCTGGTTAAATAAATAAAAATAAAATGTTGATGGAAAGCTGGCTTTTTAAAGTTTGGATCCTTTGGTGTCGACTTAGATGATGGCGTTTCTTACCCAACATCAGAGGTTGAATAAAACACCCTTTTCACAAAAAAGCTATGCAATAGGGCCACAAAAATGGACCTTTCCATAATTCACATCTGGGTGTTCATAAATCACCAATCAAGCTTGCTATGTCCCACTGGGATGTTTGAACTTACACAGAAAAATCTGGTATAGTGGAACCATAGGAAGTATGGTGTATAACCTAGCCTCATTGACATGTTTCACTTGGCATAAAATGTATGTTGGATATCTTTAATTCTAAAGCTAATGGTTGTACAGAATGTTTTTCAACACTACAGTACATCTAACCCTCATGCCACTATGCTAGCTTATCTTTACATTTACTTAAAATTTCAGTCACTGTGACTACCTCCCTTAAGCCTGCTGCACATGAGAGCAAACAGCTGAGCTAATGGTCATTCACGGCCATTTGCTTCAGCAGATTCCTCGCTGTGTGCGCCTAATTTTCACTGAGTTTTCAGCCTCACAAGACGCTGACGTGAAAATCAAACTGGTTTGATATTTTTTGCCTCATGGGGGGAAGAAACTCGCCGTGTGCGCACTACGCAAGCTGTCAACTGAGGTGAAATCTTCAAGTGACCAATCAAAGCACGTTCTCCCCTCACATGATTCCAAGATAGCATCCTCCTGTCTGCATGTCAGAAAAATAAACGAGACGAAGCTGGATGTGGAGGAAATGCTTCTACTTTTTTTGTTGATGAGGCGTCGCTGCCATCATCGTTTGAAGGTTAGGAAAGCATGGGTACGGTCATGGCTGCAAAGAAGGGCCAGGCAAGGAGTTTATGAGGGTGGCGGCGACATCAACAAAACAAGTAATTGAAACAGCCGCAAATGACCATTAGCTCAGCTGTTTGCTCTCATGTGCGGCAGACTTTAGTGGTTCAGAGGTGTAAACAGCAGTGGGTTGTCTTCAGACCCCCTTTGTCTTCTCATAAATTAGATGAGAAGAAGGTGTTTCAGGTCTGTGTTTAGTGAAAAGGGACTGATCCATCAAGACGGAACATCCTAGACTTCTGTAGGTCTGCGTTGGTATCTGGCTTAAGCCTTGTTTATACTTGTATGAATGTTTGCACCTTTTCACCAAAACAAATTCCTAGTAGATGAGTCTGTCACCTACATTGCAATACACCTGATTCTGATACTTCTTCATCTGCAGAGGTGCGGAGACACGCAATGCCATTATCTGTGGTCGCAAGGGCTCTCCAACAGGCTCGCAAGGACAGACAAAGTAGAGCCCAATTTTCTAACTATCTGTCAAAAGTGACGGAGACCACAAGCCTGTGATTGGTCAGGATGCCACTTCCTTTAACTTTGTCAACAGCACCGCCATTCCCCCTCAAAAAAATCAAACGAGCCAAAGATATCTAGCATCAGACATAGAGCAGATTGAAAAAAGTCTCACAGAAAAAGTCCGACGGCATAAACGTTAATACAACCGTGACTGAAGGAGTACAAAGATACTCAGCAAAATTTTCATTCATGTCCGGAAACTACAGGAAACATGGTTTTGGAGGTGGTGACTGAATGAAGAGGTAAAGGAGAATAAGGGACAATATGTCCATGTTAAAAAGTTTCTACAATACATAAAAACAATAAACACCCAATAGTAAACACACTAGAGACGTGACTGCAATGATGGCAGGATACCCCAAAAAAGCGCTACGCCCTCTGTTGTCCTGGTGGAGAATTGCGTCACAACACTGACATGCCAACAGAGAAGTATAAAAGGAAAACATCTCCGTCAATGCGTGTGAGTGCAAACCAGCTATCGGAGAATTATAAACTAGGCTTTAGGAGCATCCTTTATGAGTCCAGTATTTCATATGATGAAGCTTCAATGAATCAAATGTGTTTGTCCAACATCCTATAATGCTCTTGGATTCAACTCTGGATACCAGATGGTTGTTGAGATCATCACCAACTATTTAAAAGGTAAATCTTGAAATTTCCCACCACAACATTGCTGCTCTTCCCAAAGTGGATCCATGTGGTCACTGTGTAAACAATGTACATGGACAGTAAGATAGAGAACTCTGTGCTGATTTATCGGACTATAGGCCACCTTCGATTACTCAGCTGTCCAATTTAGCTTCTTCTGTCATTTACCCATTATTGATGGAAGACGCCCAACACCACGGGCTTTCACTCCAACCTTAACACCCAATGTCTAACAAACAGTTTTGACATTTTTGTTGACATAAGTAGCAATATTTTTAGCAATCTGGGCCAACTAGTCATTTTTGTAGAAATTTTTGAAAATGTACTCTAAGACATATAAACTGAATTACTTTTTACCCATGAACAATATATGAGCGTAAAGAACGTTTTCATGGTACAAAGAAAGGACACATAAGATTATTCTGATTTAAGTTGGGCTACTAGACTTAAAAATAAAAGAAACCCAAAAGTTCTTCTCATATAGTCAACAGTTCCTTTTACTTTAAGATACAACAATTGGTTACAGTTAAATAATTTTCAGTAAGATTTCGAATGTTTTTTTTTTCCTTTTTGCATAATCTTCTCAATGACCTCTACATACTCACACAAGCCACACCAGTTCTGACATAGTTTTAAGGCATTTTGCATTAGAAATGCATCTTTCAATCTTGTTTGTCCTGAAGAGCAGTAGAAAGTAGCCCCTGCTCGTCTTTCAGGCTGGAAGATGATGCGGCTTCCCCCAGAGGGATGGGGAAAAACAAATGTTGCACGACTGCTTTTTGTGTCTGCGGAAATGTGCGACTTCCTGAAAAGAAAAGCTGCTGCTATTGTCCAAAGTACATGCATAAGCTTTTGGATGCATGTTTCTTTGGCAAAACATCTCATCTAACATGGTATAGCATGTCCTTTTAAATTTAAAAGAAAACTGTTTTGGATGACAGCCTATGGCATCACTAAACTTTATTGGTGATCCCATTTTATCTGTGAGTCATTTTACCTTGTTAGCAACCTGAATAGTTAACTGTATGAGAAAGATAGAGATTTGGTTGCTAAATATGTCTTCAGGTTCATTGAGCACAGGTGACCACAGGAAGTTGTTTGCCAGGGCTTTTTTTATACACTAAAGTGTGTGTGCTCAGCTTTGGGTTGTCTCGCCGCAGGGACTTCCTGTTTGAGTAAACACACATCAAATCCATCCTGTGAGGTTGCACAGAAACATTTTTTGGTAAGGTAATAATCCATTAAAACATTTTTTTCCCAATTGATCTGACAGCCACAAATTATTCAGTATGCTTAGACAATAAAAAGAAAAAATTAACAACATATAAATTCCACCTACAATGCCGTGTTATTTTGACGGACAACCTAACTACCAGGAAAGTGCCACACTTCTTCACTAAATGAGCTCAAGCAGCACTCTGTTTTTCTGTATTAATCAAGCAGGCATTCCAACCTGAAGGAATTCTGTTGCTTTTGGGGCTGGACCAACTGTAGTGCTGCTTCTTGAAACGCCTCACTTTGAAATCGCATGCTAAGTGCACGTCTTGTTTTCTCCTAACTTTGGAATCCCATCAGTCAGGCAATTTGTGGTGGCCTACGGTGAGCAAGAGACATGGAAGACATTCTATTAATGTCGTCTGCTAATAAAACACTCCTTTTTGAAAGGATATTGGTCTTCAGAACCAAATGCATTTGGCAGCATTAAATAAGGATGTTTAGGAACTGTTTGATTAGTTACCTTTGGTAGATCAAGAAGTGGAAACAGCATCCAAATTACTGATTTTTGAGTGCAGACCTCTTTAAGTTGTAACTCTTTTTTTTAACAACCAGCATGCCTTGAGTGTAGGTAAATAATCCCTTACTATCCTTAAATCATGGTAACTATGATGTAAAGCTAAATCTTATAATTATTTTCAATGTATGCTTAAAGCAACACTAAATATGTTTTCCTGTTTCTCCCTCCTACTGGTTAAAAGTAAAATTACAACTGTCATAAAATAAAAAAAACCTTGCCGTAACCTGCTGTATCTAGCGCTAACAACCAGCTATTGCTAACACAAGGAAACCGACACTAAATAAACCACAAAGTAAAAAGATCCACACTATTGACCAAAAAAATATAATTATAAGTCCAGTAACAACAAAGTCAGGTCACCATCAGTCTGTGATTTTGTAGCCTCATTAGCCCCCTCAAATAAGTGTAGGCCGCGTGGATGTTCACTCACCCTTGATTGGTGCATTTACATTAGCGTTGTCCCTCTAGAGCCAAACACTTTGTTTCAGCCCTGCTTCACCGTGGTTCTTTTCATGCTGAACTGACCCTACATAGCCACCTATGGACTATAGGATGTCACTCTCTTGCCTACCTACATAGTGGGAGCCTCTTATTGGCCTGGCGGTGTGCATTTGAAGTGATGTCACAGAATTGCGTATGACCAAACCCAAATAAACAGTCGACAATCATAGCACGTTTTTACATTTTTACTTTGCAACTACCTCAACGTCCTCCATTGTTTTTAACTGTCTTATCCCACTCGTTTCAACTGACAGGGCTCACGTCCACTTTTGTTTACTGAGTATTGGTGCTTATGAATGACATCACAGACTTTTCCACGCCACTTTAACATAGCCTGCCCACGTCCTGGCCCACTTCTGCGTTCCTGAGAAGGCATTGTAAGCACAACCAGGTCATGTGGGGGCGGGCTGTGCATACGTCAGCATATCGCAACCGTTTCGTCAGTGAGTGATGTCACTGATTAGTGCCAAAATGCGCCCACAGCAGTAAAGAATAACCTGTTACTTATTTTCTTTTCCTTCCATTCTGCTTTTAGTAACCAATTTTACAAACAATGGTTGTTTGGCAATGTCTTCTGATATCATTTAGTTACAACCAATCAGCATGAGTTAAACACAAGTCCCGCCCAGTGACGCTACTGGGCTATTTCTGACAAAATAACCCAAAGCAGTTACTTGTTTGGTTCATGAAATGGCCTGGAAAGTTGGCGCTTTCAATCTGGCCTGGTGAAATGAAGACAGGCGCATAGCCTACCGTGAAGGTCCGATAAAATTACCCGGAAGTTCTGATAGTGGAAATAGTCGTAATGTTTATAAACTACCAGCTAGTTCGTAATGACAGTAGAATTCAGGTTTTTACTCAAATGACAATCCAACCAGACTACGTCATCAGCACCCCATGATAATTTCGTCCCTGATACATCTGTTGCACCTTTCTCCTCACATCATGGCTGCAAACGGAGACAGAAGAGCCTTTATTTTGTGAAATATTTTCCCAGTACTTGTTGTAGAGAGATAGCTTTGGCAGAAAGCTTCTCCATTTTTGTTCTGAACCTCCCAACTTGTCACCGGTTGTTTGGAATCTAAAAGTATTTCAGGTATGTTGACAATCTCGGCAGCCACTGACAAATTTCTGTCCTCAGGCTGGGAGAATACACTTTTCAACATAATGCACACGTACACACACACACACCTTGGCTCAGCTCTGCTGTCATCATCAACTCGTCAGCGTACCGCACCTGTGAATGGTAACAAGACCCTGTGGCTTGCGGTACTCTCATAGCTGCCTGACAGACTCAAAAGAGCAATTTCCTCCAGCAGAGAGAGCATTAGGAATGGGAGATGTTTGCCTCAAGTTTTAACAAAAACAATTTTTTTTCATGCAAAAACATGGCCCTTGTTAATATTTGAAAAATAATCCCATGCATCAGCCCACTTTCCTTGCAGCCTTCACACATGATAGTAAAGTCTTAAAAAAGCCATTTGGAGTTATTTAAAGCTAGTTGGCGACCACAAAACTGTGCAAGGAAGTAACTAGTTTAGATCTATTTCTAGTCTTGTAGTGATACTCCTTTAAATAGTTGAACACTTACGGCCTTAAAACCACGTCCACTTTTACAAAACTAATTCTTCGTATTGGTAGACTGCAACAGTGTGAAAAATGAGACCTTACTTGAAAGAAGTACATTTTTTGTAATTCTACTGGATTGCTGAGATAATTCCTGCTGTTTTCTGATTCTAAATCATAAAATAAGATTCCTAGCAGTCCATGTGAATGTTATTATATAAACCACCATTCATTTTGCATTACATGGTCACTTTCTGTAAGTCCAAACAGCACTTCAAGCAGGAATATAATATTATTGCAGAAATTTAGAAAAAATAATTTAGTGTGTATTGGTAGAGAAAGTTTTATAAATTAGCATCCGCACAGACGGTGGGTACGACCTGTACTCAGCCAGTTGCCGGTTTGGATCCAGAGTGGTCCGTGTCAGTCGTGTCCTTGGGCAAGCACTTTGGTGTCACTGACTTAGAAAGGTGCTGTACAAATGCAATTCTTTTCTTTTAAACAGTAGCTTCGTTTACATGGACACAAGTAATCAAAATGAATGCCGTATCAGATCAAAAATTCTTCATGTTAACATGTCAATCGGAATATTCTGATCCGATGCGGCCCGATCCGAATGAAATTTCATTCCGATTGAGAGAGGTGATTTTGTCTGATCATCATTCCGATTGACGTCCATGTACACAGCCATTCGGATGGTTGGTGTAAAAATAATGCCCACTATGCATGTGTGCAACTTCAGCGTGACGTCTTTCCACCTTCGCAGAGTCAAAAACAGAAGTGGTCTGTTGCCGACACTATCTTTTTACTGGAAACACTACCGAGCTGAAAGCCTAGAAATGTCGAGTTATACACTCAAGTGCATCTAAAAATGCAGGAAGCGGGAATTCACTGAAGTATCGACCAAATCAAAAACCGCTGGAAAGGTTTGAAAGCGGCAGACAAAGCTAGAGAATAAGAAAATAAAATGCGAGGAAAAAGACATGCGGAGAAGATGGCATTTGTTTACAATTTTTTTTCCCGAGAAAGACAACTCTGCGCATGTTCAACCTATTTAATCTGATTGAGTGCTTGGCATGATTGGATCATTTCAGTTAGTGTCCATGTAAACAGATTTGGGATTTCCGATCAACCAAGATTTGAATCGGATAGGGGAAATTTGGCGCATGTAAACGTAGCTAGTGTTGCAATTGCTGAGGTTGGAATTCTTTAAGGGTGGATTTTCAGTTGGTCTCAATTGGGTTACCTTTTGGTAAAATTTAAATTTATGGTTGCGCTACGAGTTATCTACAACAACCATAACTTTTCCACCAAAACCAACTTTTAAAAATCTGAACTTTCTCTTCAGGACTTTAAAAGTTTCTATTGGGACTTTGGCCGCTTTTTCACTCGTTTTCAGTCCAGTCCTTGGAAATAAGGATATAAGACAAAAATAAATGAAAAGGGAATGATTTAACCTTCTAAAACTAGAGTCAAATGGCTCAATAAACTGAAAGTGGAACTGAACTGATAATTAGCAAAAAAAGGAGCCAAAATCCAACAATTTTTAGAAGAATCTTCAGGAAGATGATTTAAAAAAATTACAAGAAAGTCTCACTCTTCAGAAGTAGCCTATGAAATGTGCATTATGTTACAATTTATAAAATATTCATGAATGCTGTTCTTCATTGGTGTCCACCAACAGTAATGTTCTCTATACCCACGTCTAATTTTACAACTGTGATGCTTTGCTTCAGTTAGAATGAACAAGAGCACCTGTGTGTTAGTGTTATTGTACACAATAGAATTAGTAAAGTCCAGCTAGAGACAAAGATCTGACTTGCAAATGTCCCCACCATACTTCCTTTTGCACAAATTTGAATAATTCTTCCCAGAACTCAATAGATCTGTTCAGTTAGAGCTTTTCATGATGTCACAGGGGACCAATAGCACACCTGCAAAAATGGGAAGTTGATTTGCAAATTGTGTTCAGGAAAAACAATATGAAAATCGTTATTGCCAACAGCCCATCGCTGTGTGTTAAATTTGGCTTCATTCTGATTGTCATCAGTCTAGTTTTATTCAACAACAGGCCACCTGCCGGCACCCCTAGCAAAAAAATATGTTAATCAACAACTAGCAGTGTAGTTTTTAAAAACTTAGATAGAACATTTTTTTAATATATATTTTATATGTATTTTTTTTATCTGGATCAGATGGCGAAAAATGCTGATAGTATGTATTAGATTTTAAGAAATCAGTTGCATGTTCAGAAAATAATGTTTAGTAATTATAATGATATCAATCAATATACAACTGTATAAAAAGGTAAAATCCAAAGAAAACATTTAATCAAGATTAAATCGTTGTATTTTGAAATAGTAAAAAAACTGCATTTACAATGATAACATATTCAAATCAAATCCAGATGCACTATTTGGTCTTTATCTAACCTGACTGACCCACTTCTTTCCTTGCGTGCAAAATAATGTTTGGCTGCAGCTCTAAATGCTAAAAGTCTGCTATTCTCTCCACAGTATGTAAACTGTTAGCATATAATTCACAGTCTGTTAGCGATTATACACACATGCATCCACATGTGCACGCACCATCCCAAAACACACACACAATTGCCATCGTCACACACATCCACACGCTAAATGCCATGTGGTGTAGTGAGCTGTCAGACCGCACTAATTCCTCTTTTTATGTGTGTCTGTCCTACTGTGTAGCTGAGGGATCAGGATTGCCTTTCAGGATAACAACTAAAACCCTAAGCTGTGTGTGTGTGTGTGGATCTGGGTGAACAACAATTGGCTGCTAAGCTGTAAAGAGCCTTGCAGCCATGGTGTCGCCAGCAAATATCCACTGGCTGTCAGTAACGGACTGACTTTGTGTGTGTGCCTATGTGTGTGTGTGCATGCAGATGAGCCAACTTCCTGTGGTGGATTGAAGTTAAGTGCTGCTATTAGACTTGGGCCTCCAGTCGGGCTTCATTGTCTGGGAGAAAGACTTTATTATGCTGACATACACACACGTGTGCATGAATACACACACATATGCGTGCAGACCTGCAGGATTTTCAATATGAGGAAAATCTTGCACTAAACATTTATGACAGATGCACCCGATATTTGCCTTCTTAGCTGCTGCAACCGTCCTCCTTGAGGCCTAACAGTAGTTCAGCTGTCACTAAAACAGAATGAATTGCATAAGATTCTTTTAGCTTAAAGAGTGCCACAAAATTCACCAGGCAAAGTCCAACACTCTTCTAAAACAGAGACCGTGAGCAAAAAAAATTAAATTATCGCTGTTTTTTAAGATTTAATTTTTGCAACTGGCCAACTACCGGTAATCCAATTTCAGTCGTCAGCGCCTCAACTGAAAACAAGTGTGACAGTAGCAGAGGACAAAACTGAGTGGAAAGTTAAAAAAACCACAATCAGGTGGGGGGGTGCGCTTTGAGCTTTTACATGCATGCGTATGTCAGCCGCCCACATCGGAAAACAAGAAAGAAAAGTTCAGCTTCTGAGAAAACATTTTCACTTGTAAGGCAACAGATGGGTTATGTATTTTTTTTACACCTACAGTCTGTGAGGTTTAGCCACCTCTATCACTCCGGTGAATTTCTTGAACCAATTTTTGCAGCTGAATGTTCAGATTGAGTGAGGTAAACTTGTAAAACGACTTGGTTTCACCTGTTTCCTCACTATGCTCGTGATCAACAGTCAAGTGTTTTAGGATTTTTTCTTATTTGATTTTAATTGCATAACCGGTCTTTTTCGAACATTCGTGTGAATGCTTGAGCCATGCTCCTTTTTAGAAAGGTTGCTTGTAGCCAAATAAAAGGTCTTTGGTTTGCTTAATTTACAAAAAGGTTTTCTCACTTTTCAATTTGTATTTTACTTTTAATGTGAAAACTACAAGTTTGATTTCAGTGTTCCACTTTGAAGTATCAGCCTATGGAAGTTTCGTGAAATCAACACAATGTAGATTCCTTTTGTTCTTAGAGTTCAGAAAATTTTGTTTGAGGTGGTTTATCCCTTCACAAAAAAGGCAAAGTAAGCTAAAATGGAAACATCATTTGCAAATAGGGTCTCCGTGACTGATAGCCCTGTCTGCTTTTGTTGCTTTACACTTGTTTCAAATGTTATCCTGTACTTTATCAAGAGTAGGCCTACACACACACACACACATACACAAGAAGACCCTGATTTACAAAATTTTTTGAGACAGATCAAGAGTCAAAGCTATGAAATTTGCATGAAAGTCTAAAAAGGGGGGTCCTTTTTTCACGGTATTCCAAAAACCGGAAGACACGGTAAAACGTACAAGGTGCTCGGATTACAGCAAAATTGAAGAGTGTTTAAAAAACTATTTGAGGGCTATTCTGCTCACACTAAAATATATTTTGCGTAAGTTACAGAATAATATACATACATTATCATAAAGTGACAATGTGTAGTTTTTACCATTAATCTCTTCAAATATCCATCTAAATGTTGTTGAAAATGAATAAAATTATGCCCAGTTTTTGAAAAATATTGGCAGCTTTGTAACATATAACCATAAAAATCGGGTCTAAAATACATCGCCGAAGGTCTAAGTCTCTGGGCGAAGCCATATTAGACGCAATGTTTCCTTCTACGTGAGCCTGTTAGGACAAAATGCATTTGTAACAAGCAGTTACAGCCATTCATAATGTTGTTGTTTTACACATTTACCTCTTCGCTTGTTGCCAGTGATGAAAGGGAGTCTGAAGTGCTTGTCATTTTGCTGGAGGTTAAACGATCTGACGAAGTACTCTTTCGAAAATTGCACTCCTAGGGTTTTTTTGACCCTAATGGCCATCCGTTGGTAAGGTCTTATTCGAACACAAAAATACTGCTTGCTTGCAATGATTTAAGTATATACTGCCCCCTATTGCCAGGAAAAATACACACCGTCACTTTAAAACCATCTTTGAAAATAAACGTTTTACTGTTGACATTTTTCACTTTTTTCATTGTTGTACTAAATATTTTTTCACATTCTAACAAGGTATTCATTTACAAGACACCTATCAGAAATTTATATTACCATAGATTATTATGACAATGTCAAAAATTACCTTAAAAATGAACGTTATTGTATGTGAGTTAATATATATCACAATTTGCATTTTTTACGATACATCTGACTAAATGTAGAAAATAATTTTGATGGCATTTCGTCACTAATTACAGCACAATTTTAATATAGACGACTGATAATATTCTGGAAAAAAAAAATACCAAAAACCTGGGTCTTTATTCCCATTTATTACTTGAGGCTACAAAAAAAGTTGAACTTGAATTCATTCTGCAAGATTCTACTTCACGCCCCTACTTTGAGATGAAGTATGCTCAAAATTGTCAAAAAGGGTTTTTGCAAAACATTTTATATTTTCTTGTTTTTACAGGTTGGTGCACGTCCTTGTCATCACCCAGCAATCAATCCTCCCTCCCGTCTCCCTCTGTCTCTCACAGTGCTGTTTGATTGCTTTAAGCCCTGCCGTCAGACAGAGAGACAATGCCTTCATGAAGAAAAGCCTTGCTTCCTTCCTGTCTTCCTGTGCCGCGTTCTGCCTTGGTGAACACCGTGAATAGGCTGCTCTGCCCCACAGCCACCATGAACCGCAGGGGCCATGGTGGCTAAAACCAACAAAGAGAGACGTTCTGAGGCCCTTCTTCTAATTCACATCCCGTCTTCCTTGCCCTGCTACCCTCTTTTGCGGGATTACTCAGCCTATTGGGTGTAAACAAACTTTAAGGAAGTTTAATTAATATATCACTCTTGGATAATGACAAAACTTGGGCTACAGATTAATTCAGCAGAGAATATTAGTTTTTCTTTAATCTAAGCATGAGCGTTTCTTCACAATACAATCAACAAAGAAAAAAAAAACCCCACAACCATTTCCCTATGGGAATACCAAGTAGGAGCAGGTAGCCGAGGGAAGCCAAAATAACCCCCAACTATTGAGACCAGGATGAATGCATCCAAGGCTGAATACGGGGTAAACTGTTTGCTCTTTGTCATTCAAAGTGACACTTTTAACCCTTTGCAGTCCCTCTTCCTAACAACCTAAGCACCCCCTTCCTCGCTCACTTGCCCTTCTCCTTCTCATTCACAGCTGAGACAATGGAGAGGGAGAGGAGGCCTACAACTGTGAAGATTAAGACTAAACACAACGTAAACTCTGCCTTTTCTGTCTCTAATGGGATTCTGTCCGTTAAGTTCCCCAGCGCCACAATTCCGTTTAAAAAAATACGTGAGTGTTGATAATTATGTAAAACGCCCCCCCCCCCCTTTTTTTTCTTCGTTAAGTCATAAAGGATGAATAACAAACAAGTGAGAGCAGGTTGGGCCTCGGCATGTCAATCATGACTGTGAATGCATACCAGGCTGCAAACACGTCCGTGTGCTGTCAACAAGTGTCAGGAGCTTTATGTTTCCAGCTTATGTTTCGCCTGCAGGGACATCCTAAACCAAGGAATTCCTGAACAAACCTCTGATTTTGAAAAAAAAGGGACAAAAAATAATAAAAGAGCAGCGTATTTGCCGAAGATTGTATTTGACTCAAATCCAGGCCGGAGTGAAGGCAGGTAAATACTCAAAATGTAGAAATGAGCCACGATTAATACAGCAATATAATAACACTGGAAAACAATAACAAAAAACAACAACAAATATCAGACTTCAAGGCTGTTTAATTTCAAACGTTAATATATTTGTCTTCTAATCCATAGTTAACTACTCATCCAGCTTCAACGGGTCATCTCAAATCTGCCCCGAAAGACTTTAACATTGCTTCCTCAAAATAAATATTTTTCATCATAAAATAATAAAACCTTCAAATAAATATATATCTTTACCTTTACACTAAGCAATGGTAGAATTAGAAAATAAATTTTCTTATATAGGGTCACTGTACAATTTACACAAATCGAAGAGCTACGATTTTTACTCCGTAAATTATATAAAAATGATTGATACAAATTCCAGTGAAGGTATATAGGAGTAAGCTGGTTCATAGAAACAAGTATTTTTCAAGGTGCCTCTGGCGTGCCAGAAAACCTTTCACAGTTGGAAGTATTGTTATATGTACAAAAATATAACATCTGTCGAGCTAATTTTTGCTTACTATGTTACTTAGAGTTAGTAACAAGTCTTCTTTTAGAATATAAGTGTTAAAAAAACAAGTTCAGACTGTATTAGAAAGAAAATATCAGGGCACTTTAGTGACGATGTTTTTTCAATAATAAAACAGTAGTTGAATGTGTTGTCATACCTTAGCCAGTGGAGTGCTTAATTTGGTTTACCTTTCAAGTGAAACTTCTAATGCTAGAGTGAATGCAACTCCAGTGCCATTGCAAGTGACATCTGTGTCAACCCTACTCTGAAAGTTGACAACGACTTTTCTAGGAGATCTCATAACCTGAAGAACAGAATCATTAGACGGTCACAGATCTATACATTTAGCAGTTTGAAGAGTCTGTCCATGTTTTTGCTAAATTGGCTTGCCATCTTTCTGATAGTGGAGTGGGGTCGAGTTTTTGCATCGACAGCCGGGTCGAGTGGCTCGGTCATAGCAGCACTGGCACAAGGCCACGCATCCTTTAGCTGGGAGGTAGCATAACAAGCAGGGGAGGAACAAGGAGAGGAACGTCACGGTCGTCCAGCGGGCGCAGCAGTGTGACTGCGAGCATGAGAAGGGCTTGTCTGCGCACGTGTCCTCGTCGTCGTTGGAGCAGTGGTAGAAAATCCCCTTGACACAGCAGACGCAGGTCCAGTTCTCCACCACGTTGTTCGCTGAGCAGACGCACCGTCCGCCACAGACCCAGCATGATGGGAGCTCCCGCGGGCGCGTGCACTCGGAGCACCTACACCGACCACAGTCCTCGCACCTGTCACAGTGTTTACCTTTATCTGCAGAGGCAATCGTTCTTGGCGTGACCACCGCAGCCCTGGACTCTGCATTCAGGGGTTTCAGCTCTTCTGATTTCATCTCTAAGCGCTTCGGCTGGGTTCTGATTATCTGGTCCCTACTTGCAGAGTTGCTGAAAAGCCTTGAGCCTGATGAAGTGCTACCCACACTGATCCTGATGTTACTCTGGGAGTCTTCAACATCAGAGGAGATGGAGCTGCTGGTGTTTCCAAGCTGGGCCAAAGACTGCAGATTGTGGAGGTTTTCAAGCCTCTCCTCAAGAGTCTCCTGCTGCCCTCTGGTCCTTACCAATTCAGTCTTCTGTTGATGAGACCTTTGAGCAGTCGTAGGGCCCTCTGTGTACTCATTACTGCTGCTGGTTGTCTTGATCTCAACCAGAGAAAGCAGTGGTGGAGTATGTGATCTCTGCCTACTGTTCAGCCCAGAATCTACCGACCCATTGGTGATCTGCAGAGGGGGTGGATGTGCGCTACCATCGTCATGCAGCGCACTTGTCGATCCAGTCAATGATGGCGACCCCCCATGACGCTCTCCTCCTTCGTTGCTCTGACTGTTGGAATCCATCTCGGGACTGAAGGGCCTCTGTGGCTGGCAGGGGACACATCTGAAGTCCTGTCGGGGGAAAGACAGGGAAGTTTATAGCAGTGTTGGACACGTTATGCAAATGATGCCATGCAAATCATAACAGACATCCGTACAAGCACCGCTATGGAAATAAGCCCGACAAACAATTCAGTGTTGAGCAAAGAGATGGAGCCATCTGATTGAAACAGTTGCTGTAAGGACCAGAGCCGCTAGGTGCCGCCTGCTAGGGAGAGGGAGTCTTCAGAGCTACAGAGGGTCTTTGTGTACCAACAGAACCAGGAAAGTTTGTTCACTCAGGGCTGTAGTGAGCTCAACAGCCAGGCTTTATGTTGAAGAAGTGATATCACATCAGTGTGCAACAAACACATAGCATTAATCTTAAATAACCATTACTCAAGAAGAGAGCTATCACTTATAATAACACGATGAGCAAAAAAAAAAAAAGAGAACAAAGTCATGGATTACGAGGAACAATATCCTCTCTAGGCACTCTCTTTGACACCCTTGTTTACTTCCTGTTTTTCTGCTTTTGTCAATGATTGGAAGGGAAACTTTCTGTGTCTTCAGTATGGTTTCTTCCTGTTCTAAAATCAATGTTTTACAAAATAATCCATAGAACATGCACCAAATAATTTTCTAGACCAATTTCAATTTCTGATTTTTTGGTAAATGTGTGATCTGCAAACTTAGATCTTTTATTTTAACAAAAATGGCACCAAAATATAGAATATCTCCCTGTCAATGAAATCATACTAGCAAAAGTGAAAGTGAGAGGTTTATCAACTTTAGACTTTTTAGAATTTTCAGATTAATCATATATATATATATATATATATATATAAGGAATGTAAGAAAATATCAATATGGCATAATATCGTGATATTTTTTCCTGCAATATTATATTGATATTCAAAAGCTGTGTATCGAATTTTTGGAAGCGTTTACATGCAAACATTTGTGTATTTTCTTTTCTTTTGGTGCAATTCAAACGCCGACTGCTAGCTTTTTTTTTAGTTTATTTTGAAATGACTTCTGATAATGCAGATATTAATTACTCCTTTAATTTTTGGCTTAAGGAGCAATGGGTTTTGTTTCCACCATTGAACTGTAAATCCATCTATTATGGTTCAGATACCTCATGTTAAACATGTTATGTATCAGTTTAGACTGTTAATTGACTTTTCCTACAATTAAATCAGTCTAAAACAACCGCTAATATCATCTGGGTGAATGTATCGCAATATATTGTGATGTATCGTATCGTCTCCCCTATATCGTGATACGTATCATATCGCCAGAATTTTACCAATACACATCCCTAATATTATATATATATATATATATATATATATAATGTATAATCACAAATGGCCAATATTCAATATGATCTACTTAATCAGTGACTGGCTGATTTGAAACAAAAAATAAAGTTTTCTCTTTTCCTTTTTGTGACTGCACCATTTCTAAAGCAATAAAACATAAAAACTCAAACAATGTTCCTGTTTGTAGACTCACTATCACTCAGGTGCTAATTCACACTAGCAATAAGACATCTTCAGCATGGACCATTTTACATCTAGAATAAGATACTTCAGGTAATAATTTTTAACCAACCATTTTCTGATAATCATACTTTACTGAGATAAATCAGAATGACCCATATTTGATGTCGGCAGGACAGCACTGTAAAAAAAAAATCCAATATCAGGTCTCAAAACCCAAATTGGTACATTTCTAATTGTAACCTTCTTACATGTGAAACTCTAAAAACTAGAATCTGGTGCAAAAGTTAATATATTTTAGTAATTCAGCTTAAAAGGTGAAACTAATACATGAGATAGACTCATTACATGCAAAGCCAGATATTTCAAGTCTATTTGTTATAGTTGTGATGATTATGGCTTACAGTTGATGAAAACCCCAAATTCAACATCTCAGACAATTAGAATATTGTGAAAACGTTCAATATTCTAGACTCAAAGTGTCACACTCTAATCAGCTAATGAATCCAAAACACCTGCAAAGGGTTCTTGAGCCTAGATGGTCTCTCAAAGTTGAAATAAATGGACTTTTACACCATATTCTAATTTCTCGAGTTTTGCCATTTAAATATAAATATAAAAGTGCTACAAGAGTGTAGAAACTCATTTCCCTTTGCATTTCCTCGTCTTCATTTCCTGATCACCTCACAGATATTACTAACAGCTGAGTCCTCTTCACTTGTGTTTCAATACTGAAGATACTGAAGTGCTATTGCAAGTACATTTTAATAATTTAGTTCATTTGTGTTCACATATAATAACTGAAAGAGAAAAAAACTGATTTTAGGATGCTAAATCAACCGGTCGCTTGTCAAACTTGACCAATTTCTATCATCGTTTTTTCTTCTTCAGTATCAACTGACAGCAATAAAATTAGTATGGCAGCTAATTGGTTGGCCAATTTATTGGTCTGCTATTACTTAATAATACTTAAGAATCGACACATTTCTTAACTAGAACGCATCAGAACTGTTCCCTTCCTAAAAGACTGCCAACACTGTCGATCAAAGTTCAGTGTCTTCTTGGGTTTATTGAGTGTTAGAGACAGACGACTGATATGGATCAAAGAGAGGACTCACTCGACCATCAAACACGAGCTGCAGTGAATTTGAAAGATGGAGCAATGACACCAAACATTTTTAGGAAAGCCCCCAAAATTCTGACCTGTTTGTTGAACCGGAAGAAATTTCAAGGTTTTCAAGCACCCATGCATAGATTAAAAATCTAATTTAGTTTCAAAGCATCGTTGAGTTTGGTTTAGCCAACACATGTCGCCAACATGGAAAATCTAACATAAGTATGAACTTTTAGTTTAAGAAGGCCAAAATGGCAAATTTACTTACGTTGTCCATCTTTTTATGACTTGTATTTTTTAAATCAGTGTTTCTTTTTCTTTGTGGTTATAGTTCTGTTTTACTGTCACCAACGGCCAATTGTTGATGGCCAATGTGTAATAAGCAAACTTCAAAAACTTGAATTTTGTGCTAAAACAATTTTTGTTACAGTTTCATGAACTTTATGCACCAATACATAAATTTATAATACATTTTGATCCTCTTAAAAAAATGACTGAATTGGGTTTTACAAACACATATTCCAACTTTACCAACCTGGCAAATATAGCATCAAGCTGGCATGTTCAAAGTGTAGCCCAGGGGGCCATTTGTGTCCCCAAGCTGACTGCTGATGTAAATAGACAATTATTATTACATTTTTACTACTATGCCATGTATCATAAAATCATCATAAAATATTTTTTGTATTCTTTAAAAAGGACAAAAAAAAAATGTGTGCCCCAGAAAGGACTTTTAAGGTGACGATTCATCTTGAAAAATTTGATCCGCCCCTGGCTTAAGGCCTACAGATTTGTAAACCTTTAGATGGCCTAAATGGAGAATATAGACTTTTTATCTTGGTTTTCTTTGACTTTCATGATCAAAAATAGAATTTTATCATCACCAAGAGCCAATTGGATATGGTTAACATTAATAAAAATGTATTTTGTCAAGAAGTTTGACTTGCATTGGCTACGAGGACTCCTTTTCTTTTTGATGCTTTAATATAGAACATAAATGCTTTTAAAATAACATTTGATGTCATTAAAATATTGATGAAGATAACAGATTTGAGGCATGAAAGCGTGTACATTGAGCATAATGGCTCTAAATTAAAGTTGGAATTATCTCTGAGGGGTTCTATATAGGTTTTGTAGATTTACTGGCTTTTTTTTAGGAGTTTTGGAGGAAGCATGCTGACCCTCGGAGGGGGTTGGCCCCCTGTGAGCGAGGTTTGAGAGCTGGCCATGTTGACCATGGGTGGGAGGCTTGTGGATGTGTGAAGAAAACAGCATCAGTGGGAGGGAGAAATGTCATAAAACCTCACATCTATGAAGAATGTAAATGAATCTATGCAAATCAATTGTAATAGAATGAGATTTATTTAGCAAAATATGAATTTTATTTGGAAATTGTGCAAAAAGCAGCCGTTTCTGTTAAAAACAAAGATCAAAGTAGTCAAATGGCACACAACTGAAAAGTTAGGATGATACATTTGCATTAAAAACTTCTAAAACCAATTCATGAGTGGTTTTAGTGAAAGCATAATAATGTGCATATGATAAAATCTTGCACTCACCGTTGCTTTCGGCACTTTCGCTCCTTTTTTACTGCCAAAATAAATCCAATATCCACGTTTATCCCTTACTCCGGCTGCAATCTGTCCGGGAAATCCATTGAGTAACTTTCCGCCCGGATTTCATTTTTTTAAATACCAGAATCTGCGCTAAGACGGTTTTTTATTTACATCCAGAGCACGAGGCATTAAAAACACGCAAAAGTCTCCATACGACGCAAAGTTAGACTACTTGAAAACCGATAAGAGAAGAAGAAAAATGTCGGAGCAAAACTTCGGTGAAGAAGTCGTTTTCTTTCAGTGTGTTATCCGACAGACTCCAAGAGCGAGGAGGACTTTTTTCACACGAGTTGTTCTCTCTCTCTTTCTCGCTCTCTCCCCTCCCTCCCCCGGAGGGGAGGACGGGAGATGGCGTCCATCAGAAGGGGGGAACAGAGTGCTTGTTGTTGCAGCGGATATGTCGCATCCGGTGCTCAGCTATTGGCTGCTAAAAGGCGGCTATTCACACCCAGTCTGATCAATTATACCGCTGCTGGTCAACACCAGAGTCCTGAATGTCTTATCGCCACTGACCCACTTTTCTCTCCCTCTAAAAGCGCCACTTTACACGTTTCCCCTGTGAAAATAAACCATCACAGCAGACAGAAAGCGATCTCAAGCTGTCAAACTATACAAACAAATGATTTGTAGTTTGGTTATATTAGTCTACTATAACGCAAACAGTAGTTGTTTAACTAGTTGTGGTCATTTTTAAGTGTGTTATGAGTAAAACTTTTAAATAAATAAAGTTTTACCTTTACTGAACAGCCTCAGTCTTGAGAAATAGCTTTTAAAGAGCAAAGTGCAGAAAATGTAAAATGGATTTCTGCAAAAAAGTTACAAAATATTTAAATCTTTTATTAGGGTAGACGCAGGGGTAGAGCTACAAGGGGGGAGGGGGGCTTTTACACCTTAAAGAGCAAGTCACCCCCAAATAAACTTTTTTGCTGTATAAATGAGAGCCCGATAGTGCTGTAGACATGTGTAGTCATTGTTTTGGTATTTTAGTGCATCCTATTTAAAATATAAATATTCTGCCAAAAACTGTCAGTGTAGCACCCTCTTCAGGTTGAAAGTGATCTGCATTTGAATCAGCTATTGCTATTTGCTAAGCGGCGATATGTGATGTTAGCTGGTACGTGGCTATGCTACCGCAGTGTTGGCCACGCATCTGACTGACTTGGCCCCTGTGGCCTCGGGAAACTCACGCACCAGTACGACTCAGGACTGCCCGCATCCTCCGAAGAACCTTCTTCCCTTTCCTCTCTTTCCTCTGGTGAGGGCAAGAAATCCTCCAGATTAGGAAGTGTACTTCCGTTTCTCTGTCCAAGCGGTGTGTGTGTGTTTGTTAACAGCAAGAATCTCTGAGTGGGCATTGGGGTGGGTGTGTGTGTGGGAGGGTCTGGGTCCACCAGGCAATGCCTCCTTTTGGCACATTTGCTTGCTCTTTAAGCTCTCCTAAAATTGAAATCAGTCCTGTACAGTAGTTTAAGTTCTATTTCTGGATTTGGCAACTTATTTCTGTAACAATTTTTTTTCTTATGTATACCTACAACTATTTTTTTTCTCAGAAGAAAAAATGGAACTGTAAATAATTTTGTAATAATTTTAAACGTGTTTGTATAATGTAATATTTTAATGACTCCAATTAAATATAGGGAATTTTTTGATGAGTGAGGAGGTCCAGCATTGCTTCCCTGGACATTTTGCCCATCTTTTGGCGCCTGTGCTCGGCAGCCTCGCCTCTGTCAGTGTGCCCCAAGGCAGCTGTGGCTACATTGTAGCTCATCACCATTGGTGTGTGAATGGATGAATGATAAACTGAAGAGTAAAGCACTTTAGAGTCCTCCGAAAGGCGCTATATAGTCATTCATTATTTATCAATTATCAACAACCTAAACTGTACATCTCATGGTCATTCTGACAGAACTATTACAAACCTTCAGTCAGAGGTGATGCAGGAGTTAGCGCCAGCAAATTTCAGCTGCAGATAGCCACAGATGTACTTGTTAATAACGTTTGATCATTCCATAAAACCTTTTTGAATAGCCTCAGTTTGGAGAAATAGCTTTTAAAGGGTACGTCACACCATGGGTGGAGACTTACTAAATGAGCCTAAAGGAGGCGTCGCCTGGCAGACCTAGAAAGCGGCACTAAGGCAGTGATTGACACACCCCCTCCATACACACACACACACAGGCTCACAAAGTTTCTCAGTCGGAAAAACAAGTCAGAAAAACAAGTTGTTAACAAGCACAGGCACACTCACGCATGCATATGAGCACACACACGCAGCAGACTCACTGCTCAGGAGAACGAGCAAACAGCGACCCTACAGCAGGCTGAAGAATTTCCTCTCCACCTCGATCACTTGCAGAAAGGGAGGAGGATGTTTTTTTAAGGAGGTGAGCGGCTCTGAGCCGAATTGTTTCATATCAGCAGGTGAGTGGCCGAGCAGTGCAGTGCAGCCACCTAATACTGAACAGACATTGTCACCTCAAATCTCTTAGCCATCAGCTGTGGCTGATTCTAAATAAATGTGGAGCAATGCGGACCAAGCTCTGACACTGGTCATACAGGGACCTAACAGCCCGTATCAAGGGGCATGGTACCCCATACTCCCAGAGTACCCCCCCACAGGGCCCCCCGAGGGACGTGGTCGAACGCCTTCTCCAAATCCACAAAACACATGTAGATTGGTTGGGCGAACTCTCACGCACCCTCCAGGACCCCCCCAAGGGTATAGAGCTGGTCCAATGTTTCACGGCCAGGACGAAAACCACATTGCTCCTCCTGAATCTGAGGTTCAACTATCCGACAGACCCTCCTCTCCAGAACCCCTGAATAGACCTTACCAGGGAGGCTCAGGAGTGTGATCCTCCTGTAGTTGGAACACACCCTGCGGTCGTGATATTGCAGAGCCACGTCAACCAACACAGCCCTACAACATCCAGAGCCTTAAGGAAATCCGGGCGGATCTCATCCACCCCCGGAGCCTTGCCACTGAGGAGTTTTTTGACCACCTCAGTGACCTCTGCTCCAGAGAATGGAGAGCCCAACCCCAAATCCCCAGACTCTGCTTCCATCCTGGAAGAGTCACGGAACATGGCCCATTCGGACTCAATGTCCCCTGCCTCCCCCGGGACGTGCTCGAAGTTCTGTCGGAGGTGGGAATTGAAGCTCCTTCTGACAGGAGACTGCCAGACGTTCCCAGCAGACCCTCACAACACGTTTGAGTCTGCCAGGTCTGACCGGCATCTTCCCCCACCATCGAAGCCAACTCACCACCAGGTAGTGGTCAGTTGACAGCTCCACCCCTCTCTTCACCCGAGTGTCCAAGACATGCGGCCGCAGATCAGATGAAACGACAACAAAATCGATCATCGACCTGCGGCCTAAGGTATCCTGGTGCCAAGAGCACATATGGACACCTTTATGCTTGAACATGGTGTTCGCTATGGACAATCCATGACGAGCACAGAAGTCCAAAAACAGAACACCACTCGGATTCAGATCAGGGGGGG
>SSNS01000183.1:825412-1084845 GCA_006937985.1 Aphyosemion australe | reverse complement strand
CTCTCCCTCTAAAAGCGCCACTTTACACGTTTCCCCTGTGAAAATAAACCATCACAGCAGACAGAAAGCGATCTCAAGCTGTCAAACTATACAAACAAATGATTTGTAGTTTGGTTATATTAGTCTACTATAACGCAAACAGTAGTTGTTTAACTAGTTGTGGTCATTTTTAAGTGTGTTATGAGTAAAACTTTTAAATAAATAAAGTTTTACCTTTACTGAACAGCCTCAGTCTTGAGAAATAGCTTTTAAAGAGCAAAGTGCAGAAAATGTAAAATGGATTTCTGCAAAAAAGTTACAAAATATTTAAATCTTTTATTAGGGTAGACGCAGGGGTAGAGCTACAAGGGGGGGAGGGGGGCTTTTACACCTTAAAGAGCAAGTCACCCCCAAATAAACTTTTTTGCTGTATAAATGAGAGCCCGATAGTGCTGTAGACATGTGTAGTCATTGTTTTGGTATTTTAGTGCATCCTATTTAAAATATAAATATTCTGCCAAAAAAGTTCGCTTTTTTAGACATTAAGTTTTATGTGTTCCTTCACCCACCCAGTGCTCTGTAAACTTTGACCCATTTCACACACACCCCCCTGCTCAAAGATTTTCAGGGGAGANATAGAGGTGACATTCCACGTGCCTAGAGCCAGCTTCTGAAGCCGAGGATCAGACCGCCAAGGTCCCCGCCTTCGGCTACCACCCTTTGCACATCGCACCCGACCCCTTTGGCCCCTCCCACGGGTGGTGGGCCCATGGGAAGGGGGGACCCACGTCTCCTCTTCGGGCTATGCCCGGCCGGGCTCCATGGGTGAAAGCCCGGCCACCAGGCGCTCGCCAGCATGCCCCAACTCCAGTTCATCTGTTGAACTCATCATAAGGGGTCTTTGGGCTGCACTTTGTCTGATCCCTGTTTGCCATGGGTGAGCCTACCAGAGGCATAAAGCCTCAGACAACTTAGCTCCTAGGATCATTGGGACACTCAAACCCCTCCACCACGATAAGGTGGCAGCCCAGGGAGGGTAGAACACCATAATAAAACAAAAACAAGAAAAGAGTCAAAATTTCACAGACAAAATAAAATAAAATAAAATGTTTTTAAAAAGGCCATTTTCAAATAAACAGTGTTACTAAATATACAAACACAGTTGTATGCCTAAAACCTTTTCTATAAAAAAAAGACATAAAAGTTAATAGAAAATAAACGACACCAATAGTTATTGCACTTTATGCTGATTGGTCTGCATCAGACCCCACTGTTCAGGCAATTAATCTTAATTTAGTTGCTTAATAACATTTGTTTTCCAGCTCTTTTCCAGGCAGCAGTAAATCCCAATACAGCAGAGATCATTAGGAATTGATGAAACTAATAATTAGCCGTGTGTGTGTGTGTGTGTGTGTGTGTGTGTGTGTGTGTGTGTGTGTGTGTGTGTGTGTGTGTGTTTGTGTGTGGCAGAGGTGATATGTTATGGAGGAGCACCCCCTTGTGGCGTTTTCCACAAACTGCAGGTTTCATTCCCTGGAAAGTGGATTTGATGCTTAAACTGATTCAGTATCGAGTGAAAATACCCCTTTAGATTGGTTTGAAGTCCCCATTAATCATCTAAAAGAGGAACCATGTAAATAAATGAGCAGAAGTCTAAAAGGAGGAAGTTCCAGTCAGCTCAGGAGGTAAATCTGGTGGTGGTTTCTGTCAAAACAATCAAGTTTTACTTTTATCATCTTAAACACAAACTTTTGATTTAAAACATCTCAGAAGGACTNGTCGCCTGCTGTTCATTCAGCTTTAAAGCTCAGCTGTTTTCAAAAGCAAAGGTCAGCACCTTTCCCCGAGGCACAGGGCAGTTTTAGAAGAATCCCCCCCAGCTGGATATCCATGTGGTTACCTCTGATTTTATTCAAATGTGGCAGAGTCTGAGTGGTGACAATAAAGTTTAACACATCATCTGTGATCACCACACTAGTTATCCCCAGTAGCTGAATCCTA
The DNA here is from genome assembly GCA_006937985.1 of Aphyosemion australe. Taxonomy (NCBI): domain Eukaryota; kingdom Metazoa; phylum Chordata; class Actinopteri; order Cyprinodontiformes; family Nothobranchiidae; genus Aphyosemion; species Aphyosemion australe. Next base: position 1,082,865 of record SSNS01000183.1, on the reverse strand, counting down.
AAGCTTGGTTTATGCTTGATGCATTTGCGAGGTCTGCACGGCTCCACGTGGCCAAATTCCGTCATTTCAACAACCATACCCCTCCGCGCGGCCCAAAGTTTCCGCACCACACACCTAGGAAATTGTCTATGCGGACGGTCTCGCGCAGAAAAACATGGCGGACTGGCTGTTGTGTGTTGTATGCATGCCGTAGAGCCCTATGCCTCCCCCTACAGTCTGGGAAAATATTGGCTCACAGCGGGGATGAGCCGTGGAAGGTATAAACGCTGCAAAAGTTGTCTTGGCCTGATTCCGCGGGTCTCATTTCCATGCGGAATGTACATGCGTCAAGCATAAACCAAGCTTTAGAAGGACCCAATTGACGTAGACCGAGTCCTTCATCAACCACATAGACCGGAAGTGAACGGCTATGAGATGTGTCGGTCTAGTGTTTAGAAATATGAGAAGACTTTGGGACCTATGGAATCTCGGTAGGGACTGATTAGAGAGAAAAAAGACATTCTTAGTGCAACACAATTACAAATAAAATAAGGATAAAATGCAAAACAGTTGTTATAAATTAAGCATTGTGACTCAATTGCAACAAGAAAATTAGCACAAATGTTTTTGCAGTTTAACATACGCAGATGCTTAGTTGGTACCAATCCAGAGTGATTCCAATTAAAAATTGGTGTATTTTGTTGTTGCCAACAGCAACAGCCCATTAAGATATTCACTGACTGGCCCTTTTTCACCAGGGGTAGTTTTTTCCCCAGCATGATTTATGATGACATGGCTAGTTGTTTAACTATTTTGATATTTCTCCTTTAGCTCTACTGTTACGACTCGTGGTGGTGTTAAGATGAAAGTAAATGGGCGTAGCACAGCGGTGAAAGTCAAACAATGTTTTTATTATAAAATAATTAAAAACCACAAAGCTCCATTCCTGATAAAAGTACTTAACGAAATAACAGTGTACTGACTCTTGGTTTCTTCTCATTTAAAAGGAGACCACTATCTGACCACAACCACATTACTATAACAAGGTCCTCTGACCATACTCACATGGTGTGGCAGGAGAAAGCCAGCTTCAAGCTGGTTCCTCGTCTGTTTAAAACTCCTTACAATCACAGCTTCCTACAAACAACTCAGAGCTTCTTCAAGCTCCTACATTAAAACCATTAAAAGCCAATAAAACACATATGGAGCTAGTGGGAGAGACGGCACAGATCCGATCCCTCCTTTTATTCTGGCAGCTCTGCCATTTAAATGTTCAGGTGATAATCAGCAGATTAGGTGCAGCTGTGCTGGCTGAAGGGAGGAGCATGTGGGGCGGAAGCCCATATCTTATTCCTTATGGAGGACTCTAGGAGACAGGAGATGGTGTCGTTGGGAGTCCTGAGCTCCTGCTCCCAGGGCAAAGAGGCAGCAGCCGTAACACCCCCTCCCTTAAAAGAAAAAAAGAAAAAATTAAAAGCAGGTCCATCACACACATTTTTTTCTGTCCACCCTCTGTCCTATTTTATTTCTCTAATTTCCAAGTCCTTTTATCTCATAAGAATTCCCCCTCCTTACATGGACAAGCACCATCATACATTGGTGATCTTCTCAGCCCCTACACCCCCAGCAGGTCCCTGAGGTCCACTGATCAAAGCCTACTATTTCCATCTCCATTGGTTTTTCTTGCTTTAAACACAGTATAACGATATTTCTTTACCAGGCTAAAGACCAAAGGTGACAGATTATTTGCTGCTGTGGCCCCCAGACTCTGGAACTCTCTCCCCCTTAGCCTGAGATCAGTGGACTCAGTGGTCTCCTTTAAAAAGCACCTGATAACTCACCTGTTCAGGCTGGCTTTTCAGTGACCTTTGGTTGATTCTTCATTACTACCTTCTCTTCATTCTGCTTTGTCTACCATTTCTGCCTTTCCCATGATCCACTGATTACCCTTCTCTTATTCATTTTCCTTTTGCCTTTTTTTCACATCCTTTTTTAATCACAATTTTTACTTTTCCCTTTTTTATATTTTTAATCATTTTTTAATTTTACTTTTTGTTTTTGTGAAGTGCCTTGTGATTTTTATCTTGAAAGGTGCTATATAAAAGATCGTTTCTTCTTCTCTAGCTATTTAGGGGGGGGAATCCAGCTAATCTCCACCCTAGTCTTCATGCGGGGCTGGTTGTGGCAGATTAAACACAAAATAACCAGTGGACTGAGAGGTGGCTCAGTGCCGCAGCACGCCTCCCCAGCACCACGTAGTGTTCCTGAGATGGCTGTTGGAAGACAGCCAACACTAACCACCTCGCCGCAGCACTATTAAAACAACAAACAGGATGCATCCTAAAGAGGATGTGCCGTTGCTTCCTACAGGGAATTCTTTCACAAAATTTAAAAACTCTAAAAGCAAAAGATATTCCAGGGCTGAATTATCATCCTAGTCCGCCCCTGGTAATGAAGAAATGGCTTGCTAACCACCACAAAACAAGAAGAAGAAGAATAGTTTCACTAGCATGCAAAAAAACAATTATTTTGTGAGGAGTCACGACTGCCCCTTTTCAAAATAAAAAGCATAACTATTGGTGCCATCCATGCGTAAACAAGTGCCCCACCAGGGCCACCCCATTTTAAAAGGTCTGGACACACCACTGCTTATTTGTAAACAACAAAACCTCATTGACCGTTAAAAAAGGTTTCTCCTGTTTTCTTCTGTGACAAAGCCACCATTTAAATAATTTGAGGCCTATTCAGCCAAACGCCCTTTACGTTTCTTTCACACATTTCCAAAGGTGTACCCAGCCGACACATGATGTTCCCTTATTTTTATTTTTTATTTTTGGGCTTTTCAATATCCTCACTTCAGTGACTCCAAACTCCTGCGGATTTCTATTTAGACAACATTCGCTGAGTTTTCACATCTGTGGCGACAAATTTATAAAGAATCCTCAGCAGATGCTGTTCTGCTGATGAGCTGCACAGTCGTGCGTTAAGTACAAGCGAAAGGTGAAGATTTTCCTTCCATTTCACACAAATGTCTTGTTGAGTATGAGAACATCTGGGTAGGAGTTTTGCTTATACCCATGCGGACCGACATCCTTCTCTTACCTCTTTAGGGCGCAGCTTTTAATCTGGCATTTGATGCAATCAAGGCTAACGTTAAAGGTGTTTATTGGGTACGCCTCTGTTGGACCCAAGGTTAGCCCTATCCAGAGACTCTTTAAGGAATCAAGAAACCTTTTAGTAGTTAAATACTTGTAAATGTGATTACTTTCCCCCGGCAAAGAAAGGTTAATCAGCATTTGAAGCACTCTAAACTGATTGCAAAGTAACAAATTTTGTTTTACCCAGATCCCTGACAAACCTCCACAGTAGAGTCGAATTTAGCCTGAAAAACACTTAACATTTGTCACCTGCACTCAGACTGGAGCGTGATGAATGTCCGTTCAGCGAGGAGCCAGCGAGGTCTGGAAGTTGAGTAGCTAATGAGGGCTGAGTTACAGCAGTTCCAAAAGTCTCTGCCATCCGCCAAGAGCAATGGCCTTTTCTTTCTTTTTTCTTCCCACAGAATACCTGAACAGTGGTTCACACTCCCGCTGAGCCTGGCAGAATTCTCTGCACATAAAGGGGGAGAAAATTGAAATGAAACCTAAAACCCCTGCTGCTGCGGGAGATGAGCTGTGTCTGGATTGTCAGACAGACGCTGCAAACTGTTTGAAATCGCTTTGTGAAAAAGGAGAGGGGCTCAAAGACCGTCACCTCTCCGAGTCTCGGGTGGCTCACTTAGGGAGCGCGGGCTGCTGCGTTTGCCGTGACAGGGTCCTTTCTGATGAGAGGGGTCATTACAGCTGCTGGACATAGCAAAGTCAGCGCCCTCAAAGCAACTCTGAGAAATGTAACACCAGAAAAGTGTCCAAATGTGGCTTCTCATCCTGAGGTTTGTTTTATGATGTGGATCTCATGTTATTTTGATATATTGGATTGTTAAACATCACGTTTGTCTTGTGATTTACATGCAAGGTGTCATTTTTCCATTTGTCCAGATGGCAGCATTGTTTAGTGACGATTTTATTTCATTTCCATAAATCTGAAGCATCTTATTTAAACTCCACTTTCAGTATTTTGACGTTTAGATCCAAAATACAAGATCTGCAAGACAGGTCGTTGCAATCTAGGGTAATTGTAAGGTTTGTGTAATATGTGACAGAAAATAAGAGTGAAAAAATTTGTTTATGTTTTATTGCAAATTTGATTTGAAAACCATGTTATTAACCCCTTTATGCCAAATGCTTAAAGATCAAGTTTGCACATATGTTAATACATCTTCTGGGGGAAAAAAGCTCCGGTGCGCCTGTTTGAGGACGTAGAAGTCAGCCGTAGGAGAAAGTAGCTTCAGACGACAGGATTTGGAGTCTTACTTCCTGATATTTGAACATCTCGCCTTTGATTGGCTAACAGCAACACGACTCTACCACTGACTCTGTTTGCTCTGCAACGTTGATGTTTTATCTCCACAAATAACACAAGCCTGGAGGAGTTCTGCTGTGTGGTAGAGTTGCTAATGCTAACGGTTAGCTTCTACTAGCCGAGACGTTCTCTGCTGTTTCCTGGACGCTAAACCACCAACAGCCTTCCCCGTCGTGAGTCAAGATGGGTGAGTCCATGAATGTTAAGTGACAGTGTGACGTAGATCTGTCAGGATTTTCTAATCCTAGAGTTTCACTGTCTATTTTCTATCAGAAGCTAATGCAGGAGATAGGTGTAGGAGACTATTTTCATGTTCAGCCTACATTAAAAACTCAAAGTGACTGAGTATTTTCAAAAATCTTAAGTAGAAGTGGTTTAAATATTTAATATAAATATTTAATATTTGCTCCACATATTGATAAGGTTCTTAGACATCTATCGCTTTAACATGATTAGTACATTCCTCTGCCTCCTTGTGGACAATAGAAGTGCTGCAGGAGATAAGAGTTGTTTATATTTTTGTTTGTTTTACTGTTGTGTATTTATTTAGTAAAATGTTTTCAATAAATATATAATTGTTTTCTTGACATTAGCCTATAAATAGACCAATAAATAGACAAAAAAAACACTTCTAATTGTTATTTCATGAATTAGGCTTTAAGGGGTTAAGAGGCATTTCAAAGTGAAAAATCTAATTGTTAAAAGGAATTAAAGCAAATTAAACAAATACATGACATGGCTACATTGGAACGCCTGATACCTTGGCTTTTAGGACGAGAGGAAAAGCTCTTTTTTAACATCAAATTTATTTAAAAAATAATCTTTTCTTAGCAGAATAAACGTGATATCACATGTTCTTACCCCCACAGCCCATATTAGCCAGTGTAAGTATACCTACACAACATTACTATTGATTAGCTGGTGGTGCTCGAGTCTTTAGTGAGAGCTGAACAGGTAAGTGGCCACAACACCAGAATAAAACCTGAGAGGTTAATATCAAGAGGTAGCTGAATCTGGAAGAATGACCTCAGTGAAATGAGAGGGACGTTTCTTTATTACTTCTCACGTGATTGATCCTCATAGAGCTTTGAGAACTTAGCGATGAAAGGGTTCCTTTCTTTAACAAAAGCTGTCAGACCAAATATTATTTTCTTTGTGTCAATTTCAATGTCAGTTTAGTGTTTTTTCTCCTGTGAGATTTGCACCATTTGTTAAGGTGATATGAACAGCAAGTGGTGACAGGAAACTGACGTTCTTTTGACAAACAAGAACCCAACAAAAGTACCGTACTAAAATTTGTTCTAGCTGTGCTGAATCCTACAAATGCTAAATGAAAGCCCGTTTTGGAACCCACCCTGCCTGATGTTCCAGTCATTGCCACTAGAGGCGCTGGTTTAATGAACAAAAACCAAGAAAAAACCAACAAACAAAGCTGAAACCAAGGGGGAACCCGTCTGGGTCAGAAATGAGGCAAACACGGAAGTGGCAAAAATTGCAGTTCTCCCCTCATCCACTGGGGGTGGGTCCAGAAGTGAGCAAATCCTCATAGACCCCCATGTTAAAAATGCCAACTTCACAGCTGAAAAAAAGATCTTTACAGCCTGGTTCAATTTTCCATTTTGTGTTTAATAGGTCTAGTTTATAGTCCTGACAACTCTGAGGGGGGTGGATTTTTTTGTAACTCTTTTGTTTAGGTGTAATAAAATGCTTGAAATTATGAATAATTAGATTTGATTGACAGGAAGCATGAGCGTCAGAGCAAGCGTCAGAGCTAGCTTTACAGCTAGCATAAGCAGCTAGCTCCAAGGAAGGCCTCAGCCTCACGTTAATAGANACTCTGAACTTTAGTTGTGTTTTCTGCGTGTTCGTGTTTGGATGTTAATCATGGAATTATTTGGACAAAGAGGGAAAGCTGTGGAATTATTTGCACCAAGAGACCATCCAAGAAGTCTCTGCTTCATTTTTATCAGTAAGTAAAATTATATTTCTGTACTTTATTTCGCTGGTTGAATGGGGGAAGATGCTTTGTGTTTAACATAACACTGCTTGGTCAAAGATGGGTTGAAATATGTGTTCGTGGGGCTGACTGGGTACCGTAACTCGAGCTAGGTAAGCTAACCGAGGCTAGCTGAGGCTTCGGGACGAAGATCCACGAGGTCATCGCTGCAGAATGGAGGTTTGCCGAGTTTGGGCAACGTGCCTCTCCTTTTACCAGCAGCGGCCTGCGATCAGAGATCCGCGAATGTGCCGCTTAATCCTTGCGGAGGCACGCAGTCCAGCGAGGCGGGCGCCCGACCTCTCTACACACAGGCAGCCGCACACTCCCTTCTCCCGAGGGAGCTGGGACGCGCGGCTGCTTGACTACCGTCTGACGCTGTGGTTGTAGCCTGTGGAACTCTCTGACGGAGACTACAGAAACAATCCAGCTGTTTGAGCTGATCTCGTTACACTTTGGAGTCGCTCAACTGCGTTTCTCTCGCTAAAAGCGCCCGAAAAACTCCACTAGCTTCGAGTTAGCATGCCGCTAAGGTCCCGCTGATCTGCCCCGGAGTGGAGCGGAGCGGGACATCGTGTAAGCAGCCAGCGCGCACGGCTCCGATCGCAGCGGTCTGAGGCTCTGCTTGTATTTTTACAGTCCATATTACAGCTCCACAGACGACCAACGCTGCTGCCTCGCACGGAAGCCAGACAGCTGCGTGGTTCGCTGTCTCGGTTCTCCATCTTAGCTTCGTGTGTTAGCTCAGTTTAGCTTCCTACATTGGTTTTGTTATCTCCAACCCTCACTGCCCCACCCTCAGCTCCACCTCTTTTCCCATTTATGGATTGTCTGGACGTGAAGAAGCGTGTGTCACGGCCAAAATGGAGGCGGTGGGAACCTCCCATTTTGCATCATTCTGAATATGTATTTCCAAATGGGCGGGCTATGTCCATAGATTTATATGTCGATGGCTGAAACACCTGTGATCAGAGGCTGCAGAGAAGACAACCCTGTTCAGCACCACTGGTGAGAAAACAGCCATTACTGGTGACTCTAAGTAAGATAACATAAAATGTTTATTTGTTTTAAATGATTTGACTCATTTGTTTGTATACTAGCTTAGATTACATTTAAAATTTGGTTTAGATAGAAAATAAGACTTTTTTGCTTAAAATAACAGCTTTTCTTTTAAATTAACATACTTTTTTTAAATTTATCAGACTTAAAGCACCTTTACTGAAGAGAAAAACAAACAACAAAGTGATTTTTTTCCAACCACTTTCAGCTTCAGACTAGATTTAAGTTTTGAAAGATTTAAAGAAAAAAAACAGCCGTTATAGACAATGAAACCGGGACTTTATGAGTTTAAAATACGACCCAAGAATATGTTTGTGTAACTAGCACATTAACCCATCATAGTGAATGGGTAACCAGGGAATGTAGTCAAGCGTTTGTGAGTGAAAATATATCTAAAATAGAGCCATCACAAGTTATGTGCTATTCTGAGCTAGCTTGGCTGCTTCTGCTGCTACGATTGATTGATTACTAGAACCGTCTTTAAATGTTACGCATTTAAATTAAATCTGTGTTATTCACAGTTTGCTGTGTGCTAGTTTGAGCTTATTTTTTTATGACCTGTCAGGCTGAGTAAACCTTTAGGGTTATAAACTTGAAATAAGTTGAAGCAATTTGCTTTGTGCTAGTATGAGCTCGTTTTTCTGTATTATTTTGTGACCTGTGATGCTCAATACCGAAAACTTTAAGGATTATTAATTTTTGATGCCGTTTCTAATTGTTTTCTGATTGGTAGTATGAGTTTGTTTTGTTGTGTACTAGTCTGAGCTAGGTTTGCTGTGTGCTGTTATGATTCAAGCTGAATATTGAAGACTCTCTTCGAGGTTTATGTATTTGAAAATGAAACTTTTTTCAAGAGTTGGTTATGTGCTATTCTGAGCTCACTTGGCTGCGTCTGCTACTGTGATTAGTCATCAAGGTCAAGGTCAAGTTTATTTATATAGCACATTTAAAACAGCAGTTGCTGACCAAAGTGCTTCACAGCATAAAAACAAATCACAATAAAAGAGTTAAAAATAATAATAAAAAAAAAAAAAAATTCAATAAAACAAAGCGACTATATTAAAATATAAAATAAGATTAAAATAAATGAATCAAAGTGAATCAAAATGTCCAGGACAATCCCTGATAAAAACCATCATGGACAACCTAAAATGACGCAAAACAAGGCTAAAAGAGGTTAAAAAAAACCCAAACACCTCATTTGTTACTAATTAAAAGCCAGCTCATAAAAATGCGTCTTTAACAAAATCTTGAAATGACTCAGAGTCTGAGCAGCCCTAACATTTGCAGGAAGTCTGTTCCACAGTCTGGGGCCTGCCACAGAAAAAGCCCGATCACCACGGGACTTCAGCTATTAAAAACAATTTTTAAAGGTAAGGCATTTATAGATGAGTGTTATTCTAAATGTTTACTGCGTGCTAGTCTGAGCTTTGTTTGCATTGCAGATGTTGAAGACTCTTCAAGGTGTTTGCATTAAAAAACATTAAAAACTTTGCTGTATGTTAGTCGAGCTCACTTTGTGCTTTGCGTTATCATGACATGCTGAAGATTGAAAACCTCAAGGGCTTTATATATGAAAATAAAATGATGTAATTCCTATATGAATTGAGTGCTAGAGTTCACTCTGCTGAATGCTTTTGTGATCTGTGATGCGTGCTACTGAAAATTTCAAGGGTTTTTATTGTTTTTTTTTGTGTGATTTTGTAACAGTTGTCTCATTGTTAGTATGAGCTTGGTTGGCTGTGTGTTAGTCTTAAACTCACTTTGTTCTTTGCGCTATCATGAAATGCTGAAAACTGCAAACCTCAAGGACTTTATATTTGAAAAAAATGATGTAATTCCAACATTTATTGGGTGCTAGTCTGAGTTCGCTCTGCTGAATGCTTTTGTAATGTGTGATGCTTGATACTGAAAATTTCAAGGGTTTTTAATGGTTTTTTTTTGTGACAATTTGTAATTGTCTTGTTGCTAGTATGAGCCAGCAGGCTGGTTATTGATGACTTTCTACGAGAGCTTTATATTGAAATGAAACTAGGTTATATTAAAGGCTCATTCCTGAACTTTGCGGATATATGCTCTTTGTCGCCCTCTCAAGGCTTGCTGTGTAACGTCACTGTCGTAAAATCAAATCCATCTCTCAGGCATAAGAGGCATGTTCCTAATGTCAGGCAAAACAACGAAAACAAACTTTTCCACCTCCACACATTGAATAAATAGTTTTATCAGAACTGTATAACAACTTTATGCCCGACCAAACACAATAACCCTGGTGAAATCATTTATTACTTACCTAGCCATTAGCAGCACGGCTAGGTCAGAGTCCGTAGTTCATGCCGTTCTTTCTAAAAGAGCTCTCCAGCAAGGAAAAGATGACCCAATAATAACTCTGGTCTTTGCTCTTGCTCTATCACGTTCTCCTTTTCTTTTCCTATATTCCTCTATGGGATTTAAGGGATCTAAGGGATAAGGGATTTCCAGCTTTCTTTGGTGAATCTGCCACTGCTAAACCGCGAGTCTACATTATACAATTATGGAAAGCCAAAGGGATAAAAAATTACGTGTTCTAATTTCGCGTTATGTCCGCCACTTGTTCAAGACGTGCGTTTTGGCGGACATAATGCTCGCTTTTAGAGCACGCAAGCTTTTTCCCCCGTTGGCGTCAAAATGCGCATTCAAGACGCGCATTTTGGCGGACATAACACTCGTTTAGAACGCGCACTTTTTTTTATCCCTTTGGCTTGCCATATTCTGCCGTGAAGCAACACCCAGTCAATACTTCCGGTAGCGACCAGGAGCTCAAAAACTGTATAGTGCGGTAAACAGACAAGGAACCCCCACAATTCTATCACAGGTACGAAAATGAACATAATAGATGATAGTATGATGCCAAAACTTTACAAAAAAGCATAATATTAAGGTGTAAAAGTTGCAGAGTGTTACTTTAACAGTTTACTGTGTGCTAATCTGGGCTATCTTTGCTGTGTGTGTGTTGGCAGGGTCTGTTTAGGTTTTACGTGTTGACGGGAATATATTGTCTGGTAGTGAGGTTCACATTTCTATACATTACTTAAATAAGCAACACTATTGTTTGTCATCTGTAGCATCTTGTGTACATTATCCTTGGTTTTTTTTCTTCAATAAGTAGCTTTGTTTGTTTCGTCATTGTATTGCACACATCTATCAAATGGCAGCATTTGTCGATCTCTGATCAATAAGGCTTTGAGGCATTTACCGGGTTAAGTCGGGCATCACCATTTATGATATTCAGGATGTATGACTGGCCTTCAGCCGTGGGGTTTAAATCCAGTCTGATGCATAAATATGTAATTTTTCATCTTGTTTGCAGGCTTTTTCTTCCAGTGGTTGATCTTAATTCTGCTTGCCTGTACCCAAACAAAAAGCTCATTAACTGGCTGCAGTGATGCCAGCTATAGGTTCTCGTTTGAACCTCATATTTGCAGCAGAAAGATAATTAAAAGTATGCAGAATTAGCCAGTAGCTCGTCACTTTCACTATTTGATATACTTGATATGATTAAAAACAACATATATTCATGTATTCAAATGAATTTGATTTGTTCTTGGTGTTTCCTCCCTAATGGGCATGGTATTCAAAATCAAACCAAGACCCTGATATATTACCCTTCTGCTCCTCCGCTACAGATAATAACTGCTTCTGAGACAACTTTCCCTTCAGCAACATGAAAAATTACACATCCTGTCCTCAGCACACACAAGAATTAGCGCCTCGTTCCTCTTCGGTAGGTTGTCCGGTCATTGGAACCTTTGCACCCCTTAGCATTTCCTTCCTGCCTTGTGTTTACTCATTAGCAGTGGTGTATAAGGAGTCAGCTCACTCTAAATGAAAAGCGAGCCTATTTTCTAACTCCTGAGAAAGCCATGTGTGGAAATATATTCAGCTTTGAGAAAACGTCCCGGATTTGCATTTGCCTTTGGGATGGGTTTCGAAAACCTCACACAGCTGCATTCACTGTGGGTGAAAAGCGCTGCGTCACTGTGGAAGTTTGCTCATGTTCAACAGCGGGGAAAAAGAAGTAAAAGCAGTCTTTTGTGAGGTGATACAAAGGGACAAACATATTGTGTTCGCTGAGCACATTTCAGCGTTCTGGATTCGGTTTGTATGAAAGCTCACGAGTGGGAGCAGACTCGACAGGACCAGCTGTACCAGAGAAAAGAACACAAGTAAAAGACATTTAAATATTACAATCAGTCCTTCATCCAATTCTTTCATAGGGTCTCGCCAGAGATGAAGGTCTCAAGGATTTTGCCTTGTGTTGTTTACTTTGTCTTAGTTGGAATGGTGATATTTTTCAGATTTTTGAAGGTTTAGTCTGGCCAGCTGGGGTCACTGTTGTGATATATTAAATGATTATGTGTCACCATGTCCAGCCATCTACTAGACTGCTGGAGTGGGGTGAAAACTCAAGTAGTTGACTCACATAAATGCAATTCCACTTAGGACACGGAGCATTTGTCAAAGATTTCAGAATTTTTTTTCTGAGGCTTGTTTGTATTGTCTAAGGTGGGCTTGTCCAAAGTTCAGCCTGAAGCCATTTGGAGCCCTTTGAGTAATTTTGTACGGCCCTCACTTGCATTTGTAGAATTATGAATTTTGTCTTTCTAGTGGGCTGTAGATGTTCAATTTTAGGTTCAGATTTTTACTAACATGTCAATTTAAAAAAAAAAAATTTCAGTATAAATTAAAAAGTCAACTTTCAAAAACAAAATCTAATTTTTTGTGGTCAATGAGGACAATTAACTTGACAATTTTGACCATTGTCTTTATACATTCCTGGTCTATGGCAAGCCATGAGGTCAAAATTATGGATTTTCCTTCCTGTTTCAGATATAGGTCCAATCCCAATACTCGTACTGCGCCCTACGCCCTTCTGTGAAGTACACTTAAGCCCTTTTTATAAAACAATGCCGCTAATTTGCCGCAACGCCGATGCGGCATCTGGGAGCCTAAGGTTGTTTATAAGAGCTCAGATCGTGGCGGTAATGTTGCGCAATCATGTTCGTTTTATAAAAGATTATGCGATGGCGGCATAACGGGGGTATGGGGGCGGTCTCTGCACTGTTGTAGACTTCCGTGTATCTTGGACATAACTTGCTTTTTATTGCTCGTTACGTTTTTTTTCCCAATCAGCTACAGGTGTGTGTTGTTCACAGTCCCTGTGAACTGTCAGATGATCTGAGCTGCAGCTCTAACGCATAGAAGCTCCCGGCGCTCTGCATCGCTCCAGTTTATCCTTTCAGTTGGTTCTGTTTACAAAACAAAACTTATGTCCGTGTTTACTTTCATTTTCAATATAGTTCCCGGCCGGAGCTCGGCATTAATTTATCACGTGATCATGACACCACTCAGTTCATTTAAAATGGCAGAGTGCTAAGCGTACAATTTGTTGTTTCATTTATTTCATACAAATTCATTTTCTGGGGGTCCTGGCCAGCTTTGGATACATTCATGCCCAGGGGCAATCATCCTCCAGCCCTGATGAACGTGATCAGAAGGACCTGCAGAGCAAAATCTTTCTGCTTCTGCTACAGTGTGTCTAGATTTCTAGGCTACACAAGATCAGCAGAAGAGAAACGTCCACACAAAATGTTTCACTTCCTGTAGTCAGACAGAGCAGAGATGAGTGAACCTGCAGCTGATCTAACGTTAGATAGAACATTCTCCAGATGGGCATACGCCCGTTACTTTAAGTTTGTGACGAATAAGGATATGAAGAACATTGTAGTCAAATGCTCTTTACACCTAAAGAACTGTTGTTATATCTGACTGTTTTAACCACAACCCCTAGCCCAGTTTGATACCATACCACCTTCCACTGGATGTGTGATGAGCTACTTGAGCATCATGAGCTACGTTTAGATTCCCAAATCCATATTATTTTGGTGAAAGTAACTTAAAGTAACTTAAAGTAATGCCTTACATTTTAAAATTAGTAATATTGTAATGTAATGAATTACGTTAAAATGTGAGTAACAAGTAATAAATAATGCATTACAGTTTTGAAGTAACTTGCCCAACACTGCTCCCTTGCCTAGAAATTTTAAGATCCCAGAGAGACATCTTCAATCCATTTGATTCATTTATTGCACTGAGATGGTATCAGGTTTGTGTTTTACATTACAACATGTCCTCACATGTTTACTGTTAAATAAAAAAGTTCCCTAGCTTTGCCAAAAATAAATTAACCCCCAAAACGAAAGAAACACAATCGCATAACCAGCTTCTTTTTGGAAAACAACCCCTTGAGTGACAACCTAGGGGTGCTTTCTTACCCCATAATCCAATTTGGTGTTCCACAAAACATTTCCTCGTAATTCATGGCAGCAGATGTAATAATATCCTTAGGCCAGCCTTTCACAATGGCAATGCTGTAATAATTGTACATGGAGAAGAAGAGAGAGCTAGATCTACTGAAACTAAGGGAAAGAGTGAAATCTCATTGTCATGGCAACCTTTTTTGGCACAAAGGGCTTCGCTACACCACAATTCTTTGCTCTCCAGGGAGCCGGGTAAACTGTGACAATAATAACATGATAATGCATCTGAGAAATACAGGAGGTGTGATGAGATGGCGTGCTTTGTAGGTTCTCTCAGCCACACTGATAGTAATGTTGCTCTAATTTCCTGTTGAAGTGAAAGGAGGTGTCACTCCTCACGAGTTATCGGCGTTTACTTGTTGAGTGCCGTCGTAGCGTAGGTTTGAAAGTCTCACGATGTGCTCTTATCGGTTTTTGGCTTCAAAAGTTGCATTTGAAGCTTCGTACTGCAAAATCATCTTCCCTTTCCTGACATTTATGAGACTAAAATCAAGAAATATGTAAAAACAAATCAGTTATTGCAATCAGAGCGTATGAAAAAAAGATCCACTGAGAGTCTTTGTCAACTATAAAAGTCATTTTACTCCATGGCGTGGATCACAAGGGATAAAATAGAATACAAGCGAGCAAACCCATTGCATTCTTTCATGCATAACACACACAGGTTCCCATTGTATCATTACTGTGCAGTCCCATACACCTTTCATCCTCCTCCTCCTCCTTAGAGTCACTGGGAGCAAAATTTGATTTCCGCCTCATAACTCTCTCCATAATGCGATATTGCCAGCACTAAATTGCCAAGATAACCTTTATCAGTGTAGAGGTGAAAACCCCCGGATCGTTGAGTGTTTATTCCTCTGCCAGAGAAGAAAAACATAAAGGTGTGTGTGTGTGTGGGGGGGGTAATGGATATTTTCCCCTGGGAAAAGCCACAAACACTTTAGTGATGCAACCGAGGTGTTTGGATAAACGTTGGGTGGTAAAGGGATGTTCTTCAGAGGGATGAATGAAAAAGAGAACGTGGGCAATACCAGGTACCTGTCAAAGAACTTTATTCTACTTCTTTGTCTCTCTGTGTGTGTGTATATAGACATATTTTTTTTCTTTCCTAAGCAAATTATTTGAACACCTGCTGATTTTGTAAATTTGCCTAAAACCCCAAAAATGTGTCTATACAATTCAATTCAGATTATTTATAGAGCGCCAAATCACGACAAGAGTCGTCTCAAGGCACTTCACAAAGTAAACATTCCAATTGAGTTCAGTTAATTATGCCAATTAGTTAAAAGTTTCCTATGTAAAGAGACCCAGCAGATTGCATCAAGACATTGACTAGTGTCAGTGATTTTACAGCAATCCCCATACTAAGCAAGCATGTAGCGACAATGGTGAGGAAAACTCCCCTTAAACAGGAAGAAACCAATAGCAGAACTGGGCTCAGTATGAGCAGCCATCCGCTGAGACTCACTGGGGGTTTGAGAAGACAGAGCAGACACTATAATTTCAATGGTAGCTTTATTTCAACAGTGAGAGATAAAACAATCCCTAAATCCAAAAAATACATTTCAAAGTAGTTGTAAATAACTTTGCAAGGATTAGATCCCTTACCCGTGCTGCACACTGGAAGCATCAGCGTCGCGGCAGCGGAACGGTTTATGGGCTCGATACACGGGAGGCGACATTGCGTCTCCTCCATTCATTTTCAATAAGACAAGCGCGACAAAGCGGTAATCGCAGGTCTCCCTCCTGCTAAGCGAAACGCGAAAAACGTGCATGTGAAATTTTGCGCTCGTGCATGTGTCATGCACACGCGAGCCAGCGATGCGATCTCAGAAAGTTGGAAATTTTTCTACTTTTCATCGCTGTCCCTCGGACAAGGACCAATCAGCGGAGGTTTCATTGACTGACCAATGAGCGGACAGGATGCTTCTCAGTACATCTCCAGGCAAACATGAAGGAAAAGTTAATACTTGCCGTGTCTGATGTCCCAGAGCTTTACAAGACTTCACTTAACTCTAGAAAAACCTCGTGAGACTTCATATCTACCGCTTTTTCAACTCTGAACTGCTTTAATAACCCAAAATTCCCTCCAATCTGACGGCCAATCAAAACAACGGAGGACTCGCTATTCACCCTGGAACAGAGGCGTCGCTGGCTTTTGCCACTGCTGCTTGTCGCCTCCCATGTGTCAGGTTATAAAAGCGATAGCGATGAGTTTCGCTGATCGCGGTCGTTTGTCGCCTCCCGTGTGTCGAGCCCATTACTCGCGATTTTCACTGCTTGCCAGTGCACACCGGGAGAATCTGAGCCGCGGAGCGGTTTCACCTCCGTGCTTCTCGCTGCACTCGCGAGATCACAAAATCCCTCGAGACTTCAAAGGTCACGGTTTGTTTATGCCATCTGCCATTAAACCAAAACGAAGGAACTCACGTTTGACAACGCTCTTTGATGTCATATATAATGTTGTTCCTCTCTACTGCCAGGATTAAAGCCATGAAAAACACACCGCTGCACTTTTTGAACAATGCAGTAAGTAAATAAGCCATGAAGTCACACGTATAGACGTAATCTACATAGATATGAAATTGCATCGCTGCAATAGACTTTTATTTTGAAAATTACCGGGCATTTTACATTGAAACCGAGTGTGATTTCCTGTCTAGCCATCCCAGGAGTGGCACACGACAAAAATAGAACTCGATCCTATCTTTAGTGGCGCTGTGTGGCGCTTCTGGGACGCGTCTGAAAATTGCCGCGTTGCGGCTGGTTTGCGTCACCCCCATAGACTATAATGGATTCTATTTGAAGCAGCGACGTTCGGCTGATGCTTCCAGCCAGATAACCAACTGACAATAGCTATGTTTACATGGGCACAAGTAATCAGAATGAATGCCCTATCAGATCAAAAATGAAATTTCATTCCGATTGAGACAGGTGGTTTTGTCCGATCATCATTCCAATTGACGTCCATGTACACACCCAATCGGATTGTTGGAGTAAAATAATGCCCACTGCGCATGTGTGCAACTTCGTCTTTCGCCTTTGCAGACGCTCAGGACAAGTCGAAAAAAGAAGTGGTCTGTTGCCGACTCTACTTTTTTTACTGGAAACGCTACGAAAGCTCAATATTATTGAACGTGTCGATGGCCGAAAGCCTACAAATACCGAGTTATACACTCAAGTGCATCTAAAGATGCAGGAAGCAGGAATTCACCAAAGTATCGACCAAGTGAAAACTTATGAAAAAGTTTATAAGCAGTGTATTACAAAGTCAGAGAATAATAAAATAAAATGTGAGGGAAAAGACGTGCGAACAAGATGGCATTTGTTTACAATTTTTTTTCCGGGAAAGACAACTCTGCGCATGTTCAACCTATTTAATCTGATTGAATGCTTGGTGCGTGTATTCTCACAGCATTATCGAATCATTTCAGTTAGTGTCCATCTAAACAGAGATTTGGGATTTCCGATCAACCAAGATTTGAATCGGATAGGGGACATTTGACGCAAGTAAACGTAGCTATTGGGAGCCTTCTCAACTCTTCACCTGTATAAAATACACCTGACCATAGAAGTAATCACTCTATCCAGATCCCAAATTCTGCACCATGGCCAAGACCAATGACCTTCCCAAGGACATCAAGAATATAGACCTACACAAGGCTGGAATGGGCTACACTACCATCACCAAGCAGCTGGTTGAGAAGGTGACAAAAATCGCTGAGATTATTTACAAATAGAAGAACCACAAAATAACTGCCAATCTCCCTTGGTCTGGAGCTCCATGCAAGATCTCTACTTTTGGATTTCAATGATAATGAGAACGATGTGGAACCAGCCCCGAACTACTCTTATGGAGCTTGTCAATGATCTCAAAGCAGCTGGGACCATAGTCACTAAGAAAACAGTTGGTAAAATAATACGCCATGAGAGACTCAAATCCTGTAGTGCCTGCAAGATCCCCCTGCTCAAGAGAGCTCAAGATAAAACCAAAAACTGAGCCCACAGCTACTGGCTCAGAGTGAATAAATGGGTGTGAAACTATGGATTGTTTTCTTAACCTTCTGTCAAATCAGTAATTATTACCAAGACTTTCTAAGAATTGTATTTTGAGGGTTGGTGAGTCACAGCTTTATGGAAGCTCGACATCCTAATGGGGGTTAAAAGCTTTTGTCACCGGTTTCTCATAGTTTGTACCAGGAACTTCCACCCACCATGAATTTCTATGCTAGTTTGGTTTATCAAGCCAAAGACTTTTAGTTATTTTAACTTGGCACGCTGCACATTTATGTGGCTATTTCTGACTTTATGGATCATGCTAACTTAGCACACCTCACCGGCAAAGTGAGTCAGACACAACACAATGGGAACATTTCTGAAAGCAACTAGCAATTTTCTGGATCTTTGAAAAACAGCAAGTTATTTCTTTGACAGCGAGGAACACTACCAGTGTGCTAAAGTTCTTTTTATCTTTTCTACCTTTTTGTTAGCTGCACATCTTTCCTCGTGTCTAAAGAAATGCCCCCTTGCTGCTTTCTTCACTCTCAAAATGATGGGTAAAAGGAGTTTCCACTGAAGACAGTATGACCATAGCGAAAATCTAACTAATGAGCTACACATGCAACATCTTTTTCAGCTGATGGTCATTTAAAAAAAAAACAAACAAAAAACTGAATATTTACAATAAATCACAAAAGTTTTTTTCTTTTGACAGCTGCAGAAAGTTTATTGCTTCTGCCTCTGTAAACACTTCACACATCATGTTTTGTCACTGCTTGTCATTCGAAATGAAAAGCTTAATGGCTCATGAAGCAACAACCGGGTGAATAGGAAACATCCAAGGCAAAAGTAACTGGAGTCTGTCTTGTAGGAAGTTCCTGACTCTCTTTATTGAACAGAACATAGTGAACAGAATCTAAAGGGTTTTTTTCTATATGCAGTTCTTTTTTCATCCATATTTTATAAAATTTTCCACTGTACTAGTGAGGTTGTTTTTTTGTTTTTTTTTGCCTAAAATAAGTAATATCATTAGATTTCTGTAATTTTAATTTGTACAATAATCCTAAATTTGATTAATTTTCAGATTTCAAAATTGCATCATAAAGATTTTCCTTTTTAAAAACCAAATATTTAATTTGAACCATTAACAAATTAAAGCTGGGGTATGTAGTTTAAAATTCTTAAAGTAACTTAAAAATGCCTACATTTCTGTTCTATGATATAAAGTAGGTAATCTTTCATAACTTATATTTAAGTCCCTCCCTTGGCCTCTACAGTAAAACAAAACTTTTACACAGTCCGAAAGAGTTGACCAATGGATTTGTGTATCCACAAGAGGGAGCTCTTGATCAATGGGAATGCGCCCCAGTCACACACCAACAAAGAAGAAGCCAAAGCAACCAAAGCAAGTATCAAAGTTACTGATTCCTTGACTGGCTTCTACTTCTCAAAGAAAATTAAAACGGTTTAAAAGTCTGTCTTCAAAACTCGCTGGAAGACTTTAAGACTGTTGAGTAGAATTTACAGTGAAGAGGCTTTTAAAAGATGGAGCTTCATGATCTACAAGGGCTCAAACTGATCAAGAGTTGCCAACATTTCTTTTTGACAGGTGAAAACTAACTAATTTATTGTGTTTTAGAAAATTCTAACCTCAATTTTATTTAAATAGGCTAAATCACATTATTTATATGGACTCTCAGCGTACCAGGGATTCTTTTGAGCGGAGAGGGTGGAGAGCGGCAGAGTGCTGATTATTCATGCGCTCCAGGCAGCTGCGTCCTGTGCACAGC
Organism: Aphyosemion australe; assembly: GCA_006937985.1. NCBI lineage: Eukaryota > Metazoa > Chordata > Actinopteri > Cyprinodontiformes > Nothobranchiidae > Aphyosemion > Aphyosemion australe. The sequence goes on along the minus strand of SSNS01000183.1, from coordinate 1,063,225 downwards.
CACAATAACATTCTCCAATTGGCACCACCAAAAAAAAAAAATCTTTCATGTTCGCTCATATTCCATAATAAGCTCATATTGGTAATTTCTGTATTTTACTCGTGCCTGATGCGCTCCACTGCTGCAGAGCTCATCATCTGTGCTCCTGTGACTTCACGGGCGTGGCCGCGCAGGGCGCACTCCGCTATTTTTGCGGTTGGTATATCCCTTTGATCTGCTTAGTTCAAAAGTAACTCGAGGTGAAAAAGTAGAAAATCCAGGAAGCAATTTTTCTGGAGAATTGAGAGGAGATACAGGAAGATCAGAGACACAGGACAAGGAAATAGTCATGTAACCCACTTTAGTGGGACTTTTATTTTGAAGGGTGCCGCTAACAGGATGTGATGTGTAGAGTGTTAGAGCGGAAGAGAGAGAGAGGCGAGCAGGAGTGTGTAACAGGTGACTAAAGGTGGCTTTAAATAAAGTGACCCTTTGAGTTCACGGCTGTTGTCCTTCCTTGAGTCAACACAACTCTACATCCTCTCTAGTCTTTCCAGGATGTTCGGTTACATTGGTGGCAGCGGTGGGGTCCTTCCAGTGCAGAAGCCCATCTATTTTCCAGTGACGGTAACAAAGTCAGTTAGCTAGTTGAAGTTAGCCACTGCTAACTCGCGTTTAGCTTAGCTGTACCAGTATAGATGGGATGCACAACGGTACGTTTACTAGTAGAAAGGTTGCTGAAGATCCAGGAATTATGTGATGAAGACCCGCTGGAGTACAGAATCTCCCACCCGGACAAACCGCGCGCTAGCAGCGTGAACATCAGGCTTCCGCCATTGTTCTCCAGAGAGGACGAGGAGAGTTTCTCTTGCTGGTCTCGTCAGAATGAAGTGGCGGTGAGAGCACTAGTAGTGGGTGCAGAGAGTGCATACGACTGGCTCGAATACTGCCCACCAGACTGTCCAAAGCTGCCTCCCTGCTGTTGGACAGCCTACTTGCGTCGGTGCAAGCAGACTACAACGCGGTGAAGGAACGGCTGCAGGAAGCCAGCTGATCCAGAGGCAGAGGAAAAAGGATAAGCCTCCAACCTTATTTTAATATTGTCAACAATAAAACACACCAAAGCATATTTTACATGCAGTTATTCACTAGTTATTCACTTAACTTTTATGAATCAGGAAAACAGGAAGAAATGTTTGGGTAAGGGTTAGAATTTTGTTTATTCATCACATTTAGCTTGTAAATTATGTAAAAGATCTTCAGCTTCATTAATTTTGAGAAATTTTGTTTTGCGTTGTTTGGAAAAACAATCATAACTGAACATAACAATTACTTGAACGGACGGTCACTCTTTCCTGTGGGACATCCACTTTCCCAGTTTCTGGCTAATACCCTGGTTCAACGCTACATATTGTTTTAGCCCTATCTCCTCTTTCCCTGCACGGTATAAGATGTAGATTTTAGGATATGTAACTAATAATACAGCTAAAGTCATAATTAGCTTTAATAACATCGCTCTTATGCTCAGTAGAGTGAAAGTTGGTACAAATTTGGTTCTGTGAGGAAGTGAGCATGCAACACTCCTATCCCCCCCCCCTAATCTGTTGTAAGATGTCAGCTCACTCATACAAATCAATAATAAAGGCTCTGTCTGTTCCGGTGAAAGAACTGGGTGATTATTTTGCCCACATTCACAATTCATTTTACCAACTCATTATGAAATTGGAATGAAAAAGCTTTTAGATGTGGTGAATAGGATCAAAATGGGAAACGAATGTTATATTGAACAGGATAAAGAGACTATAGTGTCTCTTTTAGGCATTAATACCTGAAATAATAAGCATTTTGTTTATTTGTGTTTAGAAAATAAGAAATAATGTCATGTTGTTAACTTACTGGCTTTTGGCAGTTTGGTATTATTAAAATATTATTCTAAAAGTCTGCCTTGCAGTAAGGCTGAAATATGATGACTTTTTGAATGCAAAAAAAAAAATATTAAAATGAAATATCACATTGATTTTTAAAAGAGGAGTGCGTCAGTAGTCCTTGAGCACAATGAGTTGTTTTTTCAAATTGGTCACGACTCGGCACTTTAAATCACAAATCAGTGCTTGCAGTGTTCTGTGTCTTTGTTGAATGGGGCATTTTGGAAAAGATGAATTTAATGCCAAATCCGTGCAGTGGTAAAAGAGGACTTCAGGCCACAGCTGGAACATCATCTTATTTTCCAAGTTGGCATGCATACGGGAAAATTCAAGTTAATTTTTTGTACCCTATTTCACCCCCAGATAGCATCATTTTCTGTCTTGGGAAAACTATTAGTTTTGGGTCATATCAGGTTAAAAACTAGATTTGTCTGCTTCCACATGTGAGTAAAAGCTAAGATGCTTGGTGCATTTAAATCCCAGTGTCCCTAAAGAAATAAATCTCCAACCCCAACCACGCATCTTAAAGTGTTTTTTTTTTTTTACCATCCTTGTGCCAGCCTCATCTTTTCTTTTTTTCCTCTCTTTCTTTACATCCATACACATCCTTTCTTGTGGATGGCACAAATGATGCCCATAGCTGTCTGTCTGAGCTGTATAAAAGGCCTTAATGTTTTCAGGAAGCTGATGATGTCTAAGCCATACCCAGCCAATAGTTTTGCTGCGTTAGAGTAGGCAGGGCAATCTGCTATTGGGCTAGACGTGAGAAGACTTGTGAGCAGTTGTCTGTTTAATGGCCTGGCTTGGCTGCAGAGTCCAGAGTCAGTCAGGACTGTGAGACAATTCCCTCTGGTTGTGGATTAATATTGCAGTAGTCTGCCCTGCTGGATAATGGCCCAGCTGAGTTTTCAGGAATACAATTGGTCATTAAAGTAGTGGAATGATTTTTCATTCTTTGAACTTTTAACATCCTTTAGTATAGGATAATCCAGGTATCAGAATAATTCAGAGTTTTTAATCAGTTAATTTTTTTATTTATGCACTAAAACTCTGAAGGTATTAGGAGATAAAAAGATGTACAGCCATGGCCAAAATGTTTGGTAACACTTTGCAAGAAGGGTCACTTTATTAATGTTACTTAGTGCATTATTAAGCATTAATAAACTAATAAATAAAGTATTAACAACTGCTTAACCTTATTATGTAATGTATTACTGTTACACCTGCCTGTTAGTGAGGCCTTTTGGAGGCTGATATTAATAAAAAAAAATACTCAAGAAACTCCAAAATATGTTCCGTCTCCATTTTATGTTGCGGTACAATGAGCCGGGTTGTAACATATGGGGGCTCGTCCAGGATCATCTATTGGACCATTTGATGGATACTGAACCTGAAGTTTTTAAAGTTTTGAGTTTTGTTTTTACAGCCTGTGCTATGGCTGACCTTTAGCAGCTTTGGTGTGTGGCTTGGAGATGAGCACCATTTAGTTTTTTTTTTGGTGAGCTTTGGGCTCTAAAGAGTTGCTGCTAGTGGTGCAGGCCTGTAGTGGTCCACCAGCTTGATTGTTATTGCAGCCATGTCCATTGTTTGTTTGGTTTAGTTTGTTTTTGGTTGACAATGGCTGAAATTAGTGTTTGTGATAGGATGTGTTGTGCAGTGAAATCACTCCACTTTTCGGAGGTCACCGGTGTCTGCAGGAGCAGTAACTGCATGTGGTGAAAAACCACTAGTTGTGATCATTTTGTGTGGGTGTGGCTCACTGCTTTGTTGCAATGACTTTTAGTGATTCGGTGTGGTGTGAGTCCACTTTGTGACCATTTGTGTTGTGGGGACAACAGTTTACTTTGGTGTGGGTTACCAGTTGCTACTTGGTGTTTGTAGTAACTTTGGTTTGGCTTTTAGTTCGTGACTGTTTTGCTCCATTTTGTGTAGGTCACATTACTAATTTGTTCAGCGGCAGTTTGTGCAGCTCATTTTGTTCATCTGTTTTGAGTTGGATGCATCTTATCTATATGGTGAGAGCATGTAGTTCTGCTAGCATCGGTTCTGTTTTGTTCTTTTGTGGTGGGTCCGGTAGTCTAGTTTATGTGGCTTTATTTCTGTTAGGTCTAGGTTCCTGTTCACTCAGGGTAGGTCACCACATCCTACGGCCCTATGTGGGCTGGTCTAGGTGGTCTCTCTTCTTTTGTTCATTTCGGCCGGCTCATCACTTTTCTTTTGAATTATTATTTTTTTGTTTACTTTGCACCTGTGGTGTGTGTGTGTGTGTGTGGTGGCCTGGCTGCATGTTTCTCTCTACCTCCCTGTCTGTTTTTACACTTTTGAAGGTGACTAGACTAGACCAGACCAGAGGGGCTTGGTGTGGTCCTGGTGAGTTCCTAGAGGAACTCTTTTGAGGGGGGAGGTGTTACGCCCCTCTATTCAGTTGGCCTGGCTGTATGCAGACCTTGATTGCACTGAGTGGCTGCACCTGTGGGTGCAGGAAAAACCTGCACGTGACTTTTATTTAGAAAGTTTCTGAATGTTTCAAACTGCTTTCATGTTTGACTTCTTGTCTGTCTGAAAGGAACCCGTCCACTATAACAGAGGCAAATTGCCGCAAAGTGTGTTTCGCGGCCATTTGGCAATGCTTTCACATCCGATGGAAAGTAGGGGTTAGGCAAAAGACAGAACTAAGTGGGTTGATAGACCAGAAAATCTCCCTAGACCTTAATTCCATTGAGAACTTTTCCTAAAAATTACAAATTTTGACGAACTCTGAATATTAAATCCATAAACAAAAGGGCTCGCATCAGTCAGGATTTGGCCCAGAAGTAAACTGACTGCATCCCAAGGTAAGATGCTGATGTCTTGAAAAAGAAGGACCAACACAGCCAATATGGACCTTTTACATAAACTTAATTTTTTTATCAATAAAAGTTTTGTAAACTAATGAAATGCTTGTTATTATACCTGAACATACCTCAGAGAAATACATACAAACATCTGAGAAAAAGATCTGACAACACTAACGCAATACAAACTTTTGACCTTGGCTGTCGTTTCTCTTTTATCGAAAAAAGATGCTGACATCTACAGCAGGTCCACATAGTAAAAAATGTCAATGCGATTCTATTTCTTGAAGGTTTCAAAGACCTGGAAAGAGTACACTCAGTGTCTGCTCCAGGTATTTCAGCACTTGTCTTGATTAAAATGGTTTATGACTAGATATGTAATGATGGCGATCAACTAATTGGCCTTGGACGTGAGCTAATAAACTAATAGAAACATCCCTTGATGAAGCAGGACGAATGCTAGAAAACCTAACTAGATTTTTCTTTTTTGTTTGGTCTCCTTTTCACTTTGTGTTCCCTTTTAGCTTTCAATTATCTAGTTTGTTTCTTTTAGAGTTCATTGTTGGATCTTGGCAAATTCATGTTATGGACTTTTTTCATACTGATTAGGTGCAATTCCAAAACAAATTGCCCATTTTCTCATTATTTTCTGACTTCAACACTTGACTTGACTGGTGTATAAGGACTGCATGATGGTGTAATTAGTTGGAACTGTTCCCAAGTTTCAGGTTTTGGTTTGGATGCTATGGCGTGGCATGCCTCTCATTTTTCATGTGTGCATTTTCCCTGGGTGCTCCATTAAAACAGACAGAAATTAATCGACTTTGAACTCAATGCAGCAAAATTTAATATGCCCAATGTTTGACAAGAAACTTCTTAGCCACAGTTATGTCACAAAGCTAAGAGACAGCCTGTTCCATGTTGTGACAGCTCTTCATCATACTTTTTAAATTTAGTCATTCCTGTAGACAAGTAGAGGCAGGTGAAGTGACCTGAAACCCATTTGCAGTTAAAATTTCATAAACAGGACTGAAAGACTCTTAAGACATGTAATTTGAAACAGCTGGTTGAAATGACCATATGTCCCCTGAAGAAGACCATCTATTGGGAACTAAAAGGTCATAGAAGCCTTGTTCCAGGCAAAACTGGACACAGTTCCTCTAAGCTGACCTTACTGAAAGTATTTTATTAAGAAACAGAAAAATCTAATTTCCTGCAAAGTTGAATTTCTCACCACCTTCTTATTCCTTTCAATGAGTAGAAAATGTTTGTCCTTATTTAACCCAGACAGATCCACCAAGCTGCACTCAAGCACTCCGTGAAACTCTCTGTTCACCTTATTTGTACCCCCTTTTTTAAGCATAACACAATCACAAGACTCCCACACAAGCTTTTCATCGCACATATTTTAAAGTTCTGATTTGCTGGGCAGCAAATTGACACAAGACCTTGATTAACCCGTGTGGGTGTCTTTTTCATGCATCAGGACAACAAAACCTGTTTTCCTTTTCAAACAAAAGATAAAATATTATTCATTTCAAAACTTACAGCTGTAGAAATGTGCTGGTGGATGAACTGTGCCTGCTTCTGTTTTTGTATTTCCCCTCCAGTACATTCAGGAACTAAAGGTAGTGATAAAACAGCGCTCCGTAAAGAGTTGGTTTCTGCTTTTCAAACGGATACGAGAAGGATCCGGGCTTTGAAATCTTCTGAAGTCAAACTAAAAGGGGGTAATAAATAGAATATAGTGGAAGACTTGCAGCTGCAGATCAACTTCCAGATATAAACCAGGCAGTTGATGGACTGATTCAGAGCATCAGCCACAGCACGGAGCTTGTTTGTAGTTGTTTCTAGCAAGGACCTCTCTTCCCTGACATTTTTCAAAATTATAAACTGGCAACGAACAGGCTGTCTTGAAGCCGTGATGAAGGTTGACGGGTCTGCACAAACCAGAGGCAGGCTTTGACAACAATTCAGCATCCTTTCACTTTGTTAAAGTGTACATTATAATTAAAGAGAAAATTCTGTGCTTGGGAGTATAATTGTCTCCATGTCGTGACTACCAACAACTCAGGAACGATCTCACGTGGGATTTAAATGCAAGTCTCTTAAGCAAATGAGAGAAAGTTTCAAAGGAACGGTGTGACATGCATGTTGGATGATTCCCAAGAGAACTTGACCCTGTGCATTCTTAAAGCTGCTCTTAGTAGCTGAATTTACTTTCAACCAACAAATTTTTGCAAAAACTAAATCTCTGTATATTATGATACTCTCTATTCTGAATTACTCTTCTTACCTCTGAAATGTTTTTTGTAAATCTATTTGTTGGTTTCTTGGTGTGTTTTCACGGGGGTGGGGGTCCTCCAATCGCTTTTAGGGGTGCTGGGATTTCAAAAATGGGATAAAATGCCTTTGTGTACCATGGACAAGTCTTCTCCTAATGACTGTCCACCAACATGTTAAAAGAAAAAAGGCAAGAACTAAACAATATATCTTGTTCCTATCAGTCTTCACCTCCGACTGTCCCTCAGTTCCATAAGTACTGGCCCTTAAAGGTGTCTCCTGTTAAATTGTAAATGGTTAAAGCTGCAATGCCAAATTTGGAAATCAAATTAGCTTAAAGTGTTTTTTTCAAGCCTCTTAACAATGTTCTAATTTACCCCGGCTTTCCACCGTGACAGCGTGTAATCAAATGGCAGCGTTTTGCCCACGAGCTCCCTTCCAACCGGGAGCGCTTCTGAAAGGGGAGCGAAAGCGTTCCACACAGCTGATCCCGTAAGGTCACAAAATCACGGGAGAATTGCAACACCACACGTGATTACAGAAGTCCACACTAAAAAAAGCAAGGAGAAAGACGGCTGCAAGTCTCCAAAAAGGTCTGTGGTTTATATTCTGTTCGGTTTACATCGGCTACGGGAGTTTCACAGGTAATCACGTACTGCACGTGACTTTTATTTTGGAAGTTCCCACATGTTTCACACTGCCTTTGTGTTTGACTCCTGTTTGTCCAGATCTAAACTGCGGAGTTTGATGTGTTTTCAAAGCGTAGCATGTAAAAACTAGACTCAAGACGTAATGATGGCGTCCCTTCGCTTCTGGAACACGTCCATAACCTTGCACATTGCTGCCGGTGGAAAGGACCCTATCCACTCTAACGGCGGCTAATTACCGCGTAGTACGTTTCACAGCCGTTTCGCAACACTTTCATGTCCTGTGGAAAGCCGTGATAGTATAAATATATTATGGAGATAAAAAAACAAAACGAAAAACATTTATGAAATGGTTCTCTTGCATTTGTCTAAAAACCCCCGCCAATAAGACGTTATGGACTGAAAGTAACTATTGGACCATCCGGTTGTCGGTCTTGCCAAACCACCGCACTTCCCTGGGTCCTTTGTTCATTACACACTCGCTTATTTTGCAACAGAACACCACTGGTGTGAGAGGTTTTTCGCTCAATAATATCAGAGAAGGAGAAACAGCCGGCTGCTACCACTTAAACTTTAGGACAAACTACCAGAGTCCCAAAAAGAAAATCATCATTTTGAAGTCACGGACAACAAAAGACGTTTGGACCTAGAAAAAGACGACTAGTACTGTGTTTAGCACGTTACAGTTCCGGCAGAAGCATCTCAGGAAGATACCAGAGGGAAGAGGTGAGTGTTCTGTGACAGTGTTTGCGTTCAAAACCTAGCTTGTTTGCAGATTTGTTATAACAGCTTTAATGGCCTATTTTTATATAGCATCTTGTAGAGTGATAACCCCTCGAGGTGCTTTGCAGCACAACAGTCACACACATTCACACACTGATTGTGATGAGCTACAATGTATCCACAGCTGCCCTGGGGCGCACTGACTGAAGTGAGACACAGGTGCCACAAGTCCCTCCAACCACCACCAGCAGACAAGGAGGGTGAAGTGTCTTTCCTAAGAACACAACGATGGCAACAGACTGAGCAAGATGCGAACCAGCAACCCTTCACTTATGGGGCGGGAACTTAACTCCTCTGCCACCGCCACCAAAGTTGAGGTGGAAGGTCCATATAAGAATTGGATAGCCACATCCAGGTTGGGGCTGAGGTGTCAAGTTCTGATGATGGACTAGAATGGGAGATGGGTGTCCGGACTGGAGAAAAATCTACAGTGAAGAGCCGAGTCAAAAGCCAACACTGTCAATTTACCAATCAATGTTAAAACTATTACCTATGGTGATCAGTTTTGGGTGACTGAAAACATGAGATTATATAATATAATGAATCCTTTTGGGATAGGGTTATTTGGGAAGAGCGTATAGCCCTGTTTCATTAACGCCTACACAGCACAGCTTAACTCAGTTCTATGTGGTTTTAAAGGCTTTTCTACTAGTAACAAGTATGTGGATGGTACCCTGTTTTTTATGAAAATATTTACTGTGGTACCAAGCGTGCTGTGCCAGGTTGAAAACACATCAGACGATTGTCAGTCACTGATTGGCTAGAGGGTGGAGTCACTGGTTGCATTACAAGAGTGACTCTCTTACAACAAACTGACTCACCATTTGTAATTACCAACATTGCAACACAGAAATGGTGAGGTTCAGGCGTTTTTGTTTTGGTGGCAATCACACTACTTTTTGGGTGCCGACCTGCTTGGACGACCCTACCCATTAGAGCTGTTTCTCAATTGTAATGAAAAACCACCTGAACTACCTAAAGTAAGCCCAGAGCCAAGGCACCATAAATGTGTAGTGAAAAAAGGGGCGTTAGTTGCCATTTAACATTGGTTGGGCATCTGGTAAGGATTTTCTCTATACACCTTCCATAGAAGGAGTTTCAGACATGTCCCTCTGGGAGTAGACCTTGAGACAAACCCAGAACTCACTGGAAGAACTTCCAAGCAAAAATAGTTCAGAAGGATCTGGACATGTTTGCAGTAGTTTAAGCAAAGTCTTGCTGCCCAGCATCATCATCAGATAAAGTTTGGGACTAAATGATGTTGGGTTAGAAAAACTGTCTATAAAAGATTTCTGCATGGAGATTTCTCTGGCAGCAGCATTATCTCTGTGTAATCTTGGACCCGAACAGTAATGACCTTAAAGCTAAAGGGTGACAATCCTTCGATCCCTCTGCCTTCCTCCTCTGTTAATGGGCCATGTTCTTTCTAAACTGCCATTTACACAAGTGAAATGCCAGCATCTGTTCAGTTCCTCGCCATCCTCCACAGTTGTCATTTCCTATCTGTAAACAAGGAAGGTTAATGGGCTACAGCAGAAACAGGATGAATATTCACACAGACGCTGTAATCTTCTGCAAGAGAAAACACAAGATTTTTCTCTCTCTAAGCAGGTCTTGGAGGATGGATGTGTATCATAGCAACTGGTGTCACCTTCTGCCCTCAGGCTACTTACAATGTTGTGGTTGATTTCTCTTGTAAATACAGCTTCATAGTCTTCATGTTGTGTCACTGTGATGCACAGCAATTATTTCTTATTTAATCAAACAGAAGTATTTGACAGGGTAAGTTAGCTACAGATAAATATTCAAGAATGGTAAACTCACCCAGTACACCCCCCCCCCACCAACTCCAAATTCTTCTACATATAAAGCTGATCTCTGTAACTTTTGTGATTGCAAACACATCTTAAACCATTAAATTGTTACAAACAAGTTTTCCAGCTACTATTCACCAACAATATAACAAGTAAGAAATAAAAAGGAAATATAATAATGAAGAATAAAATGTACATTTTTTATATACCTACCCATTCACTTTCAATGGGTAGCTGTGTTCAACTTTTGACTGGTCGGTTAAGGAGAGTTTGGAGATTTGCGTTCTGCTTCACAGAAGATCTTATTTGGATTTCGGAAATGGAAAAAATTTCAAGTGCTGTATTTAACATACATTACACATAATGTACATTCTACACTAACTGATATGTATTCATTAGTTGGTAAACTGACAGTCATGATAGCTGTAGCACTAATATGGAAGACATTTGAATTCCATTAGCCTATTCATCTTTTTGAATTTAGTTTTTGGGACAGTGTCCAAAACAACCTTCTTCAAGGGTATAATAAAGTATTATTGGTCATACTGCATCAGCATCTATCTGTCTTCTACTGCTTCTCATGTTTAGTATCACAATTTATATCGTGTTTCATCAATAATCCCACAATTTCAACATATCATGAATTATGTATCATATTTCATATTGCATTGTTTTCCGAATACCGACTCCCCGAAAGGGTGATGGGCTTCCCCGGAAGCCCTCAACTGACACACCCAGGGGGAGCCCCCTACCCCACTCTGACAGAGTCTTAAAGGAGGCAATCGACTGGATGCCCCAGGGGGTTTTGGATTATGGGGGAGCTAGGGGGAGCCCGACTCCCCCGAAAAGGGTGATGGGCTCCACTGGAAGCCCTCAACTGACATTCTCATGACTATGGGGCTTCCCTGGAAGCCTGTCTGTAATTCAAGCCCTAAATGTAGTTTTATGATTTAGCACAAAATGATTGTTTTATTTTATTTGACATAGGAAATAAACTTTCTGTAATGTTGCAATGTTTCATATGGCACACCAGCCACTCAAAATTAGTATCCACACAACTGAGGGGAAAGCTTAGATTCAGAAGATATGGGGGAACCTTTGGGACAAAACGTCTTTAGTGGAATGGTTTGAACCAAAATGGTGTGTAATGATTCCTTGAGCATGTTTGTAACATTGCTCTTTAAAACCGTTGTTTTGTTTTGTGGCAATCTCCATCAGCTTCCACCTAAGAAGTGCACCAATTGTGGAGGAATGATTTCACAGTCTAAAGCCATCCATCAAAACATATATTTAATGGAAATCTGGTTTCTAGCATTAGATGCCCCCCTGCTGTCAATTTAGGCTTTTTATCCTGTTTTTCCAGTTTCCGAGATGGTCAAACCCATCTCTGGTTTTCCAATCTGATGAGGAAAGCGTGGCTATTTGGCAAATGCTCAGCACTCCGAAACTATTGAGTGCAATTTCATTTGGAGACTCATCCCATTTTCAAAATTAGTCCTTACAATATTACCGGCTGCCTATCACAGACAGCACTCAACTATAATTTCCTAGCGTTTCTTTAATTCTCAGAGAAACGGGCTAATCATTGGGATCCACGATAAGAAGCAAAGTCATGTAAAGTTCACTTGTAACTTCTGAGAACCATGGCCCATAGCTGTGTGGGGGCTTACTTTGTGTTGGCTGAATTTCAGTGTGTTTGACTCTGAGCTGTCATTTGCCACAGAGATCCCTCCCACTGCCGGCACTGATCAACAGCAGCAAATTAACATATTCTGCAGCAAACAAGACTCTCTGTCAGTCCCTCCTTTCCAAAGCTTATCTCCGATGTCATTGTGTTTGCTTGTTTAATCATAACTGTCTTCACGTCTGCAGTAATTGTTTCCACTCAGGAGGGGCTTTCGGGGTTTTAGGAAATTGGCTTTTATGCCGCATTAATTCTAGTTACATTTATTATTTGTCTCCCTATATTTGTCTTTTTCCCCTCTTATGTTAATTTTTGATAGGGCTGTCTTTTCTGATTCACTCAGCTTCATCCCAATAACAACACCCTGCCCCCACCCATTCACTTTGTCCCATCTATGTCTTCTCATTTTTTCTCCATCATCTAATCAGCAGCATTTATTACACAAATAGTCCCTCTTCCAATTTATGCTAATGAACATTATTGCTTTGGTTAAATTTTGTTTTCCCGGAAGCATCGGAAGTTCTTATTTACAGGGTAACAACCCAACATCATTGTTTTTTAGAAGTGAAGTTGACGTTTTTGGAATAAAGGAAAGAGCAACAGCAAAGTACAACATGACATCTAACTAAAATTAGACATTCTGACAAGCTGAAGTTTGACTGGATAATGCCAATCCAAAACAACAGGCACTTCTCTGTGGAAAAATTGTGCATGACAGTGATAAACTAAAATGATCAAATCTGCTTCTTTTACTATGAAGGCTTCGTAGATACGGTTATTTTAGAAACTGCAGTTCAGTCTGGTCATTGCTTGTCAAAAAGATCATTTTTATCCATCTGCCATTGTGGTAGCAATTTACAACATGAGCTGGTGTGGTTCTGTTCTGAGAACTACCAGCCCTAAATATGAAATGCCTGAGGCAAGAACAGCAGCGGTAAAGACCCCGATGGTACAAAACAGAGCAGAATCAATGACAGACATGACATTGCTGTTGGCAAGTTGCAAAGGGGCATGTAGGGAAGGCGGTAACAGTAGGAGGCTTACATTGAGTGCCCTGATTGGGATTTAATAATTTAACAGAAGTGAAGTGAACTAGTACTAAGATCAAATTTAATCAGCTAGACACATGCTTGCCACAGTAAGTGTTCTCCTTATTCAGTGCTTTGTCTTTGTTTTAGGGAGAGGAGCAAATAGGTTGTTACATGACATAAAATAAGCAGTAGTCCTTGGAAACTGTAGAGTAGAAAGTTTCGAAATATTCCCCAGATAATAAATAATTGATACCAAGGTGGAATTACCACCAACTTAAATTGTTGAATAACTGCATAGGAAGTTCAATTGTCTGACAAAACCCTAAAAATACTTGTGAAAATCTTACTACCTTTGTTTGGGAAAAGGGAGGACTGCACCTAAAAACTGGTTTAGGGCCAATTTGTTCAAAAGTCATATCATGTCAAGGACATGTATCAATTTACCAACTGATTTTTGTCAGAGATATTAAAATCTCATTTTTTAATACAATTCAAAATGTCAACTAGGACATTTTGAATACTTTATGGCTTTATAGAGTTACCCATTCCTTTTTGATAGTTTTAACTCTTTTTGTGCGTATACTCACTTTTGGGCCTGGAGGGCCGGTATCCAGCAGGTTTTAGTTTTAACCCTGTTTCAACACACCTGATTTTAATCAGCAGGTAATTAACAGGGCTCTGCAGAGCTTAATGAGCTGCTACACAGGTGATTCAACCATTGAATCAAGGGTGTTGGAGCAGAGAAACCACTAAAACATGCTGGATACCAGCCCTCCAGGACCAGGATTGAGAACCACTGGTATAAAGGATATGCAACTGATCTGTAACAATTCAGATAATTTAAATAATAGTTGAAGATGTGCAGTTCAGAAACAACACACAAAAAATGAAAAAAACTAAACAAAACAAAAACACCCCAGCATGATTAAAAAAATACAAATGAAACAGTGTCCTAACAGTAAAAAGAAGATAAAGCAACCAGGCTGCAAATATGTTTGTTCATGTATTTGGCAGATGCTTTTGTTAAAATTGACTTACAAATGAAGTTACTACTGCAAATAGCAATAAACTACTTGGAGGGAAGAACACTAGTCAGGTTCTACTAGAGGTGTAGAAATAGAGAACAACCATAAAGGGAAGTCCACAAAGAGAGTACAGTAGAGGGAAGGAAGTACAGGGTAGGGGATGTTCTCTGAAGAGCTGGGTCTTCAAAATTTACTTGTCAATAGATAGAGATGACCATGTTCTGGTAGGTGAATCCACCATTGTGAAACAATGCATGAAAAGAGTTTAGATTGTCTTGACCCTGGTGTAGACAATGGGTGGCTAGGGTAGTCAGTGAAGAATAGAATAGAACAGACTTTATTGATCCCACAGTGGGGAAATGCACTTGTTACAACAGCACCAGCACTCAAAAGGATAATTAGAAGAAAAATAAAAACAAGGGTACATGTATATACACATAGGCAGTAATCTAGTATTGTAATATTTGATCACCAAAAAAAAAGCATGAATAAAAAATGAAAAAACTTGGTTTCCAACATGCTGGTGAAGGTTCTCAGTCACCCAGGTCATGGTAATCCAAGGGGTTCAAATTTGAACCCCTTGGATTGGTTTCCAACACTATGCAGCATACAGGATAATGCCAGTACAGCTTAAACCGAGGAGTTATACAATCTTACTGCAGAGGGGATGAAAGATCTACGATAGCGCTCAGTTTTACATCTGGGATGTCTCAGTCTACCTCTGGAGGAGCTGTCCATGATCTCCACAGTGGAATACAGTGGGTGGGAGGGGTTTCTTAAGATGGAGGTCATCTTCCCCAGCATCCTCCTTTCACACGTTTCCTCAACTGAATCCAGTGGGCAGCCCAGAACCGAGCTAGCTTTGGTAGCTAGCTTGTTCAGTCTCTTTCTGTCTCGGTCAGAGCTGCCTACACCCCAACAGACCACAGCAGAATGAATAACAGAGCCAACAACAGAGTGATAAAAGGATTTTAGCAGCTGGGAATTAACGCCAAAGGACCTCAGCCTCCTCCTGAGATGGAGGCGGCTTTGGCCC
Source organism: Aphyosemion australe (assembly GCA_006937985.1). Taxonomy (NCBI): domain Eukaryota; kingdom Metazoa; phylum Chordata; class Actinopteri; order Cyprinodontiformes; family Nothobranchiidae; genus Aphyosemion; species Aphyosemion australe. The sequence continues at coordinate 1,048,184 of SSNS01000183.1, read as the reverse complement.
TTCTAATACAGAGCATCTGTGTTGTGGGACCAGTTCAGTTTACTGTTGAGGTGAACACCCAGGTACTTAAAGGTGTCCACCACCTCAATGTCTGCTCCCTGGATGTTTACTGGTGAGTGAGGAGGAGTGTTTCTCTGGAAGTCAATCACCATTTCCTTTGTTTTACTGGTGTTCAAGCAAAGGTGGTTACGCTCACACCAGTCCACAAAGTCCATGATGACTGACCTGTACTCCTGGTCATTCCCCTCAGACACACAGCCGACGATGGCCGAGTCATCAGAGAACTTCTGGAGGTGACAGCTGCTGGTGTTGTAGGTGAAGTCCGAGGTGTAGAAGGTGAAGAGAAAGGGTGAGAGCACTGCACCATGTGGCGCTCCAGTGCTGCACACAACCACCTCAGACGTACAGTTGTGCAGCCTCACGTACTGTGGCCTGTTGGTGAGGTAGTTGATGATCCATGCAGTCAGATGTTCGTCCGCTCCTGCACCCCTCATCTTCTGCTGTAGACACGGCTGGATGGTGTTGAAGGCACTCGAAGCTCAATGAATAAAGAAGTGTAGAAGTAAACATGCCTCCACATTCTGGTCCATTTGTAGAAGCTTCACAACACAGTCCAGGAAACCACAGACCAGGGCATATACGCAAAGCCATGGATGACCTAGGAGTTGGATGGCATGTTGTGTTAGGCACTGTTTGATCTTTTATATGTTATACAATGCCAAGTGGCACAAATTACCAATGGAAACAACATGACCTTTAATCAGCTGGTCATGAATTACAAGCCCAAAATTTCTAAACCCCTTTTGATGGAGCAAGAGATGAGGATTATGCAGATTTTATGCTGTGGTGTTGATTTGGCTGGGAAGATGTGCAGTTCAGTTTTAGAGAGCCTCAGTCGCAGGTGATGGGCTTTCACCCATGTCTAAATGTTAGAGACGGTATGAGATTTGACTGTGTGGTCGTAGGTGGGAATAACAGCACTGGGTATCATCAGCATATACCAAGAGAACTGAGAAACGATCAGCGGGTATTGAATTAAAATTCTAGCATCTGAATACCAATAAAACCATCATTATCTTTCATAAATTATGTGATGATATAATTTGACAGCAGAAACACAGTTTTCTAGTCTGTGCATTAACATTGATCTTGGGTTTGTTTATCTCTGACTTTGTTTTAAAATCTTGATAGTGGCAGATTTTGGTTTTACGGTCTTGTTAAGGAGGTGTAGTTTCTTGTTGTTTGTCATGCTTCTTTTCATTAAAAGCATATAACATAATTTGTCAAATCAAAGCATCCGTCAACAATATCAGATGAAACACATGCAAGAACCACCCAATGATTGACTAATAACTGTTGGCATTGTTGGTTGGATTGATTATTTTCCCCTGTTCCTCTTTGTGTGAACACAGATACCACTAAAATTGTACACACACTCATTCCAGGGCTCTATGCCAAATTAAACTCAGGACCAATGAGTGAATGAACACTTAATGCAAAGAATGAAGAGGGCAAAATAAGAACGGAGTAAAACAAAGATTTTGAAAAAGACTGAACATTTTAAGGACCACCATGAGCATTTATTTGACTTTAAAGGGCTAATGAGATTTTTGTGTTCCCCAAAGTTGGCATTAAATGCTAAATAAGTTATATGTAGACATCAAATGACCACTGCTGGGTGAGGCACCCTTTTTGGGCTTGTTTATTTAGACCTGGTTGTATGTTATTCTCTCAAAATCAACCAACAATGATCAGAAACCAAAAAAACAAAATAATACACAACAACTGAAGTGTTTCAAGATGCAGCAAAATACAATGTGAGAAATTTTTGGTCTTCCACCAAAATTCTAATTGATTTAGAGATTGCAAATATGATGCCTGACAAATGACTAAAACATAAGGATGTTGGGACGTTGAATAGTTCCAATGCTGATTTAATCTCATCAACCATTTTATTTCTGACTACTTTCCTTGGTGTAACGATGATACATTACTGCACCTCTCACTCTGCTTCGGTCCTTTTAATCTTGCTAAGACTGAACAAAGGCAACTGCTTTCTTTTTAGGGAGTCTGAGGCCTTGCAAACAACAGATTTCTTTCAGCCTCATGGTTAGGACCCTGCCTTATTCACTAATTAAACATGGACAAGCACTAACAGACGTGGGCTGTTTACAGAACGCATACCTTTTAGAGAACGGCTAGAGACAATCCTAAAGAGAAGTGTTTTTAAAAGTTGAGAATGGCCTTTTCACTAATCAAACTGAATCACATGAATCTGTGACTAGGCTTGTTAAACTAAAAATCCTCCCTTTAACCCTGTTCATGTCAGAAGTCTTTTCTTCTGTAGCGTTGATGAAGGATTGGCTCAGAAACATTTACAACACTTTTAAGTGTTTCTTATGAAAGGTCTAGTTACGAACAAAAATCAGGTGTCAGAATGGATATTGTTGGACTGAAATACATGGGTTATTAAAGACATCGCAAGAGTTTTGGAACATTTAATAAAACTTGCAGGACTTTTTTAAAGTCACACAAAGAAATATTCTGCTTTCATAAAATTTATTTCACATTAACTCATGCACACCATTAAGAAGCTAGAATTTTTAATTTGAAGATCTCTTTGATAACAAACAAATGACAGGTTATTTGTGTTGTTTTTGAACATGAAATTATTTAAACCCCTTCTTATGTTGCATAATCTAATTATTTTACTCCCCCCCCAGTTCTTAAAATGTCTTTGTCTTTGTTCAAGGCCTGGTTAATTATCGTTAAGATTAAAAAAGCTGAAAATTACATTATTTTAAAGAGGTTTGCTAAACTATAATAAATATTTGAATATATACGTTTTTAATAAATAAGAAAAATGTTAACAGAACATGTCTCTGAGCTACAACTGCTCCTGCTTGCTTCTCCGGTGTCTCCGGTGTTTCAGATCTTGCTCCATTTTAATAAAAAAAAAATGTCATGATGCTTTAAAGCTGGTTTGAGTTCACAAATCCTCAGATGATTGACACATTTCAGGCTGTATTTAAACCCACAGTAATCGCTCACATTAAACTGGATGTCATTTACATTCGACGAGTACCAGAGACGAAAATTATTCCAGACGTTATTTTGCTCCAGTTTCTTCTCCCTCACTCATTTCTGTCTGGGACGTTGTTTACTTCATGCCATGGCCAATTAATTAACACCTTTTACCCAAAAAGCCTGAAATTCATGCTGATGCACAGCTTGAATCATGTGAATGATCAACTTGTACATCTTTCCCTGGTGTGTGCTGATGGAATGCTTAGTATGAGGAAGAAATATTGAATGAATGCAGCAGGGATTTTAAATTATTTCCGAGTACTCTGCAGTCTTAACCGTGGAGACATTTCACCTCCATGACAGCCTCTAGCAAACTAACCCAACCTAGATCTGACCATTGTCTCTGTCTCTCCCTCTCTAATTGTGTACGTGTAAATTTGGATATCACAGGTGCTTCTTAATAATTTGTCACAACCAGCTTAGGTTCTCCTTTGGGCTAATTAGTGCTAATTAATGTTTCGAAAAAGCCAAAGGCTTGAACAACTTAATCATCTAATGAGACAAAAATCATTAATTCACCCGGTCTTCTATGGAGTGCCAACTCAAGTGATGAAAAATAAATTCTACATTCTTTATCACATTAAGCTAAAAAGATGTATTTTGAATACAATTTAAATATATCAAGTTGAATTGAAATATTTCAAATGAGGTGCATAACTTATTAATGAAAGTAGAAATCAATATAAATGTTGGTTTGAAGTAGGGATGCAACGGTCCACTTTCCCCACGGTCCGGTCCGTACCTCGGTTTCGGTCCTCTTTGAATCGTAGAAAAGCTTAAGAAAATCTGAAATTTCCAAGCTTTATTTTATTCACACAATAATATAACTTTTCAGATGTATTACTTGTAGTCCAGTGTATAATAATATGTTCAGAGACAAACAGAAATGTCACTCTTAAAATGCCTTTTCAATGTATCGGTAAACATAAAATAGTATAAAGTGCCTTTTTAGTATTGTATACATTACAGTACTTTAAAACTGTTGTAACCCAATTTTGTGAGCCTTTTATTTTGAAGAGAGCAGCTAACCGGATGTGACGTGTGGTGTCAGTGAGAGGCTAGGGAGCGGGACCGGGAAGGACGCATCATTTGGAATCATAGGATGTCCAAGGAAGGTCCCGACTCGGGAGTGTGTTGTATAGGGGTTGCCATGGTGGCGTCAAATAAAATGACCCTCTGAGTTCACGGCTATTATCTTTCCTTGTGTTTACGCAACTCTACATGACCTCCAGTCTCTTCAGGGATGCTCGGTCACTGTAAACATCCAACATGAGCTAAACAACGTAAACACGCCGACAGCGTGGCTCATTTTCTTGTCCTTATTTGAGCTGATGCTGTACGTTTGTTGAAAGGCATTAGCGAGAGGTTGCTGTTTTTCCCCTGGCGTTACCTGCTTGAATGTTCTGCTTCCAGAAAGCGATACATTAAGGTGGGTGCGTCGGAGTGCTTGGCCATGTTTACAGTCTTTACCGCTACGTATGGGAGATGGGTCAAACGATGCTTGCAGACGGTCTCTTTACTGTTCATTGTTTTCTCTCCCCCGTCTCTATATTCAACTGCAAACCAGAGACGTTCCCACATGGAAGATTTGTATGAAGACGGCGCGTCTTGAATTGTTTGCCTCTCGTCGCATGGCTAAGTTTGTCTCTGTTTGTTTTGCTAAAACTTTCAGCTCAGCTCTCAGTGGGGCGGGTCAAACCCTCGCGGGTAGGGAGGGGGTCTGCTGTGAGCAGCTTCAGACGAGACCAGAGCAGGCACACGGAATGAAACCTGTACAGATGCAAAAATATTAATAATGCGTCTTTGGACCGCGGTCCTAAGATGGACCGGACCGTAAATGGTGTACCGTACGGTCCGGTCCGGTCCGGTCTTGGACCGAGTATTGTTACCTAGTTTGAACCTAATTATATAGAATCAAATTTGAATATGGAAAGCTAAATCTAAATATTTTAAGTTAGTAATGTATAAAAAATACTGTTAAGCCGCTATATTTTAACCCTTGCCTATAGTCATGAGCTTTGGGTACTGAAGAACAGCATTGCAAACACAAGCAACTAAGATTAGTTTCCTCCGCACAGTGGCCAGGCTCAGCATTAGGGATAGGGTGAGGATATACGGCTAACGTGACTGCTGCTTCTCCACATTGAAAAGAGCCAGTTAAAATGGTTAGAATGCCCCCTGGACACCTCCTCGGGAAAGGTGTTTAAAGCATGACCAGCTGGGAGGACTCAGGACAAGCTGGAGAGATTTAATCTCCATGCATCCTAGCTGGAGCCGCTACCCCTGGACCCAGACAATGAGCATAAGTACACTAATGGCCCTTTAGCGTCTTCTCAGCGTGGCTCGACTCAGTTCGGTACAGATCCAAGGCTTTTTTCCCCACTAGTAAAGGGAAAATTATTTCCACCCCTTTTTTAGTATCAATATCAAAATGGTGTAGCGTACCACTTGATTGGCTTGTCACTGGGTGCTCCAGGGTATTTGGTTTCACTGCCACAGCCTTTTCCAGGTCTCTTTTTGGACAAGACAGACTGGGCAGAATGTTCAATGTTGCTTCCATCCCCTTCATTGTTGTTGTGTCGTGTACAGATCACCTCGCTTCAAGTTTAAAACTTTGAAGGCCACCCTGCCATGACACCAAAGCTGTTACTCAATTGTAATGGAAATCCATCTGAACCATGTAGTTTAGCCAAGTCAAGCCACCTTGTAAAAGGAGCATTGACCAATTCGAAATAGCACTTTAACAGCCAAATGAAACTTTCCACTGACCATACACCCCTTTATCTTACTGTTGTAAAAATTGTGAATTTGCTTGGTTTTTAGGTTTTTATTTGGTAGAAATACTCAAGGTGTTTGACCTTCCTCAGAGTGCACATTGTTTTTAGTAAATAAAGCACAGCAGCACATATTTTTCTTCAAACTTAATGTCTATCCTTCAGGATTCGTGCGAGACTTCTCGCTTGATAGATACCACTTCTGTCACTTCCTATTTGTTTTGGTTGTTGGAAAAAGCCTCTTGCTTAATAACCTGTGTGACTTTGAGGACAGAGGTGAGTACATTCCCGTGTGAATAGGGAAGAACCTTGGAAATAAGGGCCGTCTTTTTCCTGATGTTAGTTCAACAGTTCTGCTTTGGTGAGAAGACCATTACGAAACCTAAATGTAAAGATGATAGTGCACCATAGGGGGGATTTATACAAATGAAGTCTTTTTTTCACTCACACATCCTAGATGTTTGTTAGATTTGAAGAAAAGGGAGGTAAGAGAGACAAATGGAGGCTGAAGACATAAAATATTAATACTCAGTATGTCCCAAGTCCTTGATTTTTTTTCTCTTCTCCCATCCCCAATGAGTTATTTTCTGTCTGACACAATTTCAACTCCTCTCAGTTGCCATATGACAGAAAGTATTCACTGAAGTATATCGAACTCCTGTAATTGCTTTATCAGGGCAATATACAGGCTCCATATTGGTGTCTATAGATAGCATCAGAGTGGGAATCCTTACTCTTGATACAAGTGTCTTAATAACATTGGGACTGGACAGCAGTCAGTCCTCTCAGACAGCTTTCTCTGTGTAATCTTTTATAATGCCTACCTCGGTGAGCCATCTATAGAAATGATTTATGCTCCTATTAATCATTAATGCATTCTTTCTATTCCCCAATGATTCAGGCCCCATCGACACTACTATATACTGTAGATTGTTTTAAAATGACATTTCATGTTCTCATCCATAACCAAAACTAAGTTTTTGAGAAAGATTTGGTGCTATCCACTTTGTTGTGAATGCTCAATTATTTTTTTAACCCATGAATCCTTATAGAAACCGCAGTTTAGGAGTCTCTAAGAGTATTATCTGAGGCCTTGTCCACACTTAGTCGGGTTTTAAGAAAAACGAATATCCGCCTTCCCAAAAAATAGCGTCCACACCACCTCGTTTGTAGAAAAAACTCCACCCACACGTAGCCGCATAAGTGCATTGTTAAGCACGTTCATGGGCATGCCAGACCTGTAGGTGGCAGTACTTCCCTCGAATCCTATCCATTTCGTCTTCCTGCTCAACTTCATCAAAACATGAAACATGGCGCCTAGCTCGCTTGTGTGGACTGACGAGGTAGAATTACTCTTAATAGTTAAAAGTCAACAAGCGTCAAAAAGCACTTGGACGATTGATAATGTGAGCACAGCTCTGAGGGCATCCATGTTGAAATGTAAACACAGGTCGCACTTGGGCCGTCAGCATTTTAGTGGCAGACAGTGAAACCAAAACTCCAGAAACGCTGAAAACGGAGAAAACGCAAATCTTCACTTTGGCCGGAGTTTTTAAAAAGATTAGTTTTTGTTGCGGAGATCTGCGTTTTCGTGTGGATGACGGGCCGAATTATAGAAAAATATCTTCGTTTTGCAAGATACTACCTGGCTATGTGTGGACAGGGCCTGACAATAGCCTAGAAATCTAGACACAATGTAGCAGAAGCAAAAACATTTTGCTCAGCAGGTCGGTCTAGCTACGCACCATTGGAGCCTCAGCAGGCCCGAGCAGTCTTGTGTCTTGACAATCACATCGGTCTATCGATTTGATCTCACTGTAAATTTGCATTCATGGACTCACCCATCTTGGCTTGCGACAGGGGAGGGCTGCTTTTATTTAGCAGCTGGGAGAGAGCAGAGCATGTCGTGACTAGTAGAAGCTAAGCGTTAGCATTAGCAACTCCACAGCATGGCAACATGCAAATTTATAATCTACACAATTAAAATATTTAAAACAAAAGTAAACTTCCAACTTAAAAACTGTGAAACTTTGATCCTTTGTGGGGATTAAAGGTTGAATATGGAACAATTTAATAAAAAGCTATATTTAAAAAAAATAGTACCTCCACAGGGTGTTTAGTGGTGTTCAGAATGAAGGTACAGTATTTCCTTTAAAAGCTATATTACTATATTTAATAATATTTATTTTGACGGCACGACACTGGGTTTATGTTTACATCTACTAGCCAATAGAGGGCGCCATTGCGGGTTGCCAAACAGTCCACTCGGCACAGCAAGTCTGGCTCTGTGGAAAATGGCGGACTCAGGAAGTCAAGCAGCCGCTTCTGAGTCCAGAAGATGTTCTAACAATAAATACTGTTGTAAAATAAACTTAATAGTAGTCACTGGACATGGTGCTGGCTGGCAGGTCACTTCATAGCAAACCTGACATCTCCACAGCTGGAAACTTTGTTCTATTGTTGCAACTACAACCTTCACACACTAGATGTAGCTGTGGTGTTCGTGATCCATATTCAACCTTTAAATAAATGATACCCTTCATCTGACCAATATTATGTAATCTTAACAATTTACCACTCGACAATACTATTCAAGTTAGTCTACTAATCCTCATAATGACTTCTTTAGCACCTAACGCTAATCCTTTTTAGAAATAAATACTGTTTTGTTGCACCTTCAACAACAGTGGATATTCTCATGATATATCCAATTAATCATGGATCAAATTATTTCTTGATGCTGTCACCATTAAACTTTAGTTGGGTACTGAAATTACCAATGAAATTATAAACCGTATAAAAGAGAAAACACTTTAGCGGGATAATCACTTTGAGATTACTCTTTCTTTGTATTTTGATATGTTAATGTGGACATTCATACTACAATAAGTCAGTAATTATTTGTTTATTCTAGAACAAACTAAATGCAGATTTCTCTTCTAGTTCTGTTACAGGAATAAACGTGACTGGTGTTTTTCATTTTGTGAAACTGGCTTCCTCAATTTCAAAACCAGACGGTGCTGAAATTGTAACATCTGTTTTCCAGATAGTTGATTTTCTGCTTTGGTGGATACAAGGCGGTGTAAAAAAAAGCCCTGAACCTGGCAGTGAGTCTGAGATGAGTTTTGTTTCATGTGCTGGACGAGTGTTGGCGAAACGGCGCTGACCTCCGAACAGCAGTCGGCCTATAAGAGCTTTCATTTCCGAGACACAAAAAGTGGTGGGGAAAAAAACGGAGGCCCAGGTGTGCGACACGTCGATAAGCTTCCTCCAATTCATCTGATCCCAGCTTCATCATTGTCCCTTTGTCTGCCTCTTCCTTCCACCTTCTTTCCAAAGCCAATGTATAAGCCCAGATTGGATGGAGCGATAAGAGCTGAATAAATCCTGGGAATTAATTCTCATCTTTTGGAAGCATTTCTGTTCCCTCACCCTGCCTTCTCATGTTCTCGCTCTATTTCTCCATGAACAATTCAGTTGGGGCAGGGGAAAAGAATATTTAATCTTCCAAGCAAAGCATCATGAAATTAGAAGCCTGCTTCTCACTCCAAAGAGCACAGCCATCTTATCTCTTTTAAAACATCTTTAGCTTTTTTTTCTTTTTGAGGTTCTGAATAAAAATTCAAGTCTTATATTGATTAAAGGGAAAACTTGGATTTACTCAAATCAAACTACACAAGACCAAAAAAACTACAATCCGTGACTATAAATCATATTGCCGTATATTTCTATAGGGGCTGGTGTCCATTGGTGGAACGTCACTAAAGCACTTTTCTTTTTGGGATTTGCGGCTGAAGTTCTGTTTACCATTATCCAGAAACACATGATTCCCAAAAAAACTATGACTATAACCGAGAGAATAAAAATTCCAGCAAATAATTTTTGGTGTTTTTGCAAATAAGCTCTGAAAGGCTCGTTTTTTCAGTGCTGCACTTAAGAATTCTCCTGTCAAGGGTGTATAGTACACAGAAAACATGGCAACCAGAGATGTGTTGACAAAATGAAAGCAAGTTTATTTTATTTTTTTACAAAGTGTGAAGATGGGAAGCAAAAAACAGGTCAAGAACATTTAATACTTTATGCTTTTGCTTGATTTACTTTGCTCAAAAAGCAGAATGCAGAAGTAAATCCACTAAGTTAACTTAAGCTAAGCAGACAGACTTTTCTGTTCACTTTTTGGAAATAGTTGCAAATTTAAAGAAGTCCAACCTTTTTGGAGACTTGACAATCATACCATAAGCTGAAGGGATGAAGTAAAGAACTTGGGTGTGTGGTTCGACCCAGTTCTCTCTTTTGAGTCTCATCAGAAAGAGGTACTAAGCATTGCTCTTTTTTCATCGGAGGAACATAGCAAAAATCAGACAAATTCTATCGCTTGAGAGATGCACATTTGTATCATCACGCATTGACTACTGTAATGCTCTGTTTTCTGGGTTACCAAAGAAAAGTTTTAGAGGTTTGCAGATGGTGCAAAATGCAACTGCTTGTATTTTGACAAGAACTGGGAGATATGAGCACATTACACCAATACTCTCAGGTTCCAGCAGATTTTAAGGTCCTGTCGCTCACCTACAAGGCTTTAAATGATTGGCCCCTTCATACTGATCTTCTGCACTTGTATTTCTTATAACGAGCTCTAAGATCCTTGGGCATGGGCTTTTTAACACTTCCAAAAGCTAAACAAAAAAACTTTTGGGGAGCTTGCTTTTTCTTTTCGTGCCCCCAGAAAAGTTTCATAGGGGTGGCCATGGGGCCTTAGAAAATTTTGGGGAGGCACACCACATTGATCCTCATGGCAACTCTGGGAAGGTTTAGCCTGTGGTGATGTAATAAATGCTCCTTTATTCATTTTCATAAAAAAATATGCATCCAACACACATCAAATTTGAGAAACACAAACATTTTAGAAAAAAACATTTGAAACTTATTTGATATGTTGTTTCCACATTTATTTTAGACTTGTAGAACAGCTTAATTTGCCTGTTGTTTCTTCACTAAAACATCCACAAAAACTATGGTGACAGAAACTTTTGTTTTGAAAATGGTGAGCAGCAGCGACATAAACTATTTATTAATTAAACATATACTTTTTATAGGGTTTTACATGTCTTCATTAAATAAGATCAATTTATGGTTTGTGTGAACATTAATATGACTTATTAAAGAACACTGGTCTTCCCTGGAGTGGCCAGTGGGGTGGCCAGCAATTTACCCTTTGGGGGCACCACTGTGTGCGCCATCAATGTGGAACAATGAATCTACCTCAAGAACACAGGCAGGCCTGTGTGTGTAGAGGTTTAAATACCCACTTTTACCTTAACTTATGTGTCCTAAATTTGAGTCTTAGTTTTATTGGTTTTACTGTAGTTCTTTTATGTTTTATGGATGAATGAATGGAAAAAAGTATTAAAAAGTTTCAAATCATCTTAAATTTAGTTATTATTGACGTATATTTAAAATATGTCTGTCTCAGACTTGCAAACTTGTTGCAGTTTTTGAAGCCAAATATGAGTTCACGTGAGTCAAAGAGTTTTTTGTGTGTATGCATGTAGTTGGGGTCGGGGTCCTGGCTTGTCTTGGACACGAGCAAGTGGGTCCTCAAGGAAAAAATTTGGGAACCCCTGGTTTAGACTACGGAGGAAATGTGTTTGGACATCCAGGAAAATGATTGGCCAGAGAATAAAAGGTTAGCGCTACCATCAGTCCCTTGTCATGTCAACAATAAAGCATCATTTATGTGCTTCTCAGCCAAGGTCCATCATTCATTTAGATGAATGTCATAAGTAATTTGATGTAGACCCAACTAGAAGCAACATCCATTTGCATTTGTGTTTGCTTTTTTTATCTACACAAGTAGGGAATTCTAAACTGTGACGATAAACAGAAGGTGAAAGTAGAACAAGGAGGCTGCTGGTGATTTCAAGCTTTGCCTTCTTTAAATAAGGAGCAGACAGAATCCAGACCAGGGGCCAAACAGTCAGTCATTTACATACCTTTTAACACTTCTCAAGGTTTCCTGCAATGACATTTTAGCTATGAAGTTGAGATTATTTAATACTGTTATAGCTCACCTTCCAACAAAAGGGAAAGATATGAGAATAAACCAGAAATCAAGGCATGACAGAAGAAACACCATTTAAAAAGGGGTCAGGATAAATTGGGGTCAACATTTCATTTCTCTATATAATTTAAAAACACACAGCAATTATCTAGAAAAGTTGAGTTATGAAGTAGAATATTGGGCTTAATGCAGAGTTGAACAACACAGAGTAAACATCAAATATTAATGCAAAAATTCATATTCATTGCATGTATATCAATGGCCCATTGTTAGTGCATATCTGTTTTGCATCTGCTTTTTGTTTATGACAGCATATTAATGTGAAAATAGTAAAAAGAAATCATCATGCAAAGGCATTGCAGTAGGCGGTTTCGTCTACTCCCATAGAACCGACCTTGTTACGTCTTTTGATCCAACTTGATTTACACCAAAAGTTGCTTCTGATATTAATCATCGCTAATGGTTGTCTGTGTTTTGGACGAGGAAGTCTTTAAAGAGTAGGGATTTTGACTCATTTAGATTCTGAGTTGTGACTGCCTTTGAGTTCAGTACCAAAGGTTAAGAGGCAAATGGGCGAATAGGTTAAGTGCTGCTGCAGTGGGGATCCCATCGGTGCCCTTCTACTTGAATTGGAGGCAATTTGAATTTAAACATGACACACAGGCACCAAAGGGCAACGGAGGGCTTTGACATTTGTCCTCTGCTTTAATAATTATGCTGTTGGAGAATCTTTGGCTTAACTTTACCATTTGTCTAATTAAAGTGTACACTTAGCCATCAGTGAGATTTGTACTGGATAAAGTCGTTTTTATCAGCAGATCCAGAGATTCTGTGGCAACTTGTTGACCTGATAGGGGCAGTCACCCAATGTCTGGTTAGAGATCCACCCTCAAAGTGTCAAATAAATGGAATAAAATGTGGGAGATGCACATGCTCAATATAAGGAAGATGATATCTAATAAGTTGTGTGGATTTTCATACTCTATCTGAAGATATTCACAGTATCAACAAATGTAAAACTGAACTAAACGTGAGTTAATAAAAAATGAAAATACAAATAGCATGGTATCTTAGTTACTCAAGGAGGGATGAGGCTGTGTAATCTTCCAGACATTTTTGCTAGGAAGCTTGGTTAAACATTTATGCAAAAAGTGAATGTGGTAAACATTCACTTCCTTGTACGGTATGTAAGAATGTTTAGGCTTTTACATAACTTATGGCTTTAAGCACCACCTCTGGTGGCCTAGTGGTATGAGTGTCCGCCCTGGGACTGGAAGATTGGGGTTCGAAACTTGCCTAGAAATCTAGACATTAGCAAAAGCAAAATGATTTTGTTCTGCATGTCGGTCTAGCCACGCTCCATTAGAACCACTGCAGCCCTGACCAGTCTGGTGGCGTGCCAATCACAGCGCTCTATTGGTATGGTGGGCGGGATGATGTGACAGAGTGAAACAACTAAGATGGCAATGGCTCATTTGAAACAGCTTTGGCATCAACTATTTAGACTTGGGCTCTTCTTTGAGCCAAGAGCAGATAGAGGTACTTAAGTTCTTTATTTTGCGTCTTCTTCAACAGTGTTGTCCTGTTGACTCATTTGTAGCAGTGAGTACGTCATGTTCGTTGTCCAATAGCATGAGGAGACAGTTTGAAAGACAACTGTAAATTCTGCCACACGACTGAACTTTCCCTATGGGTCGTGGCCAGACTATATATTTACATATATAGGATGGCTTGCCAGGCTAGGAGAAAACTGGAGTATGCGGGAGAACCCATGGGGATGGGGAGAACATGCAAACTCTATGAAACAAAGTCCACATCCAGGATTTGAACCTGTGATCTTCTTGCTGCGAGGCAACAGTGCTACCAACGGTTCCACTATGCAACCATGACCAGTCATTAAAGTTAAAGTCCCATTAGTCATCATCACACGCTAGTGAAATTACATCTCCGCATGTTGACCCATCCCTGTGGTGAGCAGTGGCTGCGCTCGGGAACTATTTGGTGGTTTAACCCCCCAATCCAACCCCTTAATGCTGAGTGTCAAGTGGGGGAGGCATTGGGTCCCATTTTTAAAGTCTTTGGTATGACCCGACCGTGGATTTGAACCCACGACCTCCCAGTCTCAGGGCGGACACTCATACCACTAGGCCGCTGAGAAGGTAAAGGGGTCAGATCATGCTATTTTAAACATTTGAGAGCAAAGGTAGGCACAATATATGATAAAATATTGCTGTAGCAGATAAGAGGGAGCTTTGCAGTTTTATTATAATATTTCCTGCTTTGTCTGCACTTCTAAATTATAATAATCAGCAGCAAAATGTCAGTGGTTCAATAAAAAATATCCCTCCACAGTGCTCGATTAGATTGTAAGGAGATTGTTAATGTATCCCACTGACTTATTTTTTATATAATCGCAGTACTGTAACTGTTACAATGAGCCACTGGTACATTTATATTTCTGAGTGGTAAGGTATGGTTTACTTGTTGATTTATAAGTCTGGTTTATTTGGTGTGATTGAATATCATTGCCTATTTATTATGATTACAAATGTTCATGGTATGCTCCACTTGTTTACGGCCATTTTGGGTGCTGCCTTTGTAGCAGGAGGTAGAGCGGGTTGTCTGATAATCAGAGGGTTGTGGGATTGATCCCAGCTCCCAGCAGAGAATGCTGCTGTTGTGTCCTTGGGCAAGACATTTAACCTACCTTGCCTGCTGGTGCTGGGACCAGTGGCGCCTGTGCTTGGCAGCCTCGCCTCTGTCACTGCGCCCCAGGGCAGCTGTGGCTACATTGTAGCTCATCACCACCAGTGTGTGAATGTGTGTGAACATGATGAATGCCTTTTTGTGTTGTGAAGCGCCTTGGGGGGTTGTAGAACCCTATAGGTGCTATATAAAATACAGGCCATTTACCATTTATTTGAGCTTTTGAACATCATATACAGCACTTTGAGCAAATGGCTGTTTTTCAGTCAGCTGTATAAACAGATTTGAACTTGAAATTGAATGTAGCTCAAAGTTGATGACTTACAGATAAATAAAAAGATCCAAAATGAAGAAAGAAATGATAAAATAGCTGGGGGAAGGGTGCAATGAAAAGACCATATGGAGAGAAATACAAGTCAGCAAGAGAAGTTGTGTAAGGGCCTGGGGCCAACCGACTTGAGCCTAAAAATAAACTCCTAAAATAAATCCAAGCTGTCATAATGGTGCAGAAGACAGCTTGCCCCCATGTACAACAGCACAAACTGTCACTGTGATCTAATCTGCTGAAATGTTGCTGCATCAATGTCCCCAAGACCAAAACCCCAGCCCATTTATTTGTCCCGGGCAAATAAAGTTATTCCAAATCCAAGAGGAGAGAAAAATTCCCACATGTCTTGGATTACAACTGAGTCAAGTGTGAAGAAAAACGTGGTGGAGCCTGTTGCGGCGGAACAACACATTCATCACACAACGGTGCCACTTAGAACAAAAACACAGTGTAGCGTGCTCGTTAACCTTTGGATGGCTTCGGTACATGTGTGGTTGTCAGCTGTCCCATTGTGACAGATGGACCTGAGGATGATAGAGTAGGCCTGCCTATAGTAGGCCCGAAGCTGATATACACACACTTCTGCAGAGATACTAGAGCAAAAAATATATATATAAAGTATTGAGATTTTCAAGAGAACACCTTTAGAAGATATTTCCAACATGCATTTGACAGCAAAAAATGTGGGACTGTGTAAGACCCATACAGATCAGTTTATCGTCTTCTAAACATTTAGTAAAACAATTACACAGGATGTAATATATATATATGAGGCCATTATGGATGCTGCCTCTGTAACCGTTGGTCACTCCTGACAAGCTAACCCTAACCCTAGCTAATAAATGATAATATAATATAATATAATATAATATAGGTTGTAATTATCTGAATATTTTTCGAAGAAATCTAATGTGTTTTCAAGAGAAACTGATAATCTATGTGCAGATTGGGTTTTGCAAATATTTAGCAAAATGTCAAAATGTTAAACGAAGAAACAAAAAATATTTTTGATATATGAAATCATGTAAAAATTGTTCTTGTAACTAAAAGATTATTCAGAAAAAAAAACAGAAAATCACAATAAATTTACAAGAAATAATGAGAATACAAGTTTGTGTTATCCGGACATTTAGCAAAACATTTAGTAAAGTGTTCAGAGGTGAATGAAGTAAGAGTGGCATCTTGTGGTCAAATTTGGGTACTGCAGTCCATGTCTTCAAAACAAGTCTGCTATCAACCCCTCCACCCCCCAGCTTCCTCTGTGAGATTTATGTCGTTTGCCAGTTACGGCTCAGCACCAGAAGATCCTAGATGATAAACAAAGACGGATCACACACAGTACTTTTTAAGTACATACATTTCACTGTAATATCGACTTGTTTGTTATTGAAAAAGTAGCTTGAGGTATTTTTAGCTCCGACTATATTTTCTTATTCATTGTGAGCTCAACGTTAGCCTCTAGCCTTTTTTACTCCGTAATGCCAGTGGACTATTTGTGTAGAAGACTTGGCAACCTTACGGGGTCGCATATGATTGGCTTTAGTACCAGGAAGTATGGAGGCGTGTGCGTGTATCTGCTCTTTTTTCTCAAACCCCAGTGAGTCGTAGTGGAGTGCTGCTCATACTCTAGAGCAGGTCTCACCAACTCCAGTCCTCGAGGGCTACCATCCTGCTAGTTTTCAGTTTCTTGCTCCACCACACCTGAATGGAGTAATTTAATCTTACCACGTTTAACTCTGCACAGGCCTGTTAATTACTCATTCATTTCAATCAGGTGTGTAGGAGCAAAGAAACAGCTAACATGAGCAGGATGGTAGACCTCGAGGACCAGAGTTGGTGACTCCTGCTCTAGAGGTTTCTTCCTGTTAAAAGGGAGTTTTCCTCTCCACTGTCGCTACATGCTTGCTTAGTATGGGGATTGCAGAAAAGACACTGACACTAGTCAGTGACTTGTTGCAATCTGCTGGGTCCCTTATATAGGAAACTTTTTACGGATTGGCTTAATGAATTGAACTCAATTGCAACACGATTGAGACATTGGACTGTTTTGTGATTATTTCGCTGTAGAATTCTTGCGTATTGAACCTTTAAAGGACAAACCAGGATTCAAATTTGCATAATTTATAAGAAATGCAGAAAAATAGAAAAATCGGGCTACAAATGGAAAACTTTGTCCAATCTGCCTTTATGTTTATTTATGTGGGTGTAGTTTTGTTTGTACTGGCGTTCCGGTTCCGTTGTAAATCATCCCCCCTCTTTATTTTTTTCCTCTCAGACTAATGTACATAAACAACAGAAAACAAATCACCAGAGGCTGAAAGAAAATGGATTCAGCAGTTCTTGCTCTAATGTTGCCTGGCAACCACACCAAGGTGATTTAGTAATTGAATACGTTCTCTGTGTATTTGTCTCAAAAGCGAAGATAGGAAGTCTGACAGAATACGTCAGGCACGACTGGTTCAAGTTTCTGAAAATGTTCTAAGCTCAGAGGCGTGGGGCTTGTGTGTGGTCGACTGAAAACTCAAATCCTCAGGCCGACTGTTTGGGGAAAAAGCAAGCAAAGTAAAAGCGACTGACTAATGCTCGGCTTTCTTTTAGCGACTTCTGTGTGGGTGGCCTTGAAACATGGCAATTAACCCCCGACACTCCCATTGGCGTTGGTGAATAGCCAGTGGCACAAAACCGTGATGGTGTTAGACAGAAGGCAGGTATGACTGTGTGCAGCTATGAATGTAAAATCACGTCTGGCTGAGAGCATAACATCTTCATCAAATCTTTCCCATGCAAGAAAAAAGAGAGATTTATATGATGCTGCATGTCTTTTTCAAATTTCGAGGCAATTGATTCACATACGTGAAAGGATTACCAAGTAGAGTCCAATATGCAGAAAGAGCCTGTAGAAGGAGTTGGCTGTGTCATCAATTAGCAGCAGAAAATTCATCTTATATTCTGTCTTAAAATCTTAAAACGGTTTAGATCTGCTGGTCTTGGTGGCATCATTTATTTAACACGAGTTTTGGGATGTGCAGCCATCCTTCTCCCTTCATTTGGCCAGCCAAGATTTATATGTGAAGTGAAGGAGTAGGCAATTTGCAAATTTATGAAGTTGTGAAACTGAATTTAGCGTGAAAAACTTCAAAATATAAGGTAACTGAGCTAATACCGGAGTCACAGTCTTTCAACGTATTGCATCATCCTTCAATCATAAAACAGCCTTTTAACTCGCTTTTGGTCTTTTTTGTTACAGCTGCCCTTTGAGGTATAGCTGGAGAAGAAACCTGGTCTTTTAACATTCAAATGTTGGATTAGTAGCTTGTTTTTCATACAACTCAACTGAATACGTTTTTATTTCTGCTTTTAAAAAGCAAGTTCTAAAGCCAGTCTAATTTTTGCCTATTTAGTGGCTTTCTCTGCCGATATAATTTAACACAGACTTTGTACTAAAAAATAGAACTTTTTTAATTAGTCTTGGCTTTTATATGAAGAAACTATTATAAAGGCCAAGGCGAGGCAAAACGAAGTTAAACAATCAAACAGTTCATCATCCACTGAAATTAGGGCTGGGCGATATGGACTAAAACTTATATCTCGATATCTTTTAGCTGAATTCTGATATACGATATATATCTTGATATTTTTCCTCTTGTAAAATATTTGCAAGTTAACTCCCTTCGATGTCTTGAAAATTTGTATACATAAATTCATCAGCAGATGAAATGCATAAAAATATATTGATTATTGTCATATCTGTCTGTCTGTCTATCTATCTCAGTTAAGAGCTAGAGATATCTCAAATGTCCCACAGGCACTTTTATTTATTATATATTTATAATTAATGTAAAATATTTAAAATTCCATCTTGAGGTGGCTCATATATCCTATCATTCATAAGATTACCAGTAATTATTTCTTGTCCAGAGAGAAAAAAAAGAGTTATTAAGGCAGACATGGCTGGAATCTCACAGTATTGACTCATATCAGCAATCATATCGTAATGACTCGGACTCCGTGGTTGCTCTTTTATGGGTATTTATTTTGGGCTACTGTCAGCCGTAACCCATGCCTTACAGACTCCTAACTTTTTCACAGAATTGCTCGTAAACGGAGCATTTCCTGGCAAAACAAAACAGCAAAACTGTATCAACTGGAACTGGAACAACTTCTCCCGCCCGCTGAACTCCCCTTCAATTAAAACGTTAACCCCTAACATTAACTCTTCAAACGTTACAAAATGTTTGAGGTTTTTTGGCCGCTGTAGCTCTCTGTACCTGTTTCCTGATTACATGGAGGAGGGGTTTGGCCGGAACAAGCAGGATAAACAGAACAATGTTGTAACGGGAGCCACAGTGAAAAGGCTCGCTGAAACACGAATGAACGTCCTCAAATAATTAAAAACCACAAAGCCAAATGCAAAGTTTAGGGCAGAACATTGACCAAGAGGTTTCCTGATCGAGTAGACATGTGAGAATACATGTAATGACCGCTTAGAGATGGAGCAAGTTAACGCTAGTGATAGCTTTGTCCGCTAACTCTAGAAATTAATTTGTTGTATATTGATATTGATATAAACGTTACTGAGTCATCTTGTTTCTTGTTTCAAATTATATCAATATTTTTAAAATATCGAGATATCACCCAGCTCTAACAGAAATTAAACCAAAAGAACATTTACTGATCTTACCCCGGCTTTCCATTGGATGCGTAAGCGGCATGTAACGCTCCCTTTGCACCGGGAACATTACATATGTGAAATAGCAGCGAAAGTGTTCCACGCAGCTGGTCCTGCACGGTCACGAAAAAGCTGGAGATTTGCCAGACCACATGTGATTTTGAAAATTTACGAGATAATAAACCTGGAGAAAGACAGCAGGATGTATCCAAAAAAAGTCTCTGGTTAAAAAATAATGATAACAAAAAATTAGGCAAAAAATTATGAAAAAGAATAAAAATGAAAAAAATTTAATATGGGATTAAATATGGGAAAACACGCACGTGCACACACACGCACACAGGGGGGCTGAGTGGGACATGATGGTGAATCTGCAGTCTCCGGGTCTGTAGCTGTGTACTATGGTGGAATTCACATGAGGGGTGGGGGGTTTGATCTAATTCAAGTGTCTTATTTCCGAGTTGAAGGAATGGGTCACAAAAATAACATTTCATTAATAAATGACATCTCAATAGTGCCAACGATAATATTTGATTTTTTTTTATTGTGCCTATTGTTGCTTTGGAATGTGGAAAATGGCATGATACAGGTTCTTTAAGTTTGTTATGAACCACCATCATGGCAAAATGGTAAATGGTCACAAAACACAAAATCATTTATGTATGAGTTTGTTTCCATAGGACACAACTTTTTAGTTGAGTACACACAACCTTTGTTACTATGTTGGATAAAATGGTAAAATGTGTTTGATTTTTATTAGT
Organism: Aphyosemion australe; assembly: GCA_006937985.1. NCBI lineage: Eukaryota > Metazoa > Chordata > Actinopteri > Cyprinodontiformes > Nothobranchiidae > Aphyosemion > Aphyosemion australe. Next base: position 1,027,798 of record SSNS01000183.1, on the reverse strand, counting down.
TTGTTTAGTAATAAGAGATGAAAAGTGTTTCAAATGTCCAATAATTAATTGTTTAAATACATTTAATTTTGTTTAAAACGGAGACAAAACAGAGATTTTTCTGAGCATTTTTAGAAAGGAAGATTTTGTTTTTGGTGGACCTGTTTGGAGCCAATATGAAAAAGCACTTTCCCCTGTGCACTAGACACTATCTTATGCATTGTACTGTATGTGGTGTGTACAAGCTAGTATGTTAGTTTCTATCTGATGTGCACGAGATAAAATCTGTCTAGCACTAGTTAGTGTACAGATATAACAAGATACTAACTGTTGTGGTCAGAATAACATCTGGTGAGAACGAGGTTTTTACCTATGGACAATAGAAACAAAAAAAACCTCCTTATGTCCCCCTGAGGTCAGGGTCAGCCTGGGAAACAAATCTTGTAAGAACCAAAGATACAGCCAATTTAATGGTCTTGTCACTTTTCTGGCTTAGCATGGATATTTAGGCATTTTTGTTTAAAGTAAAGCCTTTAATCTTTTTTTTCCAATGGAGAAAAGAATATTTGTTAAAAAATATGAAATGTTGTAAATCATGCTGTACAGTGAATCTTGGCAGAAAATTCTAAGAAGGTAAATATCATAAAAATTTGTGATCACCTCCTAAAAACTGTTATTTTGAAAGTCCTGTCACATCTCCTGGTCCGGTCTCATATTTTCCACCTTGTTGACTGGTCAGTTTGCAGCCAGTATTAATCTACTAAAACAACATTTTATTGGTGATTTGACATTTTTGTTCCATAAGAACCAGCAACAGCTTGGGGAACTGAACTCCCCTAAAATAAGTTTTAAATCTGCACTTCGTATAAAAGTGAACCTAAAAGCTGTGTCAACATCTCCGTAAGACCACAAACTAACCTATTGTTTCAGCGTAGCACAGCAACAATGCTGACATTTTTTGGAGGGCAGCGAGACGGCATCATTACACAAAGGAGACAAAGAAGCGTGTAATTAGTAAGACGTAGGATGTAATTAGTTTTAGCGCAACACATTGACTTATCAAGCACATAGCACCACGGAGGTTATCGGGTTAGAGGTTAGAAATCAATAATAAATCAATACCAAGTCCTCAAGGGTATGCCCTGAAAACATGCAGGCGTATGCAGAACATAATTACCTTTGCTCAACCAGAAGACAAATGGGTTTGGCAAAAAATAAATAAAAACCAGAGGGGAATCCAAGGCTTAGGGTTTTAGACAGAAACTTTAGAGCTAAAAGAACCAGTGTAAAATTTTTATTCTTGGAGGGAGTAATTATCCTCATACATCCTGGGAAACACCAGGAGAAGGCTATGTGTATGGGAAGAAGAGTGTGTATAATTAAAGTCAAGAGCCTCTGCAAGGGAGTCATCATCAAAACGAAGCAGCGCAGTGATAATTCTGCACAGGTTGTTATCTTTCACTGGTCGGTAAGCACTCCAGCTCTCAACTGGTCCTTCCACGAGAGTGAAAGAACCTGTTTGTCATCGCTGTGCCTCTATAATTTAGACTAAAAACTGGGTTATATACTTATTTATAACATTAGGAATAACTGTAGGTCAGCTACTGCTGAAAATTGAAGAATCAGCTCATAACAGCAATAGTAACATAATCACCAACAATGTTTCTAACCCAAATTGAGTTTAGAATTCCCCTCAAAAAGTTAAAGAACGTATAAGAAACTGAAGTCTAATTTTATGTTTAGTTAAATTAAAACAACCACCAGACTTTTGCTGGTTTATGGGAATGCTTGTGTTTCTCTTTGATAATTGGGGGATATTTGTATTCCTTCATTTTCACCAGTCCAATGGTAGGCCACACAGTAGGCTTAATGTGTTTGTTTTTTTGCTGTAAAGGTGTACCCATGGCTGTTCTTTAATACCTTTTCTAAATAAAAACAAATGCAAATTTCCAATTAATTTTTTTGGGCAGGTGTTACATAAAAAAATGCACCCCTGCCCAGTAAGGAAACTACTTGACACATTAAAGGTGTGCTCAGATGAAAACCCACATCTACCTTGTTGAATAGACAGTTTGCAAAGTCAGAGTAGTATACAAAAAAGTCTGTGCTGTCTCCGACCTGCTTTTCTATGTAAATTAGTAATATTGTAACGGCCACAGTAAAATGGTTCTTTCTGAAAAAAGCTGGTATACATGTCATTAGCTTAGACACACACACTTAAATTTGCATGTCCCAACCCTCATCAAAGTCGGCAATATATAAACCAGGGTTTCTCAACCCTGGTCGTCAGCGCTCCCCTGCCCTGCATGTTTTCCATGTTGCCCTTTCAAACACCAGTGTTTACTTGCTGCCACACACCTGACACAAATGAGTGAGTGATAAACATGCTTCTGCAGCCATGTGCTGAAGCAGAGACATGGAAAACATGCAGGGCAGGGGGTGGCTGAGGACCAGGGTTGAGAAACCCTGATATAAACGTTGATAGCAGTAATGCTAACCTCAAAACATTGCTAGCCTGAACTACTGCTAACATCCTTGTTGGACGTTAAAAAGCATGTGTTCTTTGCTACAGGAGGGATCACACTCGTGAGTCTCCCTGGTAAAGTCTATTCAAGGGTTCTGGAGAGGACGGTCCATCAAATTGTCGAACCTCAGATTCAGGAGGAGCAATGTGGTTGTAATCCTGGCCGTGGAACACTGGACCAGCTCTATACCCTTAGGGGGGTCCTGGAGGGTGCGTGGTAGTTCGCCCAACCAATCTACATGTGCTTTGTGGATTTGGAGAAGGCGTTCGATCGCATCCTTCGGGGGCCATGTGGTGCCACGGTGTCAGAGCTTGGTCCTAATTGCCGGTAAGTAAGTCAGTCTCGTTTCCGGTGAGAGTTGGACTCCACCAAGGCTGCCCTTTGTCACCGATTCTGTTCCTAACATTTATGGACATGGTTTCTAGGCGTAGCCAAGGTGTTGAGAGGATCCGTTATGGTGGCCCAAGGAACAGGTCTCTGCTTTTGCAGATGATGTGGTCCTGTTGGCTTCATCAGACAGTGATCAACAGCTTTCGCTGGAGTGGTTCACAGCACAGTGTGAATCAGCTGGGATGAGAATCAGCTCCTCTAAATCCGAGACCATGGTCTTGAGTCAGAAAAGAGTAGAATGACTTCTCCAGGTCAGGGACGAGGTCCTGCCTCAAGTGGAGAAGCATGGAGAGTGAGATTGGTAGGTGGATTGGTGCTGCATCTACAGTACTGCAGGCGTTGTACTGGTCTGTCGTGGTGAAGAGAGAGCTGAGCCGGAAGGCAAAGCTTTCGATTTATTGTTTGATCTACGTTCCTACCCTCATCTATGGTCACAAGATTTGGGTAGTGACCGAAAGAAAGAGATCTCGGTTACAAGCGGCCAAAATGAGTTTTCTCTGCAGGGTGTCTGGGTTCTCCCTTAGAGATAGGGTGAGAAGTTTGGTCATCCGGGAGGGACTCAGTGCGGCCGCGAACCCAAGCAACATGGCGGCAACTCGGAAAACACGTTCTTTTGAAACGGCTTTGTCATCAACATTGGATTATTTAGACTCCAACGTGCGTAAGTCTGTCAGATATACTTAGCGGCTTCTTATTTTTATCAAACAAAGTAGTGCAATGACCCAGTACACCTGATATTCGCGTGTTTTTCATACAAAAACGACAGAAATCATTGATGTTAGACGCTGTTAAAGCCTCCCGCTTTTCCGTCGCCGTGATTACGTCATGTTGTTCGTCACTCTGATTGGTCCTAGCGCTATCCAATTGCGTGCTGACATTTTGAAAGACAACCGTAGATCCCGCCTCACGACTGAGAGCCGTCAATGGTTCGTGGCCAGACTATATATTCACATATATAGGATGGCTTGCCAGGCTAGGCCCAAGTGGCTGGGGAGAGGGAATTTTGAGCCTCTATAGTTAGGTTGCTGCCCCCGTGACCTGACCTCGGATAAGTGGATGGAAAGGATGGAAATTGACATTCCAAGTAAATTTGATGAATACTAGAAGCAAAGAACCACAAGAAACAGCACCACTTTTAAAATGTCATGAAAGAAAAAACCCAGATGATTGCAAACTATGTGAAAGTATTGATGGAAACATGACAAGTGAATGGAGGCAGCTCTTAACAATAGCAGGTCAAATAATTGCGACCAGGCAATTATGAAATAATGGCTGAAGGTCTAACAAGAACTACATGAAGCACAAGCCTATGCAAGGACCGATTCATTGTTTGGCGCAGGCATTCCAAAGAATGAGTGCAATAATTGGTCTGTTAAAGTGGCTGAAACCTCGAGAGCCAAACTCAATACAGCTTGAATGCTGTGAAGAAAGCGTTGACATGCAGCACATTCAAGCATCAGACTGTAAGAGTTTACAAAGAGTTTATACCATCATGCATGCAATTTATTGGAGTTATCAGAGGTTTGCTGAAAGGGAAGAAGACAAGTGAAGAGATAAGCTTCTACTTATCTGCCCTTGACTGTGACACAGTCAGCCAAACGCCAGATAATCTAAATTAACACACAAACACATTCATATGTAAGGGTTTCAGTAAGTGCCAGGTGCAGAAGTAAACATGGAGTTCGGTAAAAATGTTTTCTAGGAGTTTTAGAAACTGTGAGACCAGATATAATGACTATATTTAATTTATTGGAGGCAAATTCTGGAAACAGTAATAAAACTGTATGATATGGACATTTCAAATAAAAATCAATAAAGCTGAGAGGAGGGGTGACATTCAAAGATCTCAAATTTTAATGAAAAAGTAGCTTTTCTCTGAAGTTAGTATTAAATTGTCAAAAAACTGTCCATGTTTTAAGTTGTGAATTTCTAAAGAATATTTTATATCTTCTTCATTATTGTAAAATGATTATTAATTAATATATATTGGTAAACGAAAATGGAGTCGAAATTTAAATTATGATTAAAATTGCAAATTTACAAGGACATTTAAATAGTACCTTAAATGCATTGGTTGGTAAATCTGTGGGATAAACAAAAACACATAAATACATGAAAAAATAATTATTGGACATCGATCAAACCAACCTCCTATTTGAAAACTTTGATCAACAAATAAGCAATCCTATAGTTTTCTGTTTTGGATTTTAAAAGCAAAATTGACCTTCTGGGTTTTCTTTAATGAGATTTTAACCATTATGGGTCTCTCAACAAGAATTTTCAAAATTAAAGCTTTTTTTAATATCCAATCTAAGTTATCTTTCGTCCAAGATTTGAATGAGATTGTTATATAAGCCTTTTTTCAAGATTTTTTTAAGTGACCCCCCCCGACCCCCCATAAATTCAAACCCTAACTTTTGTTCCGAAGCACTTTTTTGATATTTGTTTTCCTTTCGGATTTATGAAATAACAAACTAGAAACATATATTTCTGTATGTTTTAGACTTTTAAGCCTACTGCACACTGGAAGCATCAGCGCAGTGGAACGGTTTACTCGCATGTTTCGCCGCGTGCCAGTGTACACTGGGAGAATCTCAGCTGCAGGGTGGCTTCACCGTCGCGCTCCTCGCTGGACTTGCAAGATACAAAATCCCTCGAGACTCACGCCATCCTCCTCGCTTGACTCACGAGATCACAAGATTTCTCGAGACTTCAAAAGTGACGATTTGTTTATGCCATCCACCATTAAACCAAAAAGAAGGAACTCAAGTTTGACATCGCTGTTTGATGTCATATATAATGTTGTTCCTCTCCACTGCCAGGATTAAAGCCATGAAAAACACACCGCTGCACTTCTAGAACGATGCAGCCATGAGGTCACACGCATAGATGTAATCTACATAGATATGAAATTGCATTTATGCAATAAACTTTTATTCTGAAAATAACCAGGCATTTTACACTGAAACTGCGTGTAATTTCCTGTCTAGTCCTATTGACGTATCCCAGAAGTGGCTCACGGAAAAAATAGAACCCGATCCTATCCTTAGTGTTGCGTTGGGGCGTGCCGCTTCTGGGACGCGTCTGGAAATTGCTGCGTCGCGGCTAGATTGAATCACCCCCAAAGACTATAATGGATTCTATTTGAAGCAGCGACGGTCCGCTGTCGTTTTGCACCGCTGATGCTTCCAGTGTGTAGTAGCGGTTACTCTAGTAAATTTATAACTGTCCAGTTTAAGAAAATACCAATTTTATATGTATTGATCAATTTAAACCTTTAATCATGCACTAAAATTCTTTTCGCGAAGATTTAAGACTTCCAAAGTAAATAAAAAATTTCCATGGAGCATTTGCGATATATTTTGAAATTTCAACATTCCCCCGCTTCTTTGCCAAGAGCTAAGTTAAACAAATTTACACTACCAATATTAACACCCCATATGTTTAGATGAGGTTCTAGGATCCAGCTACAAGTGATAAAAAAACAGCGATAAAAATTCAACATAAATTTAAAAAAATGTTGTTCCTTCATTTGTTGACACAACACTAAGAGAATACATAGACACCAACATTTTTGAATATTTGTGTCACAGTTTACTAAAATAAGGAAACAAATTATTTTCGTTATCTTGTTTTATTTTTACACCTGGCACTTACTGGACTCCATACGTTTTAAACTGTATCACAGCTTTGATCCTCTGACTCAGTTAAAAAGAATGTACCCACTGGTGCGAACAAAGGGAATAAAATGAAATGAAATCCCTGTGTCCAAATGACACCACCTTTCCTCTTTTCAATTAGAGCGCCACCATATTTAATAACTTTATTTTTCAAACTGCTTTTATTTTTACAGTCTAAATTGTCTTTTTTATTACGAAACACTTCATAATTAAAACGTTTAAACGAAACTGAATATATTGAATTGCACGAGTATATTATGAGCTCATTTTTCAGTAGGGAGTAATATCAGAGAACATTGCTCTGGAAACTAGTTCTATCCATTTATTTGCATTTCCCAGCAGTTCTGCTCCTTACCACCAGGTGTCACTGTTAGCTAACCACAGCCCTTCCCCCATTCTCCCAAGTCTCTCCCTCTGCATTCATTCCCTATATGCTTCCCTTTCTTCCCTTCTTTCCCTCCTCCTTCTTCTTCGTCTTTTTCGTGCTCTAAAACAAAGTAATTGCCTGCAGCACAGTTCACAGTCTCCTGCTCTGTCTGACGCAGATCAGGCTCTAGCCAGTCAATCATTATGTTCTACCACAACAGTGAATACCTCATGTAGTTCAAGGAGTCACTGAAACCTGTTGTTGACACAAGTGTGTGAATGCACCAGTGTGTGTGCTCTAGCAACCGCAGTGCTTAGTCATGGTAAAAACAAAACGAAAAAGAAAAAAACAGGCAGATTTAACCAATTTTTCGAGTTTTTATACCGTACTAATGTGGACGGTGTGTGCTTGCATCTTAAACACACACACAGACACGAGTTTGGTGACAGACATTAATCTCAAGCCAGCACTCATCTGTCACTCAGACATCTATAATTCAGAGTCAGCCAGGCAGAGGTCTTGGTAGGTTCCACTCGCCAAGAGAGCAGAATTTTTAGTGTTATTGATTCATTTTCATCTAATTTGTTCTCTCCTGCTTACATATTCAGGCGTGTGCCTCTTCATGTATGTGAACAGCCTCTGTGGGCACCACTGTAGAAAGGTCTGTGGAGGACGACTCTAATAAAAGTGGGTTTGACCATATTGCCAAGAGAATATTATTGCTCTGCAATTTGATGGCTGCATGTGTTTTTGCTGACTAGAGAGAAAGCACAATGTGGCAAGCAAGACGGGAAAATGAAAGGGACATAGTTGGAAGTCAGATGACGCAAAAAGGGAAAAGCAAGACTCAGCCAAGTCGTCTAGACCCTTCAAGAGCATTGCCGTTGAAATCAAATTGAAGGTGGAATTTGATATTTAATCCCAGCAGGAGGACAAATATAACCATGCTGCACAGTTGGTAGCACTGTTGCTTTGCAGCGAGAAGGTCAAAGGTTCTAATCCCAGCTGTGCCCTCGATGTGGGGAGTTTGCATGTTCACGCACATGCCGGAAAGTTGGGTAAAATTACCCTGAAGTTCCAACAGCAGAAACACGCCTATTTCAATTGGCTACAGAACTAAGAGGGAAAATGGATGTAGGCAACACTTTTGTTCTGGCGTTGAACAAGAAGTCTCTTTGCCTGGAACAGTTTTTTCCTTCCTAAAGGGAGAGCATTAAGATTGAAGTCGTAAGAGTGTAAAGTGGAATTATCATTTTTACTTTTATTTATGCCTAAGTTTGGCTAAAGCAGAAATTCTGTAAAAAGAATAAAAAAGGCTTTCAAATATTTAGCTTAGCTGAGATGCAACATTTAACTCGGCTCCTACCACTGCTCTAAATACTAATTGAACATCAAATGAAAATTAAATGGCGTTTCTCTCGTTGGGAAACCTGGGTTTCCTAATGGTTTATACATTATTTTTCTATGCCAATATGCCTGAAGAAATCCAAAATCTCAGATACCCAATTGGACTCAAACAGCTTTTACCTATGAAAACGGCTCACCGAGTGGAAAGAAATACTCAATTAAACATATGATCACACCTGATACAACTGCAATACAATACATTGTTGGAAAGTTGTAGGAAAATTTAGCATCAAATTATAAACCTACATAACATATTCATGGACCTATGCCTCCAGTTTATAACATATTCATCCTTAGTCGTTCAGTCAGAATATTCATCAGCCTTAATCCCTGAAAAATAAGGTTAATTAACAATCTCATGAAACATGTTGCTGCAGAAATATTTTCTTAATGATTTTAGTTTATTTTTCAAAATATAATCTGGTCTGAGTAACACATTAAAATTGATGTATTTCTCCCAAAAAAAAAAAAAAACTTAGAGTTGGCAGAGGTACTAGTCTTTGATGTTTACTATTATTTAAAGGTGTAGCGGTCGTTCTTTACTTCCGGGTGGATCATCTAAACCACAGGTGTCAAACTCCAGTCCTCAGAGTCCTCCCCTGATCTAAACCATTGGTCCACATAACTGTCAATTTCTGGTGAAGCCAATCCTGGGTTAGCTTTCACTTCCTGCGTATGCGCACTCTGTGCACCTCCGCACACTCACGGAAACCAGGAAGAGGCAAACGTGGTCCGGTCTGCTCCCCACAGATGCTGCTGTTGCCGGTTTTCTGCTTGAGAGGTAAGCTAACGTTCGGCATGCTATTTTTACGGCTTCACATTTACACATTACAGCCGTTAGCTACTTGTAAACAGGGGCTGGTAGAGTGTTGCGCAACGTGGAGAGGGCGGTTCTTCAGAAACATCGTATGCTTCACCTTTAAGCTTGACAAGGATGAAGCTCAGCATATGACAGTGGTAGAGTCGGATGCTAAATTCATTATGCCTTTTAAATGATTTGTTGGACAAAGCCAACAATTGGGGTCTTGTCCAGGATCATCAGCAGAATTTGCTTGCTGTAATTTTTATCTTAAAGGAGCAATATGTAAAAATTCTACACTACACTGGGTTGTGTATGTGTGTGTGTGTGAGTGTCAGTTTTTCTCCTTTCAAAAAGAAGAAAACAAAACAGGGACGTAGCTACTGTTTACAATCTGAGTTTGTGAGGTTGCCGAGTCTGCGCCGAGCTAACGCTGCAGCGCCGGCATTTATAGTTCAACAACAGCAGGCAAAAAGCTCTAGAGTTGTTTAAAGAACCAAAGCCAGTAAACAGGAGTGACCCAGAAGTTATTTCTACTTTTTCAACCAACAACTTGCTATTACAGTGAAATGTACGTGTGACGTAAATAATGAGTCAAACGTGGTGTTTTACTTCCTTTAATGTTGTTCAGAACTATAACAGCAAGCTAATAGCAAGATGGCAAACAACCAAACTTCCTCTAATGCCAGAGAAATATTACTGTAATAAGTATAGTAAGTGCTCCCTACTGTAAAGGACCCAAAAGTGCTAGCTCCAGATATGACAGTGTATTTATCTACTTATTAAGTTGCTGTGTATGACTCATCTTTATTTGTCATTTACAAATTTCTGGCCCTGCAACAGCCATGAAACTCACGGAACGGCAGTGAGAAAGTAATTTTTGCTTAGAAAAATAGACTGCAGTACCCACATTTGACCACAGAACGCTTACTTTGTTCATACATATTGCACCTTTGAATTTAAAATATTTATAGACAATGGTTCAATAGTCAAAGCAGAATTGTTAGACCTGGAAAGGATATTTATTTCAAGAGTGAATGGTAAAATGTTTTAATTGTTAACTTTTATAATAAGAGAATATGCATATTGGCCAAGAGCAAAGACTGAAGTGAAACCCGAAATGGGAAATAAGTAAAAGTCCAACTTAAAAAATGTAAAAGTCCCCCAAAAACCCTACAACGAGCTTCTGTTGAACACCAGTTGTTAAAATTATAAGAACGTCTGGCTCCACAGAAGCATAATATAACGAGTGAAAGATGGTTCATAACACCACTTGCAATATAGCTACTTCTGGTTGAGGGAGTCGTGCAATAAAACAACACAATGTAATGTAGAGAAGAAAAGGAGGAAAGATGACAGGAGGAGACAGAGTTGATTCAGATTTACATACTTAGCTTGGGAACACTGCTCTCGGAGGCAGAGAAGCAGAGAGAGGCCTAATTTACATAGGGAGCAGCAGCATCCCGAAACGGAGTGAAGGATTCACATCCAGCATCATCATCATCATCTCCTGCCATAACACCGCCAATCCCTCCTGAAACCAGCTCTGCTGAGCTGCTGCGCCTTTTCAATGAATCATATGAGGTCTTGACTTACTGAGGACTGCTTCTGAATGCACGACTCTTTCTGCACAAGACCAGAGCCATGCTCTCGAATCCACAAGGACTGCAGTTTGCACGTTCCGTTACTATCTCAATCATGCAAATTTTAGTTAAATCATAATTACTCTAATTAGATTACACATAGTATATGTGATTGTCGTAAACTGGTGATTTAGAAAAGAAAGACGTCAATAGAAGTAGACCTGATTTTAAGCCTGTTAAATTAGGTTTGCCATTATGTGAATCCATAAAGTGAAGTAAAGGTTTATATGCTTTTTATAGGACGTTTCATGTCTTTTGAAAATATAAAAAGCTCTTTGAACTATTTCAGTTTGGAGAAACAGTTTAATCTTGAAGAGATTGATAGGCTAATAGCTAGTTTGCATGTGCCTAAGATCTAAATAGACTGCTGCGATCTTTAAACAACTCCAAAAAAATATTAAAATACAGCATTTCATGCACAATGCTAACTGCTAGCTGAATAGTTATAAAGTTTGGGGAGTTGGACTGGGACAATAATTCATCACATTCACCTTTTCCCCGTCCAAGTGGTGTATTTATATGTGTGTGTGTGTTTTAACCGTTACCGGCTTATCCGCCAGAGAATGGAAGGGTGGGTGAGGGTTTTGCTCCATAGTGGGTGGGGGCGGGATTTCATTAAATCTAAGCATCTTTTTTCCGAGTTGATAAAATGTCTCGAATATAAAAGAATTTATATTTCAGAACAAATTATGTCTCCATAGTGCCAACGGTACTATTATAATCCTATATGAGCCAGTCCTTGCTCTGAAAGCTTTAAAAGCACGATCCAATAAGTTTACAGCCTATTCCAATAACTTTTTTTTAGAAAACGTTTGGGAAATGAGTCAAATTTCCCATGTTTTAATTCTAAAAGGTCAAAAACAATATTCAAAAGACCACATGGCAGCCATTAATACTTTTCAGACCATGTTTATCGCACTTTTTACTACAATTCATCACAAAAGCGTGAGCAGAACAAAATTAAAGTAAAATCATAAAAACAGCAGCGCTAGCATTAATTTCTCATGTTGATCCTAACAAGAGCATCTTAACTAAATGGTAAATGGTAAATGGCCTGTATTTGTATAGCGCCTTCTTAGGGTTCTACAACCCCCCAAGGCGCTTCACAACACAATCAGTCATCCACCCATTCACACACACATTCACACGCTGGTGGGGATGAGCTACATCGTAGCTACAGCTGCCCTGGGGCGCACTGACAGAGGTGAACTAATACACTTGCATTGAGTCTTGGAGTAACTATAGTATTCATAATATTCAAAGATCTGGCCTCTAATTGGCTAACAGTAGCACAACTCTTTCACTGACTCCATAGGGAGCCTAGAGCTTGGTTTATGCTTTACGCATGTATGGAATCAAGCCAAGACAACGTTTGCAGCGTATACACCTTCCCATTGCTCGTCCCCACTGTGAACCAATATTCTCCCAGACTGTAGGGGGCAGCATAGGGCCTCTACAGCATGCATACAACACACAACAGCCAGTCGACCATGTTTTTCCGCACAGAACTGTCCGCATAGTTAGAAAATTTCCTAGGTGCGCGGTGCAGAAACGTTGGGCCACGCGGAGGGGTGTGGTTGCTAAAATTACGAAATTTGGCCGCGTGGAGCCATGCGGACCTCGCGGATGCGTCATACATAAACCAAGCTTAAGTCACGCCCATACTGGGTGACCTACTGTCAAAAACAAAGAATGGGAGTCTACGGAGCGATAAAAGTTATTTTCTGATCCTGTTTGATGTGTGCCATGGATTTAACATATGATGTCCGTGAATTTTAAAGACACATTCTGATGCCAGGAACGTGCTTATTTTCGATGGGTGGCAAAAGTTATTTTAGATTTTGTGTGAAAAGACGTAGAGGAGTCCAACTGTTCCTCTCACCGAATTCATGTAATTGGACCAAACCCGGAGAAGGAGAATAAAAATGCATTGCTGCCAACAAGAACACATGTATCTGACCTCCTTCACACGCTCTCGCGCCACACCTCCAACTTCTTTGAAAAAGAACCCCCCCCCAATCTCACAGACAGCGGAGATAGCCGACACAAGTCGCCTCGACTCGTGTCTTCACACTTTCCTTACTCAAAGAACTCAAAGTCAAGGTTGACTTATCCTGAGCTGACTTGCAAAAGAATATATTTAAATAAGCTTCAATAAAAGCCTAAATCTCTGTTTTAGAGCGGAATCCATTTACACAACCATCACATGCACACACACACATTTTATTTCCATTCTGGAAGTATTTTTAGTCATTTAAAGAGGTCAAACATACCCAAAAACATCCAACACTTCAGAGTGAGAAAATATGTGTCCTTTCCATTAATACGGCCTAAAAAAGGCTCAAACACAGAGATGACCACAGGGGGGAAGCCAGAAAGAAGAAATGATCTAAAGAAAGGAAAGGGGAAAAAAAAAAAGCCTGACTACAAAAAAATAAATAAAATGTCAGGCCAAATGGAAGCTCTTAAATATGCCATTTGGCAGGCTTCTTCCTGAAGCAACTGCGGGGAACACGCTGGGAGAAAATCTCTCTTTTTTGACTCTCAGGGACTTTGTATTTCCAGAGGATCCAGCCTTAAAAAATTACCCTCTTACTCTTTTGCCTGTTCTCCGTCTGTTGAATACAACAACCTGACCATTATCGCCATTATCGAGCAACATTTAGTAAATTGGCCTTACCTTATTTCCATTAAACTGCCACGTTCTCAGCTTCCCAAAATCCCATATCCCTGTTTCAGGGCGGTCTGACCGTGCTTTATTCCATCAATATGAAGTCATCGTGGAATTTTTCTCCTCCAGTCGAGGATTAAGATAATGCCGTGGCATTTGTTGTGCCCTCAAAAGATTCCGGAATGGAAATGTTTGCTCGTGTCGGCCAGGAGTTTAAGGGGTGAAGGTCCAGCCAGCTCCAAGATTCAAATACTGCTGTGTCTTATTCCAATCGCGGACACCTCAGGAAGCACGCTGGCCAAGAATATGAGCTAATACCTCTAATTTTTATACAATGGTGCCCTACAGCGAATCCTCATTTGCATTTTTCCCTCCACAACGAGAGGCCTGCAGTCTACCCATCTGTTGGCTGAATTTGTGAGGCCAGGTGTGCTTGTACTCATTTGTTTACGCCTTTTATTTGGAATCAGATCGTGTTATTAATGCTAATTTGCACTGTGATGTTGGCCCCAACAAGAGCTTGCCATCCCTATACACGCACGTGGTAAATGACCCGAGCTTAGTTGCTGTGTCGGTGATCATTTTCAGAGGTCTAGGTGTCGGTAATTTTAAAGTGGTGGGTATCTCTTCCTGAATGGCAGCTTTTGGCTCTGTCTTGTCTATAAAGTCCTAGCACACATGGCCCTTGGCTGGTTTGGATTACAGCTCAGGTGCTGCTGCTGCTTTTATGGGCCTGTTTTCTGTAAACCTTAAATTCCAATACCCCCAGCTAAGGAGTGAAAGGACTTTGTTTGAGTCCAAAAAGATTTCATTTAAAGGCAACACTTAATGTTTTGATTTACACCAACATGAAACACTTAAATAACACCTCTTATGTTGGATCATGTGGGAATATAAGCATTGCTGGCTGGAGATGAATGGGACACATTCTATACAACCTGCCCACTTACTGCTTTTCAACTATCTAATCCCATGGAGACCCTTCCTTTCTACGTCTAAAACCCCCCTACAGCAGACTGTGAGCGTCTACAGGCGCACTGACTGGAAATCAATGCTCCTGCTTGTTCTGGGTGGCAGTTTCCACCAGTATGGTGTAGTTTCTCTCATTTCCCTCATTAGAGGATGAGTGGCAGGCTGTGTCATTTGTGCTTCAATCGTATAAAAAGAGTTTAATTGGTTGTCTGTAGAAAAACAAAGGACGTTTAAGCGGAAAAAGTGAACCAAAGGCTCTTGAGTCAAAGAACCGACTGTAAGAAGAAAATTAGCACAATAACCGTTTTCTTCCTCACGTCGTTGGCTTCTCTTCTACTTTTTCTTTTTCTGATTTACGGTATAATAATCCAGCCACCATGTTAGGCTTCATATGACATGATAAAAGGAGTCAATTCAGCTATCACCTAAAATTTAAATTTGAACGTATGTCAATTTGGGACTCACTTTTCTGACAATTAGGAGAAAACGCTGTGAAACAAAAACCAACATCAAACGAAATGTTAAAGCTGCTGCCAGTAGCTTTATTGATCCCACAGTGGGGAAATTCACTCGTTAAGGCAGCAGATACACTTAGAGAATAGGAAAAATAATACAGGTGAATACACAAAGACTATTATTGTAACCTTCAGCAAATAAAAAATGAATAAAAATAGAAAATTTAGTTTCCAAGAAGAAACAGCATAAAAGACACAGATATACTAATATGTACTGATGTTAGTGTGTAACACGATAATGCCAGTAACAGTTAGGGCCAGAGTATACTTGCTGTTTAACCTCGCATTGGCGCAGGCAGCAGGCTGCTTCTTTGTTCACATACTTGCTGCTACACGGCGCTGCACTGCATGTAGTACTGGAGTGTGCCACTAGGGGGCAAACTAGATTATCCATCCATCCATTTTCTCCCGCTTATCCGGAGTCGGGTCGCGGGGGCAGCAGCCTAAGGAGGGAAGCCCAGACCTCCCTCTCCCCAGCCACTTGGGCCAGCTCCTCCGGGGGAATCCCAAGGCGTTCCCAGGCCAGCCGAGAGACATAATCTCTCCAGCGTGTTCTAGATTAATTCAATTCAATTCAACTAGATTAATTCAATTCAATTCACTTTATTTATATAGCGCCAAATCACGACAAGAGTCGTCTCAAGGCACTTCACAAAGTAAACATTCCAAAACAGTTCAGTTCATTAAGCCAATCAGTAAAAAAGTTTCCTATATAAGGGACCCAGCAGATTGCATTGAGACACTGACTAGTGTCATTGTGTTGGTACAATCCTCATACTAAGCAAGCATGTAGCGACAGTGGGAAGGAAAACTCCCTTTTAACAGGAAGAAACCTCCAGAGGATCCTGGCTCAGTATGAGCAGCCATCCGCTACGACTCACTGGGGATTGAGACGACAGAGCAGGCACAGGCACACCCCGCACCCACACACACACACACACACACACACACACCCACCATATATATCAAGTAGTGTTTCTATGGCTACACTGTGATTTCTTAGTAGAAGTTCTATTTAGTAAGAGAAACTTTATTGTCTTTATCTGAGTGAATCTATAATTAATTCAATAGGTGAACTAATAGTAGCACATTCTATGTTAAAGAAAGTAAGATGTAATATCAGGAGAGGGAGAATGTTAGGTGGTTGGCAGCAGTGTGCCAGCCGATGGCCCCCTCCATGAGGCCACCACAGCTCAGCAGAACGCCAGTGTAGCTTCTTCTGGGGAGAAAAACACTTAGAGAGAAAATAAAGTTAACAGCTGAAATAACAGGAAATAATGCAAATAGAGAGCGGTGGTAGAAGAGAGTAGCAGAGTGTGGAAAGTAGTCAGTATGTCCTCCAGCAGTCTAAGCCTATAGCAGCATAACTACAGAGATAACTCAGGATAACCTAGCCTTTCAGATGGAGGCATGTGGGAGGCAGGGCAGGGAGAAAAGTCTTTAACGACTGTAGTCCCCTCAGTACACTCCACCTCCCTCTGCTCCCCACTCGTCTAAACCTGGGCTAACATCAGAATTTAACCATAAGCCCTATCAAATAGAAAAGTTTTGAGCCTAGTCTTAAAAGTAGACAAGGTGTCTGCCTCACGCACTAACGCTGGGAGCTGGTTCCACAGTAGAGGAGCCTGATAGCTAAAAGATCTGCCTCCCATCCTACTTTTAGATATTCTAGGAACCACCAGTAAACCTGCAGTCTGAGAGCGAAGTGCTCTGTTAGGAACATATGGAACAATCAGATCACTGATGTATGATGGAGCTTGATTATTAAGAGCTTTATATGTGAGAAGGAGGATCTTAAAATCTATTCTNCCCTGGTTTATATATTGCAGATGATGTGGTCCTGTTGGCTTCATCAGACAGTGATCAACAGCTTTCGCTGGAGTGGTTCACAGCACAGTGTGAATCAGCTGGGATGAGAATCAGCTCCTCTAAATCCGAGACCATGGTCTTGAGTCGGAAAAGAGTAGAATGACTTCTCCAGGTCAGGGACGAGGTCCTGCCTCAAGTGGAGAAGCATGGAGAGTGAGATTTGTAGGTGGATTGGTGCTGCATCTACAGTACTGCAGGCGTTGTACTGGTCTGTCGTGGTGAAGAGAGAGCTGAGCCGGAAGGCAAAGCTTTCGATTTATTGTTTGATCTACGTTCCTACCCTCATCTATGGTCACAAGATTTGGGTAGTGACCGAAAGAAAGAGATCTCGGTTACAAGCGGCCAAAATGAGTTTTCTCTGCAGGGTGTCTGGGTTCTCCCTTAGAGATAGGGTGAGAAGTTCGGTCATCCGGGAGGGACTCAGAGTAGACCCGCTGCTCCTCCACATCGAGAGGAGCCAGTTGAGGTGGCTCGGGCATCTGGTCAGGATCCCTCCTAGACGCCTCCCTGGTGAGGTTTTCTGGGCACGTCCAACTGGGAGGAGACCCAAAGTAGGACCCAGGACACGCTGGAGGGTCTATGTTTTTCAGCTAGCCAGGGAATGCCTTGGAATTCCCCCAGAGGAGCTGGCCCAAGTGGCTGGGGAGAGGGAATTTTGAGTCTCTATGGTTAGGTTGCTGCCCCCGTGACCTGACCTCGGATAAGTGGATGGAAAGGATGGAAATTGACATTCCAAGTAAATTTGATGAATACTAGAAGCAAAGAACCACAAGAAACAGCACCGCTTTTAAAATGTCATGAAAGAAAAAACCCAGATGATTGCAAACTATGTGAAAGTATTGATGGAAACATGACAAGTGAATGGAGGCAGCTCTTAACAATAGCAGGTCAAATAATTGCGACCAGGCAATTATGAAATAATGGCTGAAGGTCTAACAAGAACTACATGAAGCACAAGCCTATGCAAGGACCGATTCATTGTTTGGCGCAGGCATTCCAAAGAATGAGTGCAATAATTGGTCTGTTAAAGTGGCTGAAACCTCGAGAGCCAAACTCAATACAGCTTGAATGCTGTGAAGAAAGCGTTGACATGCAGCACATTCAAGCATCAGACTGTAAGAGTTTACAAAGAGTTTATACCATCATGCATGCAATTTATTAGAGTTATCAGAGGTTTGCTGAAAGGGAAGAAGACAAGTGAAGAGATAAGCTTCTACTTATCTGCCCTTGACTGTGACACAGTCAGCCAAACGCCAGATAATCTAAATTAACACACAAACACATTCATATGTAAGGGTTTCAGTAAGTGCCAGGTGCAGAAGTAAACATGGAGTTCGGTAAAAAATGTTTTCTAGGAGTTTTAGAAACTGTGAGATCAGATATAATGACTATATTTATTTTATTAGAGGCAAATTCTGGAAACAGTAATAAAACTGTATGATATGGACATTTCAAATAAAAATCAATAAAGCTGAGAGGAGGGGTGACATTCAAAGATCTCAAATTTTAATGAAAAAGTAGCTTTTCTCTGAAGTTAGTATTAAATTGTCAAAAAACTGTCCATGTTTTAAGTTGTGAATTTCTAAAGAATATTTTATATCTTCTTCATTATTGTAAAATGATTATTAATTAATATATATTGGTAAAAGAAAATGGAGTCGAAATTTAAATTATGATTAAAATTGCAAATTTACAAGGACATTTAAATAGTACCTTAAATGCATTGGTTGGTAAATCTGTGGGATAAACAAAAACACATAAATACATGAAAAAATAATTATTGGACATCGATCAAACCAACCTCCTATTTGAAAACTTTGATCAACAAATAAGCAATCCTATAGTTTTCTGTTTTGGATTTTAAAAGCAAAATTGACCTTCTGGGTTTTCTTTAATGAGATTTTAACCATTATGGGTCTCTCAACAAGAAGTTTCAAAATTAAAGCTTTTTTTAATATCCAATCTAAGTTATCTTTCGTCCAAGATTTGAATGAGATTGTTATATAAGCCTTTTTTCAAGATTTTTTTAAGTGACACCCCCCCGACCCCCCATAAATTCAAACCCTAACTTTTGTTCCGAAGCACTTTTTTGATATTTGTTTTCCTTTCGGATTTATGAAATAACAAACTAGAAACATATATTTCTGTATGTTTTAGACTTTTAAGCCTACTGCACACTGGAAGCATCAGCGCAGTGGAACGGTTTACTCGCATGTTTCGCCGCGTGCCAGTGTACACTGGGAGAATCTCAGCTGCAGGGTGGCTTCACCGTCGCGCTCCTCGCTGGACTTGCAAGATACAAAATCCCTCGAGACTCACGCCATCCTCCTCGCTTGACTCACGAGATCACAAGATTTCTCGAGACTTCAAAAGTGACGATTTGTTTATGCCATCCACCATTAAACCAAAAAGAAGGAACTCAAGTTTGACATCGCTGTTTGATGTCATATATAATGTTGTTCCTCTCCACTGCCAGGATTAAAGCCATGAAAAACACACCGCTGCACTTCTAGAACGATGCAGCCATGAAGTCACATGCATAGATGTAATCTACATAGATATGAAATTGCATTTATGCAATAAACTTTTATTCTGAAAATAACCAGGCATTTTACACTGAAACTGCGTGTAATTTCCTGTCTAGTCCTATTGACGTATCCCAGAAGTGGCTCACGGAAAAAATAGAACCCGATCCTATCCTTAGTGTTGCGTTGGGGCGTGCCGCTTCTGGGACGCGTCTGGAAATTGCTGCGTCGCGGCTAGATTGAATCACCCCCAAAGACTATAATGGATTCTATTTGAAGCAGCGACGGTCCGCTGTCGTTTTGCACCGCTGATGCTTCCAGTGTGCAGTAGAGGTTACTCTAGTAAATTTATAACTGTCCAGTTTAAGAAAATACCAATTTTATATGTATTGATCAATTTAAACATTTAATCTTGCACTAAAATTCTTTTCGCGAAGATTTAAGACTTCCAAAGTAAATAAAAAATTTCCATGGANCACACACACACACACACACACACACACACACACACACACACACACCACATATATCAAGTAGTGTTTCTATGGCTACACTGTGATTTCTTAGTAGAAGTTCTATTTAGTAAGAGTAAGAGAAACTTTATTGTCTTTATCTGAGTGAATCTATAATTAATTCAATAGGTGAACTAATAGTAGCACATTCTATGTTAAAGAAAGTAAGATGTAATATCAGGAAAGGGAGAATGTTAGGTGGTTGGCAGCAGTGTGCCAGCCGATGGCCCCCTCCATGAGGCCACCACAGCTCAGCAGAACGCCAGTGTAGCTTCTTCTGGGGAGAAAAACACTTAGAGAGAAAATAAAGTTAACAGCTGGAATAACAGGAAATAATGCAGTTAGAGAGTGGTGGTAGAAGAGAGTAGCAGAGTGTGGAAAGTGGTCAGTATGTCCTCCAGCAGTCTAAGCCTATAGCAGCATAACTACAGAGATAACTCAGGATAACCTAGCCTTTTAGATGGAGGCATGTGGGAGGCAGGGCCAGGGAGAAGTCTTTAACGACAGTAGTCCCCTCTGTACACTCCACCTCCCTCTGCTCCCCACTCGTCTAAACCTGGGCTAACATCAGAATTTAACCATAAGCCCTATCAAATAGAAAAGTTTTGAGCCTAGTCTTAAAAGTAGACAAGGTGTCTGCCTCACGCACTAATGCTGGGAGCTGGTTCCACAGTAGAGGAGCCTGATAGCTAAAAGATCTGCCTCCCATCCTACTTTTAGATATTCTAGGAACCACCAGTAAACCTGCAGTCTGAGAGCGAAGTGCTCTGTTAGGAACATATGGAACAATCAGATCACTGATGTATGATGGAGCTTGATTATTAAGAGCTTTATATGTGAGAAGGAGGATCTTAAAATCTATTCTGAATTTAACAGGCAGCCAATGTAGGGAAGCTAAAACAGGAGAGATGTGGTCTCTCTTTTTAATTCTCATCAGAACTCTAGCTGCAGCATTTTGGACCAGCTGAAGACTTTTGACTACATTCTGTGGACCTCCTGATAGTAATGAATTGCAGTAATCCAACCTTGAGGTAATAAATGCATGAACCAGTTTTTCAGCATCACTCCTGGAAAGGATGCTTCAGATTACTCAGAACAGATAGAGAGCCGGGTTTGTGGGTACAACCAAAACAAACATGGCGTCAATTAAAGAGCTCAGTAACTGGTAATTTTGAGATCAGGACAGAAAAAAGACAGCAGCGGTCTCATAGATGGTATGAAAGACCTCTAAACCAGAGACGGAGTCACCATGGTGAGTGTGTCTCGCTCATTTTGTCAACTCCACCTACTGGTTACTCGTATATTAGTGTTCGGATGCATCGAGTTAATTTTGGAGGACGCGCTCAAACGGCGCTTCAAATCAATGCAATCTAGGTGTGGCAGCCATTTTAAACATGCGTACGCATCGTTAAACAGCAAGTATATTCCGGCCCTTAAACTGTGGAGTTATTCACGCTTACCTCAGTGGGAATGAATGACCTGTGGTAGCGTTCTGTTTTACACCTTGGATGTCTCGGTCTGCCACTAAAGGCCTCCATGGCCTCCACAGTGGAATAAAGTGGGTGGGAGGGGTTTTCCAAGATGGACAGCTTCACCAACATCCCCCTTTCACACACGCCCTCAACAGTGGGCAGCCCAGAACTGAGCTAGCTTTCTTAACTAGCTTGTTCAGTCTCTTCCTGTCTCAATCAGAGCTGCCTGCACCCCAACAGACCACAGCAGCATGAATAACAGAGCCAACAATAGAATGGTAATAAGAGTTTAGCTGGAAGTCAATCACCATTTCCTTTGTCCTACTGGTGTTTAAGCAAAGGTGGTTATGCTCACACCAGTCCACAAAGTCCATGATGACTGACCTGTACTCCACGTCATTCCCCTCAGACACACAGCCAACAATGTCCGAGTCATCTGAGAACTTCTGGAGGTGACAGCTGCTGGTGTTGTAGGAGAAGTCCGAGGTGTAGAAGGTGAATAGAAAGGGTGAGAGCACTGTACCCTGCGGAGCTCGAGTACTGCACCTCTTCAGATGTGCAGTTGTGCAGCCTCATGTACTGTGGCCTGTTGGTGAGGTAGTTGATGATCCATGCAGTCAGATGTCCATTTACTCCTGCTCCCCTCATCTTCTGCTGCAGTAAAGATGGCTGGATGGTGTTGAAAGCACTTGAGAAGTCAAATAACATGATTCTCACAGTGCTTTTTTGCGTCTTGACGTGAGTGAGCGCCCAGTGCTGCAGGTAAATGAGGGCGTTCTCCACCCCATGTTTGGTTTGTATGCAAACTGCAGTGGGTCTATCTCTGGGCTCACCATGGAGCGTAGGTAGGTGAGGATTAGTCTCTCCATGGTCTTCATCAGGTGGGAGGTATAGGTGAATGGTCTGTAGTGGTCTGATTCCCTGGGATGTGATGTTTTGGGAACTGGAACCACACATGAGGTTTTCCACAGGATGGGGACCTGCTCCATACAAAGGCTCAGGTTGAACATGTTTTACTTATTATTTTTGAAAATGATCAATCACTCTGAGTTTTTCATGCAGGCTGAACGTGAAAATAGTCTCCTACACCTACTTCCTGCATTAGCTTCTGATAGAAAATAGATGGTGAAACTCTAGGATTTGAGAAGCCTGAAAGATCTACGTCACACTGTAACTTAACATTCATGGACTCACCCATCTTGACTCACGACGGGGAAGGCTGTTGTTGGTTTAGCATCCAGGAAACAGCAGAGAACATCTCGGCTAGTAGAAGCTAACCGGTAGCACTAGCAACTCCTAGACTAAGTGAAAACCCAGGGACACAACTAAAATGTGTATTTTAATATGAATATTCTAGATTTTCTTTCTTTTTAATTATGTAAAGTACAGATGGGATACGTATTCAGACCAAAAAAGCCTAAAAAAAAGAACATTTCATTGGGATTTTATTAACTTTGTTTCACTGTAAAGTGTGATGTTATAGAGTGGGGACAAATGCTGTTTCTTGTTATTTAAGGTATTTTTTATTAATCCCTTCAATCATAAATC
Organism: Aphyosemion australe; assembly: GCA_006937985.1. Taxonomy (NCBI): domain Eukaryota; kingdom Metazoa; phylum Chordata; class Actinopteri; order Cyprinodontiformes; family Nothobranchiidae; genus Aphyosemion; species Aphyosemion australe. Next base: position 1,004,924 of record SSNS01000183.1, on the reverse strand, counting down.
TTAAAATTGCAATTAGATCATATATGGCTCACTTTGCTTAATAAGAAAATGTGTTTTACAGTCAGTCTTCATGGGCATTTATGAATGTACTTACCAGGGGACAGAAGTTGCCCTCATTTGGTGGAATGATTCATGCTATTAATTTGTTTTTCAAAAGATAAGACATCTCAAAAGTTAGAGTGCATGACATTACCACTCTAGGGTAAACATATTACAGTATAAAATCTCTAAAAATCATAAAACTAAGCCTGCAATTGTGTAAAAACTATAAAGGATATCAAAATACCAGTTCATAACCCCTGTCTCACACACCAATGCTGCTGCACCAACAAAACACATGCTAACATGCAAATGCGAGCACACACATCCAGAGATGGCACTCACATATGCATCCACACGCACATGCAGACAGTCATCATTCCGATGCTCATCTCTTTTCCCCCCGCGCTGTCCGGTTTAGTCCGGGTCGCTCGCCTGGAGAGCAGAGGCAGGCCGAAACTGTCCGCTCTACTTACTGTCATTGTCTGGCAGCAACCCTGTAGGGTCAAACACAACCTCACTTCCTCCAACCTGCCTGAGCAGGGCCTGATTGATCCCGCCTGGCACCTCGGAGGGCAGCGAAACGAGGAAAAGGGGAACTGCAATCCTCTGCAGATCTGGCACCAGGCCGGGGTCACATTGCTCAAGGAGTGGATGCAAGTGGATTGATGGATGGGTTTGGATTTGGAAAATGTAACAATTATGAGCCTCCCAATTGCTCTCAGAGGGCTGATGCAAGGCAAGCATGAGGCAGGCATGGGCAGATCTTTAAGAAACAATCAAATAAATGACCCCTTTTTCTCAATCTAATGAAATAACTTACATGGAGTAGTTTATAAGACTAGCAGGCATATGTACAAGAAAACCAAGACATATGGAAACATAGAACAGTAACTGCATGGTGAGATTTTCAAGCCATCTTGGCTTTTAAAATTTAAATATGAAGATTTCGTTCCCAAAACATGTACTCACTGGCTTTAAACTCGACTAACCTCCTCCTTCACATCACCAATTAGCCCTGGCTGCAGCTACTGCTGCATCTTTCTGTGATATTAACGCGGGATCAGTCGACAGGGACTGGCAGCCAGTCATAAACTCGGCACAAAACTTGCTGGAGAGCCATTTCCAAAGAAAAATGAATACAGTGCCTCTGCATATGAACACAATTAGGGTTTATTGCAAGTAATGTATAGCAAAATGAGAATTAATGTATTAAAGTGTATTGTGCGACATCAGAAAAACAAATAATCTGAGCTTTTTAAGAAATATTTCCAAAATATGGCAGTAAATGGGTCATAAATCAGAGTTTTTTTCTGCCTGTCCACTTGGTGCTATAAAGTTGATGAAGTTAACTGCCCAACAGGAGGAGTATCCTGGACTCTCGATGAATCTGCTATGACAAAGTAAAGTACTTAGATCTAGCAATTTACCCAATGCTTGAAACGGAAAAGAATCAGTACCTGTACTCCCCTTAGAAAAATGTCTGCAGTAAGGGGGTTGTGATTTGGATCGTAGGGGGTACTCCAGATGGCTGTTGTTTACCTGTAGACGGACAGATTCCTTTCAGTAAATTTGAAGATTTCGTCTTATAAATGACCAAAAATCTACTGGTTCGTACTGTACGGAAAAAAAAAGTACTGGTACGCTGAGAGTTAAAATTCAAAACTATCATACCTGTCAAGTCTCCTGTTATGGCAGAGAAACTCATATTTACCCCTCTCTCCCGCCATCTTCTCGAATTAGTATTTTCCGAAAATTTCCTGAATTTCTCTTGGTTTAAACCAGGGGACTGCAAACTTTATGATCTAAAGAAACGTTTTCCCCCTCAGTTTTTTGGAATAAATCATGCTTAGACATGCAACTGGAACAAGACATTTTGGGAAAAAAATAACTATAATTTTTGAGAATAAACTAGGATTAGAGCCACTGAAAACAAAGTCATCTTTTTTTCTCAGAATTCTGAGAATAACTTGAGAATTCTGAGAAAAATCAGGATTCAGATATTTTTCTCGGGTTTCTGCACCATTTCGTAACAATCATAAATTCTGCTGGGTCCGGTCCGTCGCTAGTAGTTGTCTGGGTGGATCCCGGATCCCTGGTACTTTTATTTCCAGGGGAAGGGTCGTCCAGTACACACTTTAACCTCATTGCAGGTACTTCAACTTTATTACAGTTATGCTTGAAGAATCACTCAGTCGGTAGTTTCAATGATTTATATTGCAAAAGACAGGGAAGTGGAACAGAGAAATCAAACTGGTCTGGACTCTGGTAAACCACAAGTTTGGACATCTTAAATACTAGGGGTGTGCCATCTTAGGGTAACCCTAACCCTGCCTCACAATTCCATTTGATTTCGATTCAGGGTCCTATTCATGTAAGACTGAACTCATACCCAACATACTTTTTCATAAAACCTACAAGATAAATGTGAATAATGAAAATGAATGTAAACACAGGCAGTCAGTCAGCTGAGAGTTGGCAAACTGGAACGATGCAGAGATCCTGGAGCTTTTGGCCTTTAGATCTGAAGCACAGATCACCAGATAGTTCACGTGGGACTGTGAAGGACAGTCACCTTTTGGAGCGGCTTGTGAAAAAACATAACAAGTTATGTTGAAGCTAAAAGGACGTCTGTGACAGCACGGAGTCTGATCGCGCCACATTACCGACACAGGCTGACCACTTATAAATGACCAAAGGCTCCCTGGTGCCACCTCAGCTTTGCAGCAATGTAGCGCCATAGTGTTATGAAAAAGACTGGAGATGTGGGCAAGTGTTATTAATCTTTCCTCAATTGTTGGCTGGTTTTTGGAAGAACCACCGGCTTCTTCTCTTAACCCGAGATGGAAATGTGTAAGGTGCTGTCGCATGTTGGCAGTAATTGTAGTTTTACACAACTTTCGAGCACCTCTCCCACTCAGTGGCTGAAGCTGAGAAACAAGCTTCCATCATTGCGGTTTTGTTTTTTTCCACTGGTCCGTCCCCTAAAGTGTACTGGCGGCACGTGTAACTTTTATGTTCCTGCCACGTTTTGCGTCAGTCTTCCGGCATTTATTTATGAACTTTTATGAGTCGATCTTGAATCAGCACGTGTCACATTGCGATGTATTGATTAAATGGTGAATCAGCACACCCCTATTAAATACCCTATGCTATGCCCCTCCCACTTAATGAGTCTGCCCTCCGTCAGATCGCCGTATCTCTGGTAGGCCGCCCTATTACTAGGGTGTGAGCATGTAAGGTGAAAAAAACTAAAGTGAAAAAATTATAAACATTCTGGCTTATACTGGTAAAAAAGAGTCTAATGCAAAATAGAAGTCAGAAATCTTTTTTCACTACCCATGATTTGTCCATACCACACTAAAAAGAGACCGTCATTGTCTGTCCGGGGCGGTAGTTGAAATGACTCAAATTGAAGATGGCAGGACTACATAGAGGAAGACATGACCCCCCCAACCTGCTCAGCGCACTAGCCTCCAGTCAACATCAGCCCTTCCAAACATTGTGGGACCTTCCTGGAGGTGGATGGGGATTGGTTGTTGGATTTAACTTTAGTGGAGCGATTGAGTGCATCTCCAGATGGTCAGTCCACCTACGACACCAAAATGGCCAGAGTTGCTTGAGGGCTTTTTGTAATGAGAAAGATACTTGCTGAAGGTTCTAGGTCAATAAGTTGTCTTCACCTGCAAAACTCGCAATACTTTAGAGTTCAATGTGGCCCTCCCACAAGCCAGAGAATCACCAAATTGCACTCCAGCTGCACTGCTGTACCTTATTTTCTGACAAAAGCTTTAAAAATACCCAGCTACGGAGTGTGTAGCCCAGTGCTTGTGTTTCCTGCGTGATTGATGAGTGCCTCATCATTCCCCACACTATCCCAGGCTGAAAAGAGCCCTCTGACAATCCAAACAACGCGAATCAGGAGATGGAGCAACAGTGCATCATTAGTACACTGTTGCCATGGAACCTGTGTTGTTAAAATCTACAGTTGCAGCCAGAGGAGCTGGTGAAATAATGAAGCATTGCTTTTTCTTTTTCTTTTTTTTTTTAGGCCCAATGTGGCAATCCGAGCATGCTCAAGTAAACACTCTGACAATGGAAGGTGAGACTTAGTTCAGGATGGGAAGAGCACCGTTTTAGAAAGGAATAACTTGTTAGACTTTTATTGTGCTTTTGCAATAGCCTGGATCCAACTTGGGGGTGAAAAAAGAAGAGGAAACATATTGTGGGCATCTATGTGCCTGCTCGTTAACTCTGTCGTCATTTGAATATTTTCGCGGCAGCCTTTCCTGAATTCCTTGCCGTCTTTGCTGGTGGGGGAATAGTTAGTGAGCAATAACGGTGTCGGAGCTGTTTTGCTTATGGCTGCATGCAAACGCGGGCAAACACCGTCCAGGCCTCGAATTAGCAAGTCAATTCACCGCGTTTCTGTGTGCTCGAGCTGACACGAACCACTGAAAACCTCTGCCAGACCTCTGAATCATAAAATTGGAGTCATCATGTGGGAAATAAGTGAACATGAGAGGGGAATATATGATGACAGCTGCTGCTATGCTGTCACTACAGCCTCATATTGTGAAAACAGTGTGTCAAGACGTGGAGGCCGGGCACTGGGGGGGGACCATCAATGCTGCATTCAAGTAACTGCTCTCAGCAAAACAATGCAATAATCCTCGCTGTAGCAGCACTTAGCATAAGGTACACGCATAGGTAGGGAGCATGTGTGCTTGGTTTATTTAATCACTGACAAGGAAACAGGTGCAATGGAATTAGAGCAGAATCCCACACACTAAAAACAACTCCACAATCAGGGCCTCTTCAAACACGCATTTCCATTCTTCCAGCTTGTAAGCTAACCGGTCTCTTTTTATGTAAGTATTCCATCCTGTCCTTTTATTCTCTTGTTTTTACCCTGTAAGCCTGTCTGCTTTGGCCTGCCATCCCTCTTGTACCCCTCAACCTTAGAGCTAACTCTCCCTGCAACCCTTTTCAGTCTTGTTGGCCTTGCTCCTCTCCAGTGTTTCCTCCAACCCCCCTCCCCAGGACTGTTTTCTTCCAGCAGTTGACCTTCCTCTCTGCATTCAGCTCGGCTGCTAAATTCTTAACAAGTAGCTGTCAATTGCCTTCTTTTTTTTTTGTCTAGTGGCCTTAAGCCAACAACAAACTGGATGCAGGATGTTACCAATCGCCCAACCAACAATCCACTCTGACCCTCAGACTCCAGAGCCTCTCAGCTGTGGGAAGCCTCGCACTTCTTGGCTAAACATCTGCTTCTCTCATGCTCGGCTGGCACTTTTATCTACAGTTGATTCTTCACACCATACTGTACATTTTATTTTGCATGGGTGTGAATTGCATTCTGCACCGCATTTAGCCACAGATGTGAATCTGAGTGCGATTAATGAAAAGTGGTGTCATCCCAACTTGGCTAAGAGAACGCTGTTTTATTAACCCCCGGCATTTGGTGAATGTAGATCCTGGGAAAATCCCCTGTTTGTTAAATTTTTGATGACTTGCTCCTTCACCAAGTAGCTGAATTTTAAATAAAACTGAACTGTGTGTTGGTCCATGAGGATTGTTAACAACCAGCAAGCATAACACAAAATTAATTCTTATTATTGTAGTGACTTCTAATCATAATTTTGAGCTGAGGTACCCTTTGAATGGGATCGAAGTTAAAAAGTCAAATGGAGTTCAAGGCACTATCATTAAAATGCCTTTAATTTTATAGGATAGTCAGGTTGATAAGTTGTACCAATGCTTTTTAGCATCCAAGCTCCCTTCAATCAATAAAGCCCTTTTAAAGGTTCAACCATTATTAAGAGCAAATCCTCCAATTATCAAGACCATGCCTCTAAAAACAACCAAAATGCAAGTGCACCAAAAAATAGAACTTCCAGAAAAAAATACAGATCAGGTCAACAAGTTACACGACGATCCCAGACAAATAAAAACCACTAAAAAAAAAAAACAGACATAATTTGCATATAAATTCATGTTTTTATACAACAAAAATACAAGTCCTCGAGATTTTGTGGCTTGAAATTTAAAACGTCATAATTTCTTTAGATTAATAGCCTGTAAGTCTTTATTTCAGACACTTTATCAGTAAATGTTTAAGTTTATTTCAGTTGCAATTCTGCATTTAAAATAAACAACAAAAACATGAGCTGTTTATCTCGCCAAAAGAAGAATCAACAATCACTAAAACCAAAATAAAAAGGAATAGGCTGAATCTGAGGATGATTAATTCCCTATCGTATGTAGCACAGATCACCTTCCATATCCATCACAACACAAAATCAGGGAAAAACAAAACAACAAAATAACACAATTTAGTCAAAATGATTCATGTTCACTCATTCCCATATTCCCACTGTTTAATTAAATGGCAAACTGCTTGTATTTGGTTATTTTTGGTCCCCATAAGGACTACTGCTTCTGACAATTTACACTGTTATACTAGAAAATATATTAAGGAGGTAAGAAAACTCAAGTATACAAACACACGCTCACACATACAAAACTTTATAATTATATAGTTATCAAATGTGCAGTGCAGCCTAGTCTTCTGCATGTTCCCCAACACCCACATGCTTCGAGGGGAAATTCAACAATGCAAGAACAGACAGCACAAGGAAAAGTGTTTGCACGCATAAACGATATAAAAAACAAAAAGAGATGGGAAACGCTGAGGGAAAGGAGAAGAAGCTGAGAGTGACATTGACAGAGACACTGATCTGAATTGTTTTATGCCAACACAGTCCCTTTGACAATGCTGTTTGAGGTATCACAGTAATGAGTCATTACCCGACTGTGAGAGCATTTGCTGCTACAGTCCTCTGTCGGGGTAATAACAGCAGCCTTGTAAATAAAGATGAGCTCAAACGCCCATGATGCATTAGCCACATTATCCTCAAAGTGGAACCAAAGCTAATAAGGGTACAGTTTGGTTCTATTATGGTAAAAAATGGTAAATGGCCTGTATTTGTATAGCGCCTTCTTAGGGTTCTACACCCACCCATTCACACGCTTGTGGGGATGAGCTACGATGTAGCCACAGCTGCCCTGGGGTGCACTGACAGAGGCAAGGCCTGCTGTACACTGGTGCCAGTGGTCCCTTCAACCACCACCAGCAGGCAAGGCGAGTTAAGTGTCTTTCCCAAAGAAAACAACAGCAGCATTCTATGGCGGGAGCTGGGATCAAACCTGCAACCTTCCGATTGCTGGACAACCCACTCTAACTCCTGAGCTACTGCTGCCCAAATTATTTTATTGCTGAGTAATTATAAAACAACTTTTGGAAGTGGGTTTCCATGAAAAGATTATGAAAATTAATATTTGTTGTAGATATCTCTTCGAACAACCGCAGTTGAGAGATGTAGACTACTATTTCAATCGGATGTTGTGTTTTTTTTTTAGTAGAATCTTATTTTGATTCTTAAACAGTTGCTCAATAATTAATGGCTAGGAAAATGAGCCTAGATCAGGGTTCAAATTACGGGGGAGCTAGAGGGAGCCTAGCTCCCCCGGAAGCCGTCAACTGACACACCCAGGGGGAGCCCATAAAAGATCCGGTTTCAAACCCCGTAAGTGAACCAATAGGTGCGTTTCCTTTATCGGAACTTCAGAGTAAATCTGTGAGTGTGAAATTAACTGGGAGATCCGAAGCCTCGGTCCTCTTAAGCTGTCCTGTCTCCATATATATTTGGCCCTGTAAGGAATTTGATGAAACGTCAGCACATCGCGACCGCTTCACAGTGAGTTACGTCATCGATCAGCGCAAAACGCGCGAAACGCAGTAAACAAAGATCGACACAATGGAGGAAGCAGCAATAGTCGGCATGTTTATGTTTGCTTTGTTGTTATATGCAGTGATGGCTTCCATCTCTCGTCTCTCTAACAACTCGTGTTTTCCTAAATAACGGTTCCCGCCACATATATGCATTTCCTATTTCCTCCTGAGTTGACATATTTTCCGACTGAGTTACAACCAATCGGCAGAGTTCCCGCCCAGCTTCTTCACCGGGCCTTTTACCTACCCCTGATCAGGTACTTACAAGGTTCCGGAAAATGGCCGTTCAGCCGGCTCGGTCAAGTGGAGACAAGCACACGGAACTTCCTGTAAATTTCCCCCCGAAGTTCCGATAAAGGAAACGCACCTAATATGTTTTCCGCCTGGATTTACAAGCTAACAGCTGGTCTGAGCTGGGTCACAAAAGCAGATTCGAACCCTCTCAACCAAGCGCAGCCCTCTGCAATTTTACAGTGGTTTACTGAAATATTTGACAAACTTTTACAACATCGTTCAATTAACGTTGTATAGTACATTTGGTTTAAATGAACAACTGAAAGTTTTGAGTTCAAAATCAGAAAAGTAGAATACATTCATTTGTTTTAACGTGCTGCTTCACCGGAGTGGTCATACACCCAGAAACCGGTTTAAACTTTACCTTTAGGGGTTTCTGTGAAAAGCTTCTATGCTTGTTAAATACGTAACCTTTTACTTGTCAAGAAATATGTTTGACTGTGATGAATTCAACACATTTTTAGGTTTACGTGATTTTTCCCTGACGAACATTTAAAGTTGTCAGTTTCGTTGCAGTAAAATGTGGTTACAGTCATATTGCATTTAACACTGTACATCCTCCTCTTAGACCTTTTTTTTTTTACAATCCGAGCCCTGTCAAAAACCATAAAGTTCAGCAAAACGTCTCTTTCTTGGCAGGAATACCTGCATTCACACAATTCAGAGTCTTCTTACGACCCACCGTGCTGTGAATCACTGTGCCTTCTTGCCTTATGGAAGTGGCACAAGATAAACTGTGACATATTTGCACACATCATGGGGCGACTCTTTCACAGAACACAGGAGGGTTTTGTCAGCTTTCGAGGCACAGCGAGGCACATTAAATCCAAGACTGCAAGTGTTCCGCGAGTCTATAAACGGAATGGGATGCAAAGCGATGTGCGTGTGGCTTGCTTTTGTGTATACATTTATTCATCTTTATCTCCGAGCTCCGACTACGCCTCTGCCTTTGTGAATGATGGCTTTGATGCGACTGTGTGTTTATGCATGGGCGAGTCGTGTTCAAACGGAGGCGCGTACGTGTGAGGCCCGTTGCGGGCCATCTAACCGGACAGGTGTCAGGTTGTATCAGCACACCGCTCCAGTGACCAGGTGGAAACCTGGAGGAGAAAAGGTGAGTCACCGAGCCACGGCGGGGCAACGAAACTGCTCGGCTTAGCGTGCGGGAACACGCACTCTGGGGTTGGGTGGGTGCGGAACGAAAGCATCGTGTGGACTTCAAACCAAAGAAGGCCACTACTACTACTACAACTACGACTATGGCACCAAACACCCCCACAGACACACATTCAGGCTGAGTCACAAAAAGCCACATACAAAGTGAGAAACTCTCCCACACACACACACACACACACAACGATGTGATTACAGCGTCTCACACACAAAGGCGGGGGGAGCACACTATAAACGGATAGATCAAATGATTACGAGCTTGATTGAACATACACATCTCCACAGGGGGGTTTGTCAAATCATTCCCCAGTTTTTCCATCTTTTCCCTCATTTTCTCACTGCTAATTAACTTACACACACGTGTACACACACACACACTTGTGAAGATAAATGCCGCAGCGATGATGACGGCTAATGACAAGAGAGCGACGCCGAGAAGATGGGACGCTGATGCTCCCTTTCAACGCACCTCCTCCTCTTCCTCCTCAGCCGGTCTTTTTTCACCTCTCTCTGTTCCCTCCTCGTTTTCTACTCAACTCCCACACACTCACTCTCTCACACACACACGCACACACACACACACATACACACACAACCCCCGTTCCTCTGTGTCGCCTCCATCACTCCTCTCCTCCTCCGCCACTCTGTTTGTTTCTCTCCTCGTGCTGCTGCCCACTCTTCCTCCGTCATTCTCTCCTTTTCCCCTCTCGTTGTCCTCTATCACCCTCACCCCTCGCCACGTCCTACTGTCTTGCCCCCGTTCTGTGCCTTTGGGTGCTGAAGCAACAGCAGAGTGTCAGGGCGCCTCTGATCACAGCGCCATTAACCACAATTGAGGGTGACGTGTGGCGGGATGAGACCCTTGTACCGGAAAAGCTTGGCTGGCCTGCCTTTCCTTTTCTTTGTGTGTGTGTGTGTGTGTGTGTGTGTGTGTGTGTGTGTGTGTGTGTGCTGAGCCCACTGGGCTGTGAAGGGCTGAACTTACCTTGAGCACTGAGAGACAGGATGAGGCTGCAAGACACAAAACATTGATATTTTAATAGATATTTTAATTTGTTATCTATTGTTTGTGCAATTCTTGCTTTTAATAAAATAAAACTAACTGTTTAGAAAGCAGTTTTTTTATCATTTAGTAGTTTTGCTGCCATTCTAAACGTTATAGTGATTCATGCCGTGGAAATAGTCGAGTCTGAATTTCTTCTAGCATAGGAATCTAGACAAACCATTGCAGTTGCAAAAGATTTTGCTCTGCAGGTTGTTCTAGCCACGCGCCATTGTTGCCTCAGCAGGTCTACCATTGGCTCAACTAAGTGAAGGCCAGGCCAATCACGGCACTCTGTGGCAGAGCTTCTGTTTGGTTTTTTTTTCACAAAGATGGCAGAGCACAGACATTTTTGGAACACCCCTAGTAGATGCACCATTGGGCGCTGGAGTGCGTAACAATGTCGCCGCCATATTGGATGGGTTCCTCACTAGCTAAACACGGCTGGATTCCAAGCAGAGTGTGCAACTATGCCCGTTATTCGTGCAGCCTACGGTTGTAACAACATGCGCACTATTGAAAACAGATCACGTGGGTTTCTAGCATACCTGTTGGGATTTTATACTTAAACTAATTTAATTTAATTATAATTTATATTCTATCATACCATACCATAAAATGTGCTTTGTAGTTGGGTAAACACCTTCCTCAGTAGAAATAAATGCACTGGGGGTGAATGGTGACCTATCCAAAATGGCAGCCTGCCGCTACACCAGCTCTATGTATATGATGCCTGCGTGGCAGAGCTGCGACAAGGCTAGACAACAAAGATAGCGGTGGCTCAAGAATGGCGCTCGTTGGATGATTTAGACTTGGACTTGAGCAGATAGAGGCTCTTCTTCTTTGGTAGTGTGTGGTGGACTTCTCCGGTGACTGACATCCGTAGCGATGGTTATGTCACGCTCTTCGTTGCTCTGATTGGTCCTAACGCCGTCCAATTGCATGCGGAATTTGAAAGAACACCATAGATTCTGCCCCTAAAACTAAAATCGTGGCCTGGCTATATATTTAGATATAGGACAGCTTGCCAGGCTAAATTTCTTCATGCTTTTACTGAAATACCTGTGTAATGTGAAATTAATTATGTATAGCTTTATAAACAAACATTTGCTTGAACATTTAGTGAATGGTTGTGTTTTAAGAAGGCAGTGTTTAGAATCTACAACTACTTGGTCTAACTTTCTTAGATTTGCAACAATTTATGGGCTGAAATATTGCCAGCAGCAGAATAGATGAATAAAGGTCAACCCGGTCAAATATTGTTTCTGCAAAAAATGTGTACAATAAAATTGATGGTGTTGTAAAAGATTATTTTATAACGTTTGCATGAACTGCTATAAAATGTTGACTACTATGGTGAGTCCATTTGAATCAGCTGTTCGCTAGGCTAGTCAGTATGGTCTGAATGGCTCCAAAGCAAACTTCTGCTGTCTCTAAACAGCTCCAGTCTCCAATATTCTTGTGGTTCATGCAATTTTAATATCCTCAACAGCAAACTGAAGCACTTCTTAAAATCCAGAGGTTAAAAATAGAAGCAAAATTCTTAATATTTCTACTGAAACAACCATGGATGTATTGGGAAATGCTGGGGTTGGGTTTAGGGTTGGGGTGCTAGTGACAAGGTTTGTAAAATAACATTTCCATGAACTGTTGTTCTACGCTCAGCTGTTTTAGGAAAGCAGCAATCGACTTTGATTCAAACAACCCATTTNTAGTAAGTGCTCCCTACTGTAAAGGACCCAAAAGTGCTAGCTCCAGATATGACAATGTATTTATCTACTTATTAACTTGCTGTGTATGACTCATCTTTATTTGTCATTTACAAATTTCTGGCCCTGCAACAGCCATGACACTCACGGAACGGCAGTGAGAAAGTAATTTTTGCTTAGAAAAATAGACTGCAGTACCCACATTTGACCACAGAACGCTTACTTTGTTCATACATATTGCACCTTTGAATTTAAAATATTTATAGACAATGGATATTTATTTCAAGAGTGAATGGTAAAATGTTTTAATTGTTAACTTTTATAATAAGAGAATATGCATATTGGCCAAGAGCAAAGACTGAAGTGAAACCCGAAATGGGAAATAAGTAAAAGTCCAACTTAAAAAATGTAAAAGTCCCCCAAAAACCCTACAACAAGCTTCTGTTGAACACCAGTTGTTAAAATTATAAGAACGTCTGGCTCCACAGAAGCATAATCTAACGAGTGAAAGATGGTTCATAACACCACTTGCAATATAGCTACTTCTGGTTGAGGGAGTCGTGCAATAAAACAACACAATGTAATGTAGAGAAGAAAAGGAGGAAAGATGACAGGAGGAGACAGAGTTGATTCAGATTTACATACTTAGCTTGGGAACACTGCTCTCGGAGGCAGAGAAGCAGAGAGAGGCCTAATTTACATAGGGAGCAGCAGCATCCTGAAACGGAGTGAAGGATTCACATCCAGCATCATCATCATCATCTCCTGCCATAACACCGCCAATCCCTCCTGAAACCAGCTCTGCTGAGCTGCTGCGCCTTTTCAATGAATCATATGAGGTCTTGACTTACTGAGGACTGCTTCTGATGCTCTTTCTGCACAAGACCAGAGCCATGCTGTCGAATCCACAAGGACTGCAGTTTGCACGTTCCGTTACTATCTCAATCATGCAAATTTTAGTTAAATCATAATTACTCTAATTAGATTACACATAGTATATGTGATTGTCGTAAACTGGTGATTTAGAAAAGAAAGACGTCAATAGAAGTAGACCTGATTTTAAGCCTGTTAAATTAGGTTTGCCATTATGTGAATCCATAAAGTGAAGTAAAGGTTTATATGCTTTTTATAGGACGTTTCATGTCTTTTGAAAATATAAAAAGCTCTTTGAACTATTTCAGTTTGGAGAAACAGTTTAATCTTGAAGAGATTGATAGGCTAATAGCTAGTTTGCTTGTGCCTAAGATCTAAATGGACTGCTGCGATCTTTAAACAACTCCAAAAAAAATATTAAAATATAGCATTTCATGCACAATGCTAACTGCTAGCTGAATAGTTATAAAGTTTGGGGAGTTGGACTGGGACAATAATTCATCACATCCACCTTTTCCCCGTCCAAGTGGTGTATTTATATGTGTGTGTGTGTTTTAACCGTTACCGGCTTATCCGCCAGAGAATGGAAGGGTGGGTGAGGGTTTTGCTCCATAGTGGGTGGGGGCGGGATTTCATTAAATCTAAGCATCTTTTTTCCAAGTTGATAAAATGTCTCGAATATAAAAGAATTTATATTTCAGAACAAATGATGTCTCCATAGTGCCAACGGTACTATTATAATCCTATATGAGCCAGTCCTTGCTCTGAAAGCTTTAAAAGCACGATCCAATAAGTTTACAGCCTATTCCAATAACTTTTTTTTAGAAAACGTTTGGGAAATGAGTCAAATTTCCCATGTTTTAATTCTAAAAGGTCAAAAACAATATTCAAAAGACCACATGGCAGCCATTAATACTTTTCAGACCATGTTTATCGCACTTTTTACTACAATTCATCACAAAAGCGTGAGCAGAACAAAATTAAAGTAAAATCATAAAAACAGCAGCGCTAGCATTAATTTCTCATGTTGATCCTAACAAGAGCATCTTAACTAATACACTTGCATTGAGTCTTGGAGTAACTATAGTATTCATAATATTCAAAGATCTTGCCTCTAATTGGCTAACAGTAGCACAACTCTTTCACTGACTCCATAGGGAGCCTAGAGCTTGGTTTATGCTTTACGCATGTATGGAATCAAGCCAAGACAACTTTTGCAGCGTTTACACCTTCCCATTGCTCGTCCCCACTGTGAACCAATATTCTCCCAGACTGTAGGGGGCAGCATAGGGCTCTACAGCATGCATACAACACACAACAGCCAGTCGACTATGTTTTTCCGCACAGAACTGTCCGCATAGTTAGAAAATTTCCTAGGTGAACGGTGCAGAAACGTTGGGCCACGCGGAGGGGTGTGGTTGCTAAAATTACGAAATTTGGCCGCGTGGAGCCGTGCGGACCTCGCAGATGCGTCAAACATAAACCAAGCTTAAGTCACGCCCATCTACTGGGTCACCTACTGTCAAAAAAAAAAAAGAATGGGAGTCTATGGAGCGACAAAAGTTCTTTTCTGATCCTGTTTGATGAGTACCATGGATTTAACATATGATGTCCGTGAATTTTAAAGACACATTCTGATGCCTTATTTTCGATGGGTGGCAAAAGTTATTTTAGATTTTGTGTGAAAAGACGTAGAGGAGTCCAACTGTTCCTCTCACCGAATTCATGTAATTGGACCAAACACGGAGAAGGAGAATAAAAATGCATGGCTGCCAACAAGAACACATGTATCTGACCTCCTTCACACGCTCTCACGCCACACCTCCAACTTCTCTGAAAAAGACCCCCCCCACACACACACACACACAATCTCACAGACAGCGGAGATAGCCGACACAAGTCGCCTCGACTCGTGTCTTCACACTTTCCTTACTCAAAGAACTCAAAGTCAAGGTTGACTTATCCTGAGCTGACTTGCAAATAAATATATATTTAAATAAGCTTCAATAAAAGCTTAAATCTCTGTTTTAGAACGGAATCCATTTACACAACCATCACATGCACACACACACATTTTATTTCCATTCTGGAAGTATTTTTAGTCATTTAAAGAGGTCAAACATACCCAAAAACATCCGACACTTCAGAGTGAGAAAATATGTGTCCTTTCCATTAATATGGCCTAAAAAAGCCTCAAACACAGAGATGACCACAGGGGAGAAGCCAAAAAGAAGAAATGATCTAAAGAAAAGAAAGGGGAATAAAAAGCCTGACTACAAAAAAATAAATAAAATGTCAGGCCAAATGGAAGCTCTTAAATATGCCATTTGGCAGGCTTCTTCCTGAAGCAACTGCGGGGAACACGCTGGGAGAAAATCTCTCTTTTTTGACTCTCAGGGACTTTGTATTTCCAGAGGATCCAGCCTTAAAAAATTACCCTCTTACTCTTTTGCCTGTTCTCCGTCTGTTGAATACAACAACCTGACCATTATCGCCATTATCGAGCAACATTTAGTAAATTGGCCTTACCTTATTTCCATTAAACTGCCACGTTCTCAGCTTTCCAAAATCCCATATCCCTGTTTCAGGGCGGTCTGACCGTGCTTTATTCCATCAATATGAAGTCATCGTGGAATTTTTTCCCCTCCAGTCGAGGATTAAGATAATGCCGTGGCATTTGTTGTGCCCTCAAAAGATTCCGGAATGGAAATGTTTGCTCGTGTCGGCCAGGAGTTTAAGGGGTGAAGGTCCAGCCAGCTCCAAGATTCAAATACTGCTGTGTCTTATTCCAATCGCGGGCACCTCAGGAAGCACGCTGGCCAAGAATATGAGCTAATACCTCTAATTTTTATACAATGGTGCCCTACAGCGAATCCTCATTTGCATTTTTCCCTCCACAACGAGAGGCCTGCAGTCTACCCATCTGTTGGCTGAATTTGTGAGGCCAGGTGTGCTTGTACTCATTTGTTTACGCCTTTTATTTGGAATCAGATCGTGTTATTAATGCTAATTTGCACTGTGATGTTGGCCCCAACAAGAGCTTGCCATCCCTATACACGCACGTGGTAAATGACCCGAGCTTAGTTGCTGTGTCGGTGATCATTTTCAGAGGTCTAGGTGTCGGTAATTTTAAAGTGGTGGGTATCTCTTCCTGAATGGCAGCTTTTGGCTCTGTCTTGTCTATAAAGTCCTAGCACACATGGCCCTTGGCTGGTTTGGATTACAGCTCAGGTGCTGCTGCTGCTTTTATGGGCCTGTTTTCTGTAAACCTTAAATTCCAATACCCCCAGCTAAGGAGTGAAAGGACTTTGTTTGAGTCCAAAAAGATTTCATTTAAAGGCAACACTTAATGTTTTGATTTACACCAACATGAAACACTTAAATAACACCTCTTATGTTGGATCATGTGGGAATATAAGCATTGCTGGCTGGAGATGAATGGGACACATTCTATACAACCTGCCCACTTACTGCTTTTCAACTATCTAATCCCATGGAGACCCTTCCTTTCTACGTCTAAAACCCCCCTACAGCAGACTGTGAGCGTCTACAGGCGCACTGACTGGAAATCAATGCTCCTGCTTGTTCTGGGTGGCAGTTTCCACCAGTATGGTGTAGTTTCTCTCATTTCCCTCATTAGAGGATGAGTGGCAGGCTGTGTCATTTGTGCTTCAATCGTATAAAAAGAGTTTAATTGGTTGTCTGTAGAAAAACAAAGGACGTTTAAGCGGAAAAAGTGAACCAAAGGCTCTTGAGTCAAAGAACCGACTGTAAGAAGAAAATTAGCACAATAACCGTTTTATCCTCACGTCGTTGGCTTCTCTTCTACTTTTTCTTTTTCTGATTTACGGTATAATAATCCAGCCACCATGTTAGGCTTCATATGACATGATAAAAGGAGTCAATTCAGCTATGAACTAAAATTTAAATTTGAACGTATGTCAATTTGGGACTCACTTTTCTGACAATTAGGAGAAAACGCTGTGAAACAAAAACCAACATCAAACGAAATGTTAAAGCTGCTGCCAGTAGCTTTATTGATCCCACAGTGGGGAAATTCACTCGTTAAGGCAGCAGATACACTTAGAGAATAGGAAAACTAATACAGGTGAATACACAAAGACTATTATTGTAACCTTCAGCAAATAAAAAATGAATAAAAATAGANTTCCTCTGCTGCATACCTTAAATTACCCTCTGCTCGTGGTTTAAAATACACAACTTTTCTTATTGTTTGGGTTGTTTGGAGCTTATTTCACACTTTTGGTAGAGCAGCAACACTAAAGCATCCCCCCCCTCCCCTGTTGACTGTTCTGGATCTCTTCCCTGCCCAGCAGAAGCATGGAGGTAAGCAGTATCATTTGCTCGGAGCAGAGAATGTGAGAGACAATAGTCCCCTTGGCTGTGGTTTGCTTGCACTAATGCACGCATACTTACATAAAAATATGCACCAGTGCACACAAAAACGCTCTCACCAGGCTCTAAATCGACTTAATGCCTTCGGATAATTACCTTTACATTTCACACTTTTGCTTACGCAAGCTCTATTTTAGGCAACAGCGGGTTATTGATTTCTCAGGGACATGTGTGTTTGTGTTCTTATCGTCAGTACGTCCGCTGCTTGCTTTGTTGCTCGATTCCAACTGAATCTATAGCATTTGAAGCCCAAAGGCCAGAGCGGCTCTCCGCTGGGAAACAGACAGGAAATCTGTTCAGATTAACGCTCCTGTCCTACCTTGTTGGGCTCAAAGCTGTGGTGGGCCTGGACCGTTTTGACAGTAAGGAGGGAAGAGACAGACGGAAAGAGTTGCAAATGGAGTCGTCTTCAAGTGAGCAAAGCGAACATCCAGTTTTCACTTTAAACTTCACTTCACATCACATCCAACCACGAAACAGTTCGCAGTCTGTCTTGAGACATCTACGTCTTAGAAGAAACTGGACATGTCGCTTCAGTATGAGAATACTCGAGAGAGTTGTTAAATATTTGACTCAAGTATCAGCAGGAAAGGAAAAATTCAGGGTTTAATATTCAGGAAACTTTTTAACAGCAGTTTAACAACAATCACATGATAGTGCCACAATGCATTTATGCATCTGGATGTGGTGACATGTAGAGGCTGAAACTGAGTATCAGTATGGGCGTGAAGGGATTTATGTGGTTTAGAGTATGGGCTGGTTGTTGGTACCAGATGGTGTTGTCTGACTTTTTCACAAACAGGATCTACCGGGACCAACAACAACTGTCTGGGGTTTACGGAGAAGGGTCTGAAAATGAGAAGAGCAGTTGAGTGGAGGAAAATGGTTTGTTGATGGAAATCATGAAGCCAATCTGCTTTGAATTAATGGTTCAGGCTGATGGCAGATTTGTATCGGCAACCCTTGACCCTCGGCAACCTTTTTGCCCGTGCTCGACTATAGAAATGTTCTGTTCATGTCTGCTACATCCAAATGCCTTCAGTCCTTTAACACGGTGTACCATTGTGCTTTGAGGTATGTAAGTGGATGTAGTCACCTCACTCATCATGTGAACCTTCTTTGAGTTCACCAAGGTTTACTCATTGGACGACTTCAGTGTCAAAGGCACTCCTTACCTTGACTCCATCTTTTCTTTGTATACTTTGCAGAACCACCAACCATTATGCCTCACCCCTCCTTTCCACCAAACGCGTGAGCGGCGTGTAACATAATAGAGGTGTTTTACGCATGAACTCCCTTCCGACCGGGAGCGTTTCAGATGCAAAACAGGAGTGAAAGTGTTTCATGCAGCTGGTCCCGCGAGGTCACAAAATCAACAGAGACTTGCAGGACCAAGTGTGATTTCGGAAGTTCACACGATGACAAGCAAGGACAAAGACGGCTGCATGTGTCTTCTGTTCTGTTTACCATTGCTACAGAGGTTTTACAGGAAATTACTTAAGTAATTGGAAATCTGCAAGTGACTTTTATTTTGAAAGTTTTTGGATGTTTTACACTGCATTCGTGTTTGACTTCCTATCTGGCCTGATCTGATCTGTTGATTCTGATGCGTTCTGGAAGCGTGGCGTGTAAATAATACACTCAAAATGTAAGCAACGTGTCATTATGCTTCTGGGACGCGTCCAAAACATCACGCTTCGCGTCCGTTGGAAAGAAACCCGTCCTCCAGCAGCAACTAATTGCCTCGAAGTACGTTTTGCGCCCGTTTTGCAACGCTTTGGCGTCCGGTGGAAAGGAGGGGTTATGCTTTAGTAACATTTTCCGTCTGCAGGTTCCTCGGGTTTGGACTGAGATAAATAAGCAGATTTTCAGTTTTTCTGCTCTTTTTGCACAGAAAAATCTTCAAAATGAACTGAAAATGTCTGAACTTGTCTCATTAAATTTGTTTTTGTCACTTTTTATTTAGTAGGCAAAAAGTGTTTCTAGTTTTTACTGTTGCAAAGAGCTCCTGTGACCAAGTTTAATGCACTTTACTATTTTAAACTTATAGCTATTGCATTTCAAATATCTTGTTTTTCAATCATACAATCATAAATATTGTTTGCAACCACTGGCAATCTACTTCCATCATTTCTGTTTAAATGTTCTGTCTTGGTGTACAGCCCTCTTGGCCAGGTCTCCCTTGCAAATGAGATTCTGATCTCAATGAGATTTTTTATCTGCATAAATAAAGGTCAAATAAAAATAAAAATGGTCATATTTATAGGATTTGTCTCCATTATTGAGAAAAAGTATAGTTAAATGGAAATGTAAAATTTATAACATACAGACTAAAGTACATTAAACATAACAGTTAACGTTAGCCAGCATACTTTTATGTCCCTGAAATAGAACAAAAGCTGTTTAAATATATGAAAGAGAGGAAAATAAGTCTAGTTTTATATTCCTTTAAAAACTCAATGTCAACTTTAATGTGAGTTTTTCTGTAAAATGGCAAGTTTATTCTTAAAACAGCAACGCACGCTTCATTTAAACAACAGAAACATTTTAGAATACCACAGGCTTTGTTCTCAAATAGCTATATGAAAAAGGTTATGCAATAAACCCGTCAAAAGATGCAATGCACGTTCCTTTTTATTTTTTTGGGGCTATCTAATGAGAGATTTTCATGAAGGATTTTTGAAATAAAATTCACCACAACCTGCGTAGCCTGAGACGTTCAGCCCACGTTTTATAGCACCAACTAACAGTTTTATTGTGGATCAAACTGGTGGATGTGTGGAAGAAATACAGTCTCACCAGAATAGGACTTTTTATAGACATTGAATTTGTGGGGGCGATGGTGGCAGAGGAGTTAAGTGCCCACCCTAAAACTGGAAGGTTGCAGGTTCGAGCCCTGCTTGGTCTGTCACTGTAGTTGTGTCCTTGGGCAAGACACTTAATCCACGTTGCCTGCTGGTGGTGGTCGGAGGGACCGGTGGCGCCTGTGTATGGCAGCCTCGCCTTCGTCAGTGCGCCCCAGGGCAGCTGTAGCTAGGATGTAGCTCGTCACCACCAGGGTGTGAATGGGTGACTGATTGTGTTGTAAAGCGCCTTGGGGGTTTCTAGAACTCTGTAAGGTGTTATATCAAAAACAGGCCATTTACTATTTATGACATTGAATTTTTATTCTATGAAATTCTGTACACCAACAAAACTGACATTTGTGAAAATTCAACAACTGAGGTGACCTCCTGGTGACCCAAGCCAAAGTAATCGTCACTTGATCGAGTAGAGTGGCTTTTAGCCAATGAAATTATGCTTTTCTGATCACGTGACACCAGTGAGGTGTCGACTCGTACTGACTGGGTGTTGCTTTATGGCAGTATATGGCAAGCCAAAGGGATTTAAAAAAAACGTACGTTTAGTCCGCCAAAATGCGCGTCTTGAATGCTCGTTTTGACACCAAAGGGGGCAAAAACCTGCGTGTTCTAAAAGCGACCATTATGTCTGCCAAAACTCACGTCTTGAACGAGCGTTTTGGCGGACATAATGCGAGTTTAGAACGCGCAAGTTTTTTTTATTTGTTTGGCTTGCCATAATTGTATAATGTAGACTCGCTGTAACAGCGGCAGATTCACCAAAGAAAGCTAGAAATCCCTTCTCAGAGGAATCTAGGAAAAGAAAAGGAGAACGTGATAGAGCAAGAGCAAAGACCAGAGTTATTATTGGGCCGTCTTTTCCTCGCTGGAGAGCTCTTTTAGAAAGAACAGCATGAACTACGGACTCTAACCTAGCCGTGCTGCTAATGGCTAGGCAAGTAATAAATGATTTCACCAGGGTTATTGTGTTTGGTCGGGCATAAAGTTGTTATACAGTCCTGATAAAACTATTTATTCAATGTGTGGAGGTGGAAAAGTTTGTTTTTGTTGTTTTGCCTGACATTAGGAATGTAAGCATGCCTCATATGCCCCAGAGAGAGATTTGATGTTACGACAGTGACGTTACGCAGCAAGCCTCGAGAGGGTGCCAAAGAGCATATATCCGCAAAGTTCAGGAATGGGGCTTTAAGTAAAAAAAATTCAAGTACATAATTTCACAGAATAAAAATTCAATCTCATCAATTCAGTATACAAAACGTCTTCTGGTGAGACTGTATGTCTCCCATAGATATGCTGCTAAAGTGCTGCAGCTGTTACCCAAAAGATAAGTAGCCTGATTACAAAGTGAAGTGGAAAACAGTGGAAATACTGTCATCTTGACCTCAAATCAATATCACGTTTGATTAAAATTTTAGCACAATTGGCGTGAGTTGTAATCACCTACGAGGCGACAGATGCAAGTTTGCTTGGCAGGCGGTGGCGTTTTTTTCTTTTCACGCCTTTTTGTTTCATTGGCGTTTAAACCGTTTTACTGATGCCTGAGTGCGATTTCTTCAAAACAAAAAAAACTCCACAACACAGTGCTCCTCACGCTATCATGCTCCTCTCCTTGTGCATCTTTAATGCCGGGGAGTAATCCTGTTTGACAGCAGCTTGGAAAATGAGAGCAGATCTGAGTTTGTAACTCTGCTCTCTGTAGCACATGACAGGGACACTAAATTGTCAGGGTGCAGGAAAACAAGAACCTATTGTGGTCGTGTTCTGATAAAAAGCACATCATTATTTACTTGTCATAGCGTACAACGCTGCATCGGCGATAAACCCTTTCTTTTTCCTTTTTGCCCTCCCTACCTACATCCTAGCATAAGATCTATCTACTGAATGTCTCCCTCTTCAAACGCTGCGGTGCATTCAAAGTTCAATATATATATATTTTTAAAAACCGCTCTCAGAGGCAATGTCAGGTCACGTTGTTCCAGACGATGTGGAGTTAACACGCTCCGTGGCTTCAAAGACGTGTCTTTCATGATTCAGGGAGGATGTAAGTCTTGGTGGCGCCTCTCCTGTTTGGTGTCAAGGAGGTGATGTATTATGCAGCAGTGGCGCAGTGGGTCATGTTGTGGAAAGAACCAGTATGTGGCTCTGACAGGATACGTGGCACAACCTCAAGGATGGTTTGAAGAGTGCTTAAATCCTTTTGTGCGTCAAATCTATTCAAGCTGGAGAAGGTGCTTGGCGGTGAGGTGTGACCATTAGCTGTTTTTAAGTGACAGCCTCACAGCAGTAAGGAACACTAAACGAGTGGGGGACTCAAACGTAGAATCTATGCTGATGTAGAAGTAACCAACCCATACTGTCTGGCTCAGTAAAAAGAAAAAAAATACAATATATGGATTTAGTAGGTAAAACTGTGCTTTTATTAGTTATAAAGGGCAGAGGCGGCCCCAGAAAATTTTGATAAGGGGCCAGAGAAAAGTTTGGGGTGGCACACCAAATTGGTCCTCCCTGGGAGAGTTTAGCCTGTGGCATGCATGCATTGCATGCTCCTTTACTCTTTTTATTAAAAGAAAATATGTATCCAAAACACTTAATTCAAATCTGAGAAATACAAAAATATCAGTTATTTTAAATGTTATTTCAAATTCTATTTTTGAATTTTAATAAATTTTTTTGTTTAATTCGCCCCCATCGCTGTCTTGCCATGGCCACCCCTTTGGGGTGCCACTGATGAAGGGTGAGTGGATTCAAAAGCCAGCTAATTCAAAATCCAATCATGGTGCATGTACACACTTACTCCAATTGTATAGGTCATTACTGCGCATGTCAGTTACGTCATACGTATACGTACATTAGGTTGCCGTCTAGGGAAGTAGGATGAAAGCAAAGCTGGCGTGAAACAAAACTGGTCTGTTTCGGACACAAATGCATTGCTAAATATGCCTAAAGAACTAATAATAAAACCACGCTCAGACGAACATCGTACTGCTCCGTTTTGACATGCATGCAGCCATATTTGTTTACAGTGGAAGTCCGATTTATTTAAAATGATTTATTTTGATCAAACGTATGACGAATGTAAACACTTGACATGATCAGATTTATTTAAATAATGAGTCAATCCTTACGTTTTACTTCCTTTAATGAGTTGTTCAGAACTATAACAGCAAGCAAACAGCAAGACGGCAAACAACCGCACTCCTCTAATGCCGTAATAACTGTAGAGAGAATTCCCTACAGTAAGACACCCGAGAATACTAACACCAGAAATGACGATGTATTTCTCTACTTATCAACCTACTGGTTATGACTCATCTTTGTTTGTTATCTACAATCTTCAGGCATTGATCCGTAATTGGCAACAGCCATGAAACTCACAGAACGGTAGTGAGGTAGTAATATTTGTTTATAAAAATGGACTGCAGTAACCAAATTTGACCACAGGATGTCACTCTTACTCCATTCTTACATATTGCACCTTTAATCATTTATTAAATCTAAACCTTGTGGATTGTAAGTAATTAAATATGTTTCTCGACTCTATACTGTTTGATTTTGTTATTGGAATGATTTGAAATGAATTGGACCCCATGTTATTGGTTTTAAAATGCACCCATTTGTTTTGATGTATTGTGCTCTGAGACGACTTTTGTTGTGATTTTACATAAAAAGGACAGTCCAAATACATAATTAGAGTGCAGTTCAAATCTAATAAAGTTTATTAGAATGCTTTAAAAAATGGAGCTAATAAAACCAACTGACAGCATCGGAACTTTAGTTTAATTGAATTGAGTAGATGAGTTTGCTAAAATTGGATTAGGAACTCATCATTGCCTTACGACCTGGAAGCTAGTCTTTGGAGAGCCATATTTAGTGATTTGGACAAAAATATGAACAGTGGTAATTGGAGATAACTCAAAGATTTGGTGTGATTAAAAATAAAAGTAGAACTAAAGATAATGTGCTATGGTTAAAGTGAGAAGGCTTCTAAAAGTATGATTCAGAGCGACATAAAGGTACAATTGTTTAATAAAACCAGTTAGAAACAGAAAATGGTTTAACAGGGAGCATAAAAGTTGGATGGAGTAACATCAGCTGATCTGAGTCCAGATTTGTTTTGATCAGAGTAAGTACATTTTCTAAGGTAACATTTAAAGTAATGTAGTACTCTAACGTTAAATGTATATAAATTGTTTTTTTTTTTACATTTTAGGAGTAGCTCATTAGAGTCTTTAAATCTTATTACTCTAAGATCTGTTTAATTATCTTTTTGTTTTATTACACTTTTAATACACTTTTAGTGCTTACAGAGAACACTTGTGATGTTTGACTATAAAACAAATCTCTTGGTTTGACTTTGGTTCCAATGTCAACCAATGGTTAGAAAAACCATTAACCATTGTTCTGCGTGACCTGTTTAAGCCAAGGGTGTTACACTTTTATCACCTCTTCCTTTTAAGGTATCCAGAACCCCTAAACGTCACTTTGTTGGTTTGAGTCCTCTCTCTAGACATGCTAGACGAAACCCTGTTCAGTCCATCCAAGCAACTTGTCTATGTTGTACTTTCAATCGACCACAGTGTGCATCCCCACCATCAGTATATCTAAGAATAAAGACCTGTTTTTTTCCCTGAGGCTTTGAAAGAGTTCACCTGGTGCAGCACAACACGGTGCGGCGGGTCGTGGAAGTGGAAAAGAGGTGTCCAAGTAAGGCTGATCAGAGGTTTTCGGACAGTGGAGCTACTGTGTGGGGGGGATCACATCAATCAGCCGCAGAGCAGCAGCAAAGCTGAGCTGGATAAATTTGAAATTGCACCCTGGCCTGCAGTCTTTGATCAATTTCTCCCGCCTTCGCAAAGAGATGTTTTTGAAATTCAGTTTGAGGAGGGAAAAAAGGCGCTGTTCTGACACAGAAAGTGTGAAATGTGAGGCTCCTGCAAGCACTCACATTGTCTTATGTTCATGGAAGTGCTTTGTAAACTGTAAATGTGTACACCTCGAGTGACAGCACAAGGTTGTGCCATTAGTCTGAGAAGAGAAACGGGTAAAGTTTGGGGGAAAAGAGCTTTGGATTCAGTTTTTAAAAACCATAACATAGACCTTGTGGCTTTGTATGAGTGTGATGCTTCACAGTATAACCGAGGCAGATAAAAAAAACTTAACAAAAACAAGTCAAGCAGCTCAAAAACATCAAACTCAGACAGAATTATTTTGGCTTTCTGAGAATTGCTGTGATTTTAAGGCCTTCGCTGGCCAACACCCTCCAACTTCAACCGCTATGTATAAAATGTCAACAACCCATCGGTTGAGAAGATAAACAAATCAGTTTGTGTTGAAGGGATAATTCGCCCCTAAGTGAAATTTAATCTGTGTCCATACTCCCGAGTCATTCTCTTGATCTGACAATATTCCGTTAGCTTTAGCTTAGCATAAACAGTGTAAGTAAATGGTAACAGCTAGCATTTGATGTGGAAAAGTCATTAAAATACTCAATAATGATCCTAATTCTGCTTGGTGACCTCAGTAATGATAGTGACTGCAAATGAAAATAATAAGTAACACGAAGGAACTACAGGAGCAGATTTACCCCGGCTTTCCACAGGACATGAAAGCGGTGCGCAACGTAATAGCGGTGTTTTACCCACGAGCTCATTCCCAACCGGGAGTGTTTTGACGCAAAAGCATTCCACATGGCTGATCCCGCGAGGTCACAAAATCACGGGAGGATTGCAACACCATGCGTGATTTTAGAAGTCCACACAATGACAAGCAAGGAGAAAGATGGCTGCATGTATTCAAAAAGGTCTGTGGTTTATGTTTAGTTCTGTTTCCATCGGCTACGGGGGTCTCACAGGAAATGACGTACTGCACGTGCCTTTTTTTTTTTTTTAAGTTTCCAGATGTGTTACACTGTCTTCCTGTTTTACTTCCTGTCTGTCCCGATCTAAACTGCAAAGTTTGACGTGTTTCAGAAGCGTAGCGCCTAAAAAATAGACTCGAGACGTAATTATAGTCCCGTTGCTTCTGGGATATGTCCAAAACGTTACACATAGCTGCCGGTGGAAAGGACCCTGTCCACTATAATGGTAGCTAATTACCGCATAGTACATTTCGTGGCCGTTTTGTGGTTAGCCGGGGTTACACTTGGGACTACATTATGACCAAGCACCGCTGTGAGCTGCCTCTGCAAGGTGCAAGGACATGACCCAGTGGCCCCAAAACTTGCCGTTTACTGTCATTAGGGTGAAATGTTATAAATGTTATTGAGTAAACTTGAAGGTGACAATGTCTGCAAGATGTCACTAATATAGTAATTCGTAATAGCCCAGCACCACCCAAGGAATTAGAGTACATACAACATTATTTACCATGTATACATAGTGGTCAAAACAAAACATATCCACGTCTATAGATCCATTCCTTTTCTCAGTACCCTTATCGCGGTGACTCAGTTGGTTTTGGTCCCTTTTTTTTGGTATGTTTCTACCATTCCTTAGTCAACTATGTTGGTGTAATCATTTAGATACAAATACCGTCCTCATCCAAAATCAGTGAGTAGATAAGCACTTTAGAAATAGTCTGATGTTTCAGGTTACATTGTTTGCATTCCTTTAATAACCAGCTTTCTGTTGTCACAACATTTTATTTACCATCTTATTTAACAGCCCGTGCTGTAAACATGTATTGTAGTCCTATTTACCTTGGTTAGATTAAGGTATAATTACTCTTTTGTCCCATTAATTGCATCTAATTTATACAGTTAAGGAAGACTGATCTTTTGAAGTGTAAGGACGTAGACAGTGGAGAAATATCTACAGCATAACCACTGAAAAGTGAGATTTAAATCTATCAGAAATTTCTTACTTTGCAGTTAATTAAGGTGACAAAATGTAGGTACATATTATTGACAGGTGTATATACCCTCCCATAGGGTGAATGAGGTGTTCTAATAAATAGGTACAACATGCTTAAAACTGGACCTTATTTGTAATTTTTATATAACAATTTACATTTTTTATAGCAAAGTACACTTCATAATATAAAAAATGATTGATCTACAGATGATCAATGTTCTAATTTATCACAAGGTTATAGCAGATTTATAATTAATATCATAATTAATATGATATTAACATGTTGTTAAAGCAACATTCCGCAAGTTTTACACCTTAAAATTATGCTTTTTTGTAAAGTTTTTGTGTCATTGTATTATCTATTATGTTCATTTTCATACCTGTGATAGTGTTTGGGGGGGGGGGTGTCCCACGTCTGTGCGCTATACAGTTTTTGTGCATCGGGTAGTGACGGAAGTACTGACTGGGTGTTCTTTTACGGCAGAATATAGCAAGCCAAAGGAATAAAAAAGCGCACGTTCTAAACGCGCGTTATGTCCGCCAAAATGCGCGTCTTTAACGCGCGTTTTGACACCAAAGGGGGCAAAAACTCGCGTGTTCTAAAAACGAGCAATATGTCTGCCAAAACGTGCGTCTTGAACGAGCGTTTTGGCGGACATAATGCGGAATGCTGCTTTAAAGGTTGAGTATGTAAGTAGTAAATAAGAAAGATGTCCTGTGGTCAAATGTGGGTACTGCAGTCTATTTTTATAAATATAACTCTTATAGTTCTGAACGACTCATTAAAGCAAGATTGCAGTTATATGGTCTCTGTCGCCCTCTAGAGGCTTGCTGCGTAACGTCACTGTTGTAACTAATATCAGGCAAAACAACAAAAACAAACTTTTCCACCTCCACACATTGAATAAATGGTTTTATTAGGACTGTTTAACAACTTTATGCCCGACCAAACACAATAACCCTGGTGAAATAATTTATTACTTACCTAGCCATTAGCAGCACGGCTAGGTTAGAGTCCGTAGTTCATGCCTTTCTTTCTAAAAGAGCTCTCCAGCGACGGCCCAATATTAACTCTGGTCTTTGCTCTTGTTCTATCACGTTCTTCTTTTCTTTTCCTATATTCCTCTGATAATGGATTTCTAGCCTTCTTTGGTGAATCTGCCGCTGCTACAGCGAGTCTACGTTATACAATTATGGCAAGCCAAAGGGATAAAAAAAATGCGCGTTCTAAACTCACATTATGTCCACCAAAACGCTCGTTCAAGACGCGCGTTTTGGTGGACATGATGCTTGCTTTTAGAACATGCTTTTTTCCGCCTTTGGCATTCAAAACGCGCTTTTTTTATCCCTTTGGCTTGCCATACTCTGCCGTAAAACGCTACCCGATGCACAAAAACTGTATAGCGCAGTAAACAGATGTGGGACCCACCAACACTATCACAGGTATGAAAATGAACATAATAGATAATACTATGATGCAAAAACTTTACAAAAAAAGCATAATTTTAAGGTGTAAACTTGCGGAATGTTGCTTTAAAGGAAGTAAAACGCTACGATTGACTCATTATTCTATACACACACATTTCACTGTAATATCGAGTTATTTATATTTAAATAATTTAAAAAGTAGCTTGAGATATTTTTAGAGCCGACTACTTGCTTCTAATTCACCGTTAGCATTGTTAGCTCAACGTTGGCCTCTAGCCTGATCACTTGATATTAGAGTAAAACAAGATGTCTTGGCTTCTTGGAGGTACAAGAAATAACTTCTGGGTTGCTCCTGTTTACTGGTTTCAGTTCTTTAAACAACTCTGTAGCTTTTTGCCTGCTGGTGTCGAATTACAAATGCCGGCGCTGCAGCGTTAGCTCACCACAGACTTGGCAATCTCACATGCTCACGGAGTGTAAACAATAACTACGTCCCTCTTTAGTTTTTCCGAAAGGCGACCCCCCAGCCGGCTGAGAAAAAAATCTGTTTCAATGTAATCTTCCTTTGTGATTATTTTCATATATAATTGTTACATATTGCTCCTTTAATATTGAGATATTGTCACTGTTTTTGTAGATGAGTTCATATTGCACAATTTTCATATGATTGTTTTCTCTGATCTATTATGGCTTCAAGGAGAGACTAAATCTATATATTGTAAATAATGCTCACCAAATCACGTCACTGGATTCTCTGGGATATGGAATGACAGCAGTAACCTGGTGGGAGCTGTTGCGTGGGAGGGAGAAGTGCAAAGCCTGACTATGTTGCAGGATTTTCCCTCTGCGGTTCTGCTACATACTTGTACTACATGCATGAACTTGACAGTAACTGTTCAGCTGTGGTCAGAAGCGTTTACCCCATCTCAAACCAGATTCGACCAGATGACGACGTGAGTCTCTTTTTGAAATCCCGGGCAGCCATACCTGAGGGATGGATCGAAAAAAAATTAAAAATACAAATCAAGGCAGGAATTCGCCCTCAGCACCAAGTCAAGTGGGTCATTTGGGTTTTACAGGAGAAAAAAAAAACATCCCTGTGCAGAGTGCACATCATCATAATGCTCTATCTGCTACAACAAGCACCATTTGGATTATAATATCTGCCATTGTCATTGTAATTCCAACCATCTGCAGTTTCCATGGTGAGAACTGAGAAGCAGAGCCCACACACAGGGACTTGTCAGCAGTTACGATTTTTTCTTTAACTCTGCCTGTACAACATTGAGGGAAAGAGCAACATAGTTGTGGTCTCCAGCAGACTCTTCCATGTAAGTGAACATGAAAGGCAACTTTTTTTATTTGAATTTATATAGCAAACCTTTATGTTTATAGCCATTAAAAGTATGGCACATTCAGGTACAAATGCTCCATAAATAAAAGATGTAGTTTCAACATCAACGTTTTCCCAACGTAAAGCTCGGTGGTCTGTTTGAAAATGACAATGCTGTCTCCGCAAATATCCCCAGATTGAAAAACAAACAATTCGTGATGAGGTCTGCATGTTTTATATGCGATAGGGTTGTTGTATGCTGTGAAATCTAATCAGCTGCAAAAAGTGACCCTTGCCACTGCAAATAAGAGCTGTTGTTCACTCAAATTACTTTCTACAAGAAGCTGTCATGGAGGGAAGAGCAGTCAAGCTCCTGTGATTTTAAAAAACGCAACATAGAGAAGCACTGGCTGCAAAGGGCCATTTAATGTTGGGTTTTATTATTTACGTCTGGCCACACCTATCATCGTGGTTGAGATAAAATAAAAACTTGTGAAAAGTGATAAAATGTACGGTGGCCCATAAGGTTCAACAAAATACAAAAGCTGCAGCACCTACAGCGGAAGAATTAATAAAGCAAAACTAAAATAAATAGACAAAATTGCATAAAACAAGAGTTGTATTCAACTGGAACTTATATTAAAATTAAATTTATGATGATACTTACATTATGGCAAAATCAGAAGTAATTGAGAGCCAACAGCGTTCAGAACCTGGCCATAGGACTAACACCACCACTTCGTAACCCCATGGTCTGGAACACTATGGCTTGCTTTTTTGTGACTTTTGTATGTTTTTGAACCTTGTGGGCCACCATAAAATGTGCTAAATTGTAGCCTAGAAATCTAGACGGACTGTTGCAGAAGCAAAAGGATTTTTCTCTGCAGGTCAGTCTACTCGCGCTTTGTTGTACCCTCAGCTTGTCAATCAGTGCTGTATCGGTTTGGCGAGTGGGATTAGCACCAGCGTTGCAACAAAGCAAAACAACAAAGATGGCTACGTCTTGTTTGAAAAGGCTTTGGCATCAGCTTTGGGCTATTTAGACCTGAGCATTACTTTGAGTCAAGAACATATAGAGGTACTTAAGATGCGGTTCACTCCTTTAATCAATACATTTGCAGTGGTCTTTAGTAGGAATGAATACATTGGATAACGGCAACGCGACTCTACCATTGACTCCATTTGCTCTGCAACATTGATGTTTTATCTCCACAAATAACACAAACCTGGAGGAGTTCTGCCATGTTGTGGAGTTGCTAATGCTAACGGTTAGCTCTTACTTGCCAAGACTTTCTTTGCTGTTTCCTGGACGCTAAACCAACAACGGCCTTCAGTCTAATTTATACTTCTCCGTCTGCGTCAGTATGGAGACATGCAGTGCCATTTTGCGTCGGCGCAAAGGCTCTCGGACGGGCTCGCGGAGGGTGACGGAGACATGCCCCCTTTTTTAACTCTCCGTCGAGAGCAACAGAGAACGCAAGCTTCTGATTGGTCAGGACGCCGCTTCTTTTAAATAAGTCAACAGCTCCGCCATTGCCGACTCAAAAAATAAAGAGAGCTGAAGATATTTTTCGGCAGACACGGAGCAGATTGATTCGTTCACTGACAGGCTCCAGAATGTGGAATAGACTCCCTGAAAATATTAGGGTTGCTCAGACTCTGAGTAATTTTAAAACTTTTGTAAAGACGCATTTTTATGAGCTGGCTTTTAATTAGTAACAAGTAGCTTTGTTTTGCGTCATTTTGGATTGTCTGTGATGACCAATTCTTGGGAACTGGCTTTTATCAAGGACTGTCCTGAACATTTCATCTCACCTATTTTAACTTTGTTTTTATATTTGAATCTAGTCGCTTTTTTGATTTTATTTTTGTATTGTGATCTGTTTTCTCATGCTGTGAAGCACTTTGGTCAGCAACAGCTGTTTTAAATGTGCGATACAAATAAATTGACCTTGACCTATTTCCATAGACGTAAATGGTTGCTTTAATAACTCGATTCAGCGACGGATGGTTGTCTATGGAAACTGAAGCAACTGCTTAATTTGCTAAAGTGACTTTAATTTTTACTAACATTAAGTAAATTTTATTTACAAGCAGATGTTTTGAATCAGAGTCAATAAAAAACATAATTCTTTCTCTTATTTGTATTTGACTAATTAGGCCAGCCTTATAAAATAACCCTCCTGCAAATATTATCACACCAGTTAAATACTTAACACTATAATTATGAAACCTAAAATAATAACCATAGGAAATGATATTTGATGGGTTTTGGATGATTTATTTCAGCTTGTTTTTACGTTGACTTACCAGCACTGGGAATTTTTATTTCTGTGTAAATAAATTCACACTGGGTTGCGTGTTGGGAGGAAGAAGCTGCCTTTTCAGAATCACTCCTATAATTTGTGTCTGAGCTGTTGTTGGCATCGGTTTTGTTTGGTTACCAAATTGGTAAAACTGTTCAAATTTGGGGAAGAAAGAGACACAGGCAGGAGAAGTGGGTGTAAATTAACCGTGGAAAAACAAAAATCTCAGAAAGAAAGGATGAATGAGACAAATCCATATTTCTAGACTAGATCAGTAATCAACACACTAGTTTGATCTTGGGTTTTGCATTGATTGTAAACTATTTAAACCAGAAGTGCTCAATACATCGATTGTAATCAACCGCCCAATTGCAAAAGGGCAGTTTTAGGAGATTGCAAGTCATAAACAAAATTGTAAAGGTCGAGAAAGCCCAAGTTGCATTTAGGTGCATATAGAAAACTGCAAAACACCGAAACATTTTAACAAAAATTGGAAAATTCCATCCATTATCTTAAGCGTTTTATTCTAACCTAGTGTTTTTTTGTCATTTGGTGCTTGATTAATGTAATATGGCGCTTTCAGATCTGAGTTGGCCCGGACCCGCCCCTGGCAGCGTTTTTTCCATGCTCATTGACCATTTTTTTCAGACCTCCTCCCCCGTGGCCCACTTCAGGCTTAACTGACCCAACACACCTACTGCCGACTAATTGGCCAGCTGAAAATCACTCCTACCTTTAGGGGGATTCTCCGATTGGCGGGTAGAATCAGCCAGCTGGGGATTCCCACATGCGCGATTCATTATCACGCTGGCTGCTGGGAAGTAAACATCTCCTCAGACTGCAGCTTGAACCTGCTGCTCCAGCGTTAGGACAGACTGCCGTGAAGAGCACACAGCAGTCTCAGTGAGAGAGAGGGCAGGAAGCAATATCAGAGTCAGAGTCTCCAAAAGCAACACTGCTCATGGCCACCTTTGTTTACTAACTTACAGAGGACACCATGAACTTCTTTGTCTTTTGCCCCACCCACGTGCTCAGAGATTTCCACGTTCCCGGGAAGGCTTTGTGAACAAAACCCTGCCGTGCGCGACCAGGCCGACCCTACCAAGACCGGGCTGGCCTGGGCCAGATGTGAAAACGCTAATATTTAGCTAATCAGTTGTTACTCAAAACTTTGGTACCTTAGGTTACCATAGAAACTGCTCCCTTTCTAAATTCATGATACTATGCAGAAAATACACTGCTCACAAAAATTAAAGGAAAACTTTAAAGAAACACATTAGATACATCAGATCTCAATATGAAGTTGGATATCTATACAAATAACGACAGGGCAATGTCTTAGGAACAAAAGGATGCCAAGTCTTTTAATGGAAATAAAAGTTTTCAGCCTACAGAGGGCTCAATTGTGTAGACACCCTAAAATCAGAGTGAAATGAAGATGTGGCAGGCTAGTCCATTATTTCAAAAACTTCATTTCTGCAACTCAAAATGCTTTTCAGTATCTTGTGTGGCCCCCACGAGCTTGTGTGCATGCTTGACAACGTCGGGGCATGCTCCTAATGAGACAACGGATGGTGTCTTGTGGCATTTCCTCCCAGATCTGTGTGAGGGCATCCCTGAGCTCTTGTACAGTCTGAGGAGCAACCTGGCGCCGCCTAATGGACCCAAACATAATGTCCCACAGATGTTCTATTGGGTTTAAGTCAGGGGATGGTGAAGGCCATTCAATTGTTTCAATTCCTTTATCCTCCAGGTACTGCCTGCATACTCTTGCCACATGAGGCCGGGCATTGTCGTGCATTAGGAGAAAACCAGGACCTACTGCATCAGCGTAGGGTCTGACAAAGGGTTCAAGGATTTCATCTGGATACCTTATGGCAGTCAGAGCACCATTTTCTAGGCAGTAGAGGTCTGTGCGTCCCTCCATGGATATGCCTCCCCAGACCCACCACCAAACCTGTCATGTTGAACGACGTTGCAGGCAGCATAACGTTCTCCTTGTCTTCTCCAGACTCTTTCACGTCTATCACAGGTGCTCAGGGTGAACCTGCTCTCGTCTGTAAAAAGTACAGGGCGCCAGTGGCGGACTTGCCAATTCTGGTGTTCTTGAGCAAATGCCAGTGGAGCTCTACGGTGCTGGGCAGTGAGCACAGGGCCCACTACAGGACGTCGGGCCCTCAGGCCATCTTCATGAAGTCTGTTCCTGATTGTTTGGGTAGAGACATTCACACCAGTGGCCCTCTGGAGGTCATTCTGTAGGGCACGACCAGTGCTCAGATTGTTCCGCCTTGCACAAAGGAGCAGGTATCAGTCCTGCTGATGGGTTGTGGACCTTCTACGGCCCTGTCCAGGTGTCTGAGAATAACCGCCAGTCTCCTGAAATCTCCTCCATGTTCTGGAGATTGTGCTGGGAGACACATTAAACCTTCTTGCTGCAGCACGTGTGGATGTGCCATCCTGGAAAAGTTGGACAACCTGTGCAACTTCTGTAGGGTTAAGGAATCGCCTCATACTGCCAGTAGAGATAATTACTCAAGCCAAAACTAGCACGAGTGGAAAACCAGCCAAAAAAGATCAAGAGGGAGAAACTTGAAATGACCTCCACATGTTAAACCAGTCCTGTTTTGAGGGTTTTGTAATTGTTGCCACTTTAGTGCACCTGTCGTTAAGTCCATGAACACCAATACAGCTGAAAGTGATTAACAATGCCCTCAGCTGCTTCATCAACCAGAAAATTATCAGACAGGTTTGGAATCTGTTGTGTGATGCCAGTAGCTCCACCCAGACCACACCCTTCCATTTTCCTATGAACTTACAACTGAAGGCGGCCCAAGAATGGCACAGTTCAGGTGGATTTTGCAATGAAACAGGTATAATATGGCGGTTTTCCAACAGCACTACCCAGTGAGACTCATATGGGTGCAGTTTGGTTTGACTGCCTTTTCTAACGGCATGGTTTGGAACTTTTCAGCACCTGCTTCATTGTGGTTTCTAGGGTGCTGACCCCTTCTCAAAACAAATGTGACGTCAATGACTGACAGTCACTGATTGGCTATTGGCTAGGGGGTGGAGTCACTGGTTGTTCCTGGCTCAGAGTCTGACAAAAAGCCAGTGACTGAGCAGAATGTTCAACATCACTGATATTGTTGTGCTGTGTTGTGTTTCTGTGTGACATACAGATCTGTTTATTGATCACTTCATGCTATTTTTGTCTCAAGTAAAGACCGCAAGTGTCGCGGATCTGAGTAGTTGAAAAAAGAACAACACTGTACCAAAATGCACCATACCACTCGGAAAACAATGCAAATGACATATGTGGTGGGACAAATGCATTCCTCAAGTAATGCTAGAGAGTTGATTTGAATTTGCTTTTGACGAATGTGCAGGAGTAAACTGAGCAGAAAGTAGCCAGAGATTAATTTAAAGGTTAAAATATGTGCATAAGAAATGACCTTGAAGGTTGTAATGGAGCACCATTTATATGTAGAAGTCAGATTATTACAATCAGCCATGAAAACGACCTCAATCACCCAAAATTCAGTGCATTTTACAAGTCAGGCAGAGAAAATGTGTAAAAATGATCGTTCTATAATTTTTGGCAGTTTTGGTGCTTTGAAAATTTGACAGCACCGTCAGCAAAAAGAAAATGAAATAAAAGTTGTTTTTTTACTGAGTCACACTTTAGCGTAGGAATGGGTTCAAGCAGCATTTCAAGCATTCCTCTGCACACATTTTCAGCCGTGTTAACCACGAAAAAGATGCAAATTGCTATTTTGTGAACAAACGCTCGCCCTGTGATAATTAGCTCTGTCCTGAAACCTCAACGGTCCCTGCAGTTTCCCATCATTTTGCACTCCTTGTTGCTTAAAAAGCCACTGACTAAGCACACGGCATTACAAAGCTTTTAGATGCAAAGCAGACATACACGGCTGTATTCATTTTCAACTCCATCCACAAACTGCTTACGTCGCTTCTGCACATTCAGCACAAGGTGGTGATTAATGGCAAGATGGTGTGGAAGAATCACAGAACAAGACAGAGTTGGGGTTGATAGCAGCCCAGATGTATTTGAACTATGTGGACACGCTTACGCTGCCTCTGGAAGCGGCTCTCGCTCCGACGCCCACTGACTGACTGCAGAGTTGTTTCACTGAGAGAAAACTTGACATTATGTCTGAGAGCGCGACACAGATTGATAATCAGCCTGTCAGGGCTCGTATTCTTCATGTAATATGCACGCTTCAGCTTCAATTGAGCTAATTTTTAAAACCTCAAATCTCTCACTCTGTTCGTTTTTTCAAGAATCCTGGACCAGTAGCTAAATATATTAAATATTAGGGTTGCTCAGACTCTGAGTAATTTTAAAACTTTTGTAAAGACGCATTTTTATGAGCTGGCTTTTAATTAGTAACAAGTAGCTTTGTTTTGCGTCATTTTGGATTGTCTGTGATGACCAATTCTTGGGAACTGGCTTTTATCAAGGACTGTCCTGAACATTTCATCTCACCTATTTTAACTTTGTTTTTATATTTGAATCTAGTCGCTTTTTTGATTTTATTTTTGTATTGTGATCTGTTTTCTCATGCTGTGAAGCACTTTGGTCAGCAACAGCTGTTTTAAATGTGCGATACAAATAAATTGACCTTGACCTATTTCCATAGACGTAAATGGTTACTTTAATAACTCAATTCAGCGAAGGATGGTTGTCTATGGAAACTGAAGCAACTGCTTAATTTGCTAAAGTGACTTTAATTTTTACTCACATTAAGTAAATTTTATTTACAAGCAGATGTTTTGAATCAGAGTCAATAAAAAACATAATTCTTTCTCTTATTTGTATTTGACTAATTAGGCCAGCCTTATAAAATAACCCTCCTGCAAATATTATCACACCAGTTAAATACTTAACACTATAATTATGAAACCTAAAATAATAACCATAGGAAATTATATTTGATGGGTTTTAGATGATTTATTTCAGCTTGTTTTTACGTTGACTTACCAGCACTGGGAATTTCACACTGGTTTGCATGTTGGGAGGAAGAAGCTGCCTTTTCAGAATCACTCCTATAATTTGTGTCTGAGCTGTTGTTGGCATCGGTTTTGTTTGGTTACCAAATTGGTAAAACTGTTCAAATTTGGGGAAGAAAGAGACACAGGCAGGAGAAGTGGGTGTAAATAAACCGTGGAAAAACAAAAATCTCAGAAAAAAAGGATGAATGAGACAAATCCATATTTCTAGACTAGATAGTAATCAACACACTAGTTTGATATTGGGTTTTGCATTGATTGTAAACTATTTAAACCAGAAGTGCTCAATACATCGATTGTAATCAACCGCCCAATTGCAAAAGGGCAGTTTTAGGAGATTGCAAGTCATAAACAAAATTGTAAAGGTCGAAAAAGCCCAAGTTGCATTTAGGTGCATATAGAAAACTGCAAAACACCAAAACATTTTAGCGCAAAAATTGGAAATTTCCGTCCATTATCTTACTACAAGTAGAGATAATTACTCAAGCCAAAACTAGCACGAGTGGAAAACCAGCCAAAAAAGATCAAGAGGGAGAAACTTGAAATGACCTCCACATGTTAAACCAGTCCTGTTTTGAGGGTTTTGTAATTGTTGCCACTTTAGTGCACCTGTCGTTAAGTCCATGAACACCAATACAGCTGAAAGTGATTAACAATGCCCTCAGCTGCTTAATCAGCCAGAAAATTATCAGACAGGTTTCATTGATTTCATGCCAGGCCCAATAAAAAAAGTGTTCCTTTAATTTTTGTGAGCAGTGTACATTTTCGGCAAGCAAATGAAGAACCATCAAAATACACGAGCCGTAGCAAAGTACGCTAATATTAGGTGCGCCAACCTAAGCGCTGAATTGGTTGTACAAACTCTTGTGCCAAATCCTGCACATTATTTTTAGGATTTGAACTAAAACAGCTGACATTACATCATTTCTCAATGTAAAATTATCGTATGCCTTGTTTCCACTGAGCTGAAGAGTGCGTTCACTATTCAGGAAAGCATTTCCACCGCAAGTTGGACTCACTGGGCAGGCGGATAATGGAGTCCAGACAGCAGCGTATGCCTACAATGCTTTCCTTTTGCTTTCTGGCAGCTTCTTTCTTGTCTTTTACAAATCTTTGTACAATGAAGTGAGATGAGATCAAAGCACTCTGGTTTTTACGTCTAGTTCTTGTCGTAAGTAGTGTCGTTTTTCTGTCCTTCAGTCAATGGACTCTGTTGTGTGATGCCAGTAGCTCCACCCAGACCACACCCGTCCATTTTCCTATGAACTTACAACTGAAGGCGGCCCAAGAATGGCGCAGTTCAGGTGGATTTTGCAATGAAAACAGGTATAATATGGCGGTTTTCCAACAGCACTACCCAGTGAGACTCATATGGGTGCAGTTTGGTTTGACTGCCTTTTCTAACGGCATGGTTTGGTACTTTTCAGCACCTGCTTCATTGTGGTTTCTAGGGTGCTGACCCATTCTCAAAACAAATGTGACGTCAATGACTGACAGTCACTGATTGGCTATTGGCTAGGGGGTGGAGTCACTGGTTGTTCCTGGCTCAGAGTCTGACAAAAAGCCAGTGACTGAGCAGAATGTTCAACATCACTGATATTGTTGTGCTGTGTTGTGTGACATACAGATCTGTTTATTGATCACTTCACGCTATTTTTGTCTCAAGTAAAGACCGCAAGTGTCGCGGATCTGAGTAGTTGAAAAAAGAACAACACTGTACCAAAATGCACCATACCACTCAGAAAACAATGCAAATGACATATGTGGTGGGACAAACGCATTCCTCAAGTAATGCTAGAGAGTTGATTTGAATTTGCTTTTGACGAATGTGCAGGAGTAAACTGAGCAGAAAGTAGCCAGAGATTAATTTAAAGGTTCAAATATGTGCATAAGAAATGACCTTGAAGGTTGTAATGGAGCACCATTTATATGTAGAAGTCAGATTATTACAATCAGCCATGAAAACGACCTCAATCACCCAAAATTCAGTGCATTTTACAAGTCAGGCAGAGAAAATGTGTAAAAATTATAGTTCTAAAATTTTTGGCAGTTTCGGTGCTTTGAAAATTTGACAGCACCGTCAGCAAAAAGAAAATGAAATAAAAGTTGTTTTTTTACTGAGTCACACTTTAGTGTAGGAATGGGTTCAAGCAGCATTTCAAGCATTCCTCTGCACACATTTTCAGCCGTGTTAACCACGAAAAAGATGCAAATTGCTATTTTGTGAACAAACGCTCGCCCTGTGATAATTAGCTCTGTCCTGAAACCTCAACGGTCCCTGCAGTTTCCCATCATTTTGCACTCCTTGTTGCTTAAAAAGCCACTGACTAAGCACACGGCATTACAAAGCTTTTAGATGCAAAGCAGACATACACGGCTGTATTCATTTTCAACTCCATCCTCAAACTGCTTACGTCGCTTCTGCACATTCAGCACAAGGTGGTGATTAATGGCAAGATGGTGTGGAAGAATCACAGAACAAGACAGAGTTGGGGTTGATAGCAGCCCAGATGTATTTGAACTATGTGGACACGCTTACGCTGCCTCTGGAAGCGGCTCTCGCTCCGACGCCCACTGACTGACTGCAGAGTTGTTTCACTGAGAGAAAACTTGACATTATGTCTGAGAGCGCGACACAGATTGATAATCAGCCTGTCAGGGCTCGTATTCTTCATGTAATATGCACGCTTCAGCTTCAATTGAGCTAATTTTTAAAACCTCAAATCTCTCACTCTGTTCGTTTTTTCAAGAATCCTGGACCAGTAGCTAAATATGTTAAATATTAGGGCCTCAATTTGTCAAAAGGACCCATTTCTCAAAGTAACAGCCATTTTCACAAAAGGTAAGTCATTAAAAAATAAATCACAGTTTAAAGAAGTAGACTATGGTACCAAGAAAATACTTCTTATAGTTGTGGTTCCTGCTTTTTGTGGATGATTTCATCCATTTAGTTTAACATCCATCCATCAATCCATTGTCCTTCGCTTATCCCGGGCCGGGCTTCAAGGGCAGCCGCATAATCAGAGATGCTCAGACTTCCCACTCCCCAGGCACTTGGGCCAGCTCCAGCCGAGAATCATATTCCCTCCACCGTGTCCTGGGTCTTCTTTTAGGTCTCCTCCTTGTTAGACGTGCCCGGAAAACCTTACCAGGGAGGCGTACAGGAGACATCCTTACTAGATGCCCGAGCCACCTCAACTGGCTCCTCTTGATGTGGAGGAGCAGCAGGTCTACACCGAGCCCCTCCCGGATGACCGAGCTTCTCACCCTATCTCTAAGGGAGAGCCCAGACACCCTGTGGAGAAAACTCATTTCGGTCGCTTGTATCCGCGATCTCATTCTTTCTGTCACTACCCAAAGCTCGTGACCATAGGTGAGGGTTGCAATGTAAATCAACTGCTGAATTGGGAACTTTGCCTTCCGGCTCAGCTCTCTCTTCACCACTGCAGACGCAGCACCAACCCGCCTATCGATCTCACGTTCTATCTTTCCCTCATTTTCTTTAACTTATCCAAGGTCTGGTTGTGGGGTCCAGACATGTCTTTCCCAAGCTCCCTCTATGAGATCCCACAGCGTTCTGATTCCAGAGAGGATACGTCATTCCTCCAGTGAGATCTGGGTCTTCCTGGGGGGCTCATCCCAGTTGGACATACCTAGAGAACCTCCAGAAGAAGGCAACCGGGGAGCATCATAATCAGATGCATGAGTCACTGCAGCTGTATCATTTCAATACATAGGTGCAGTGGCCAAATTTGACGGTGACAGCCCATTTCGGCCGACTGTATCTGGGATTTTGTTCTTTCGGTCATGATCCACATGTCATGGCTGTAAGTGTTGGTTAAAATGGAGAGCTTTGCCTTTTGACTAAGCTCTCTCTTCACCATAACATACTAGAGCAACACCCTCATTAATAAAGATGAAACCCCGATCCAGCCTTTCCAGCATCTCTTAAGAACAACACACCATGGTGCCATGGGTTTTAGCACATGCTCGATACTAAAATCAGTAGCCACATAAAAACATCAGTGAGCATGCTGCTAAACAAGCAAACAATGAGGTGCACTTAGAAAAATTACACAAATACCTGCTTTAGCTGAGAGAAGACTTCAAATGGTAACTTTACTAAAAGAATGTGACATTTTCTGGTGTTTTCTGCACCATCGTTGACCTTCACATTCAGTTTTGAACAACAGGGGGATGAAAAAGACCTCTCAGCACCATCCGTCAAAGGGTCATTAAACATCTACCAGCAGATTTATTTATTACATTCAGCTGTAATTCTACTGATGATATTGGATATTATACACTGGGTGCTTTAAACTGTGTGCAAAGGTATGTTTAGTCATTATAGGGCCGCCACAACATGTGGGTCTGTTTAAAATGACAAATAAATCCTACATTAAAAATGGTTTCCTATGAAACCATTATTGTAAGAGTATGTTCGTTTAAGATAGTGGCCAGGTGTCATGAATTGGACCAGCACAAACAAAAACTCCACTGGTTTTCCTGCCAATACCACTCCAATAATTCATCCCATCAAGGAATAAAGTACATTGTAGTAGTAAAAGTACAGATTTTACTACAAATGTGCAATTTAATGTTATTTTTTATATGGTTTCTTAAGAACTGCATTGCTAAGCTAAAGTAATACCATCCTAAACGGGTCCTACTCAAGATTTGTAGTTCCATTTGTCTTAAAATGTGTCTTATACCATTACTTCTGCAAGCACAGAGGACAACAAACTTAAAACTAAACTAATGCATGACCATAGAAATAATACCAACAATTCTGCAAATATGGGGAATTTATTTGTGGCTTTAAAGTTTTTGGGTTATCAGATTTTTTTAAAACCAGAAAAAAAAAACTACTTCAGCACACTTGAAATGCAAAATTGGGTCATATGTAAAGCTGAAATTTACTTAACTTAGCCAGTTAAATCTGTGTGTCATATTTTTTATATCAAAATATTAATATTATCGTTGCATTAAGTATTATTTTGTGGAAGATTGTCAAGTAAAAGCAGCAGATTAAGCTTAAAATGAGATAAAAGCATAAACTTGTCCCCGGCAGTTCAGTGAGGAACATTTGTTTAGAACGCTCAATTGTAAATGGAACCTGGGTAAGTGAAGGCAAGGCCTCCAATTATTCACTCAAACAAGTGCAAAGTGAAGATAGCCCCAGGGACAAAACAAGGATTACTGGTTAATTCCACTTTGTGGGAGTTAAATTGGAAAACAGCAGTTGTTTGTGTGTTTGATTTTATTTTATTTTTTTACCGGGACACAGCTTTTAATGTGCCCATCCATGCAGGAAAAAAACCTCGACCTGTTTTCGTTCAAAACCAAGATGAGGACAAAGGTTCTAATATTTTACTTTCTGTGTGGCTAGAAGAGTTTTCTTTACAAACAGAGCAGGTTGTAAGTTTATTCATCCCACATGCTGTTTATTATATGATTCTACATTTTATAAAACATATTGATCTTGACTTATTTTTAAATAATGATGGTTTGCCATTGACATAGACAATAATAGCATTTAAGCTAGCTTGAGGTATCTAAAAAAGCTAAAAAAAATTAATAGAAAGTTGTGATGCAAATTGTCAGTTCTTTAAAGTGGAGTTGCTTAAAAAAAAATGAAAATAGTCTTCAACAACTATTTCCTGTTGTAGCCACCAAAAGAAAACAGACATGGAAATGCTGGGATCAGAAAAAACCAGTCAGATCTATGTCACACTGTAAATTAGCATTCATGGACTTACCCACCTTGGCTTGTGACCGCACAAGGCTGTATTGATTTAGCGGCCAGAAAAGAGTAGTGCGCGTCTCGGCTAGTAGAAGCTAGCTGTTAGCATTAGCAACTCCACAACATGGCAGAACATATTCAAACTTGTTAGATGTGGAGATAAAACATCATTTTTTTACCCAAGAAAGAAAAGTGAACGGAGGCGGTGGAAGAGTTGCATTACTGTAAGTCAATCAGAGGTGAGATGTCCGCATATCATGAATATTAATGAGTAGCCCCTCCTTTCCACTGGATGTGAAAGCGGCGTGTAACG
Organism: Aphyosemion australe; assembly: GCA_006937985.1. Classification (NCBI taxonomy): domain Eukaryota; kingdom Metazoa; phylum Chordata; class Actinopteri; order Cyprinodontiformes; family Nothobranchiidae; genus Aphyosemion; species Aphyosemion australe. The sequence goes on along the minus strand of SSNS01000183.1, from coordinate 961,717 downwards.
TAATAGCGGCGTTTTACCTGCAAGATCCCTTCCAACCGGAAGCGTTTCGTGAAACAGGAGCAAAAGCGTTCCACGCCGCTGGTCCCGCGAAGTCACAAAATCACGGGAGAATTGCAACGCCACGTGTGATTTTAGAAGTACACACTACAACAAGCAAGGAGAAAGGCAGCGGCATGTATCCAAAAAGATCTGTGGTTTATTTATTGTGTTTACATAGTTTAACAGGAAATGACGTACGTTTATCTGCACGTGACTTTTATTTTGAAGGTTTCCAAATGTTTTTCACTGCTTTTGTGTTTGACCTCCTGTCTGGCCCAATCTAAACTGCGGAGTTTGACACGTTTTGGAAGCAAAACATGTAAAAAATAGACTCGAAATGTAATGATGCTTTGCTTCTGGGAAGTGAAAACACTTTGCTGCCGGTGGAAAGGAACCCGTCCACTATAACGACGGCCAATTGCAGCAAAGTACATTTTGTGGCTGTTTTGCGACACTTTCACGTCCGGTGGAAAAGAAGGGTTAGGCTTCAAACCCTGCTCTTCTCTGCCCCCCCACTGGCATTCATTCATACTAGAGGCCACTGACGGGACATTCCTTTGTTCACATCGTCTCGTGTACCTAATGTTCTGTGCAGTGTAACTGCACACATTAATCTGTTCCAAAATCACATTTTCCTTTTATCTATTTGTTGGCCAAGCTGTTAGCTAAATATAAAAATCAGATAATTGCTGAGTCGATTTTTCTATGTGCAGTGAAGCTAACGTTAACACTCCAGCAGCATGTTTCCTAGCGTTAGCGCCGGCAGCAACTCTCACTGAACAAACAATGACGACCACAGACATGGCTTCAAAGTAGCAACTGATCTCTGTCTGCGAGTAAAACGACTGCTAAGGCCCGCTGTCTGTCACACTCCCTTTTTGCTTTGTGGCAGAGACACACAGAGATGCAAGCATGGTGAAAACACGGTGGTTTTATTAAATAATGAGTCAGGCAGCAGTTGGTAGGGGCCTGGGGACACGCATAAGGAGGGAGAGACAGCTTGAGTTGCTCAAATCAATCTGTTTATCCACAGAGCTAACCCAGTAACGCTAACACTGGGACTCTCTAAGACAGGAAAGTTATTCTTTCCTCTAAAGCCATTATCAGTCTGTTCAGGCTGCTATCATGCTCTAGACATCTGACTGGTCTAAGACTAAAAAAATCAATTAAATAATATTTTAGGTTAAATGTTGCTGCTAATATACATCGTATCAATAAATATGCATGTACTGTACATAGTGACATTCCCTTAACATATATTTGATTAAAAATGTGATATAATGGCTTACCTACAGCAACCTATAGGGATATTCTGGCCACTATGAGCTAGGTTTGGATGCAACAGTTAAAACTGCACTATAGACTGTCACCTAATGACCTTTATTTACCTCTTCTCTGAGTTTTGAATTAGAATTGTTTTGGGAAACGTATTCTAAAACAATCTGCAATGTAATATCTGGGTGACTTCTGGGTATTGCTACATTCAAGGATGATATTATTTACATTTATCATTGAGCTCCATGTAAAAACCTGCCACATACACACTTTTCCATTAACTACTGTTGTCCTAATAATCAATCATGGAGGTGGGTTGGGGATAGGGGTGGGGGTCATGGTACACACACGCAAGTACAATGCATCAATAACTGGTACGCAGTAAAATGAACAGTGTTAATTCAACATTAAAATAGTGTATTTCAACACTGAGCCAGAGAACATATGGTCCCACCCTGTACAGTGTAACAGTTACACTGATGTCAGTGTTAAATATTACACTCGGAGTAAACCCTCTTTAACTCACAGTTGTTAAAATTCTTTGACTCTATGAGATAATTAACACTCAATGTGTTACTTAGATATGACACTGCTATTTTTCAAGTGTTATTCTAACACTAGCTGTTGTAATGAAATTTTAACTCTTAACAGTGTTAATAGTGTGGCAGCTGTCCTGCCAGGAAGCTAACAGCTAGCAGCCACACCAAAAAATGTCAGCTAACTCTTACCTCACACACCACATGACTCCAGACAGCCAATGAGAACAGATCACAATGAGTTGAGTCCAGAGCATTTAGTGTACAGTAGAACAGCACAGCGGTCCTATTCCTGTGACCAGCCTCCTCACTTATGGTGCCAACATGACACAACAAATAACAATACATTTGCAACAGTGAACGAATTAAAGTGGAGTAGTAACAAATAACAACACAACCCTCCCAAAATAAACATGCATAAACACACCAAAATAGGACAAACTAACCAAAAACATGACTACACAATGCACCTCGCCCACTGCAGCTCCTGAAGTGGGCGGGGTCATTACTTTTTACACTGTTTTGGAGTAATTTTTCATCAACACTGGATTATAGAGTACTAGTAACTCCAAAAGAGTGAATTTTCTTTAACACTTGACAGGTTACACTTTAGCCCTTTTTATAAGACACACCATGCCGGCAAATCAGCGCAATATTATTATCGCAACGTGTGTCTTATGAATGCGCCATGGCGGCATCATGTTGCGGGAATTTTGCGGCATTTGTGCCGCCACGCTTGATAGTAATATTGCGGTAATATTGCGGCTTCGCCGGTCTTATAAACGCACATTAAGCCTTGGCGCAACAGAGGGAGGTGTCATGACCACATGATGAATTAGTGCCGAGCTCCGGCCGGGAACTATATTGAAAATGAAAGTAGACATGGGCTTAAGTTTTACTTTTGTAAACAGAATCAGCTGAGATGATAAATTGGAGCGATGCACAGCTCCGGGAGCTTTTCTCCGTTAGAGCTGCAGCTCAGATCATCTGACAGTTCACAGGGATGGTGGAGGACACACACCTGCGCGACTTCGATCGCAATAAAAAGCAAGTTATGTCCAAAATACACGGAAGTCCATGACAGTGCAGAAACCGCCCCCATACCCCTTTATGCCGCCATCGCGTAATCTTTTATTAAACAGGCATGATTGCGCAACATTACCGCCACGGTCTGAGCTCTTATATACGACCTAACGCTCCCTGATGCCGCCTCGACATTGCGGCAAATTGGCGGCACTGTTTTATAAAAGAGGCTTATAAAGAGTCATTGAAAAAAAATCTGTTTTAACTCTGAATATTAACACCAACACTGCAGGACAAAGGGAGGTATTTTACACTCATTGAATTGACTCTGACAGAGTTCCTATACTCTGACACTGCTTATTTAACTCTTGGGATGTACTCACATGAGTACTACAAGTGCAATATAAGCCTATACAGATGTTGATAAATACATCATACAGCCATTAGGGCCCAACATTACTACTTACTACTGCACCTGACACTTGTTTGAACCTTTTGAACTGTTTGGACTCCTATTGTTTGATTTTGATTCTTATTTGATCGTGATTCTTAGAAGCATAAAAAAGATCAAAAACACTAAGTCTTTACTCTAAGCTCTGCGCAAAGAATACATATGTACCTAGACAAAGTGTGTGTGTACAAATGGCGAATATTTTATCTTACCTCATTGAAACATGCACACCTGGTAATGACAAAATATAATTGTCACTTATCTACTGCAGTACTCCTGCATTCCACAAGGAGGCAGAAGATTTGTACAGAATTCAATGAATGTACTAATCCTGTTAAAGGTGTCCTAGAATGCAGTTAATCAACAATCTCAAACAGAGCTTTGAGCCTCCAAAAAGCATAAGAATTTTTTTTGTCTTTCATCTGTCCCAGGAGCCCTGATACAGGCCATTCTAAACCCCCTTACTCAGGCCTTCAGTGAAATGAGCTGTTGACCCCTCCCACTCGGCCAGGACATGCTGATTGGTTGGTTTCCCCAGAAGGCCTCCGACACATGCAGGTTTGAGGAGGCGTGGCTCCCCCTTATGACGTGTTAAGGAAGGCTTTCTCAGAACAGGAGGTTTTCTCTCGCCTTTTTCAACTTTCTAATTTACATAAAAAGTAGGTCAAACACGGCTTTGACTTTTTGGTATGCTGCTGTTGACCACCCAAGCTGTCTTATTCAACAACAAGGAAAATTTTGGTTTACATTCTAGGTCCCCTTTAAAGACATGGAGGTCTAAGAAATTAGTAATATGTACAGCTAATATGAGACATTTAGATGTTTTTGGAAATTAAAAATAAAGTATCGCTGCACATGATGGGAACTAAAGTCTGATTGTTTTATGCAATATGCTGTTTGCTAATGTGGATATACAGAAAAAAAACTTTATATAGTTTTCCAATACTCTGATAGTTTTGTGAACGTACTACACACACGTGTATGTATACAATATATATAAATATATATATATAATGTACTTTTACTAACATAGAAGAAATAGCCTTTCTACTAGTCAGAATACTTTGATTTATTTTTATTATTTCAGTAAAAAAAATGAACAATGTAGAGCAACTTCTCAGCCTTCGAGCTTCTATATGAAGTTAAAAACTGTAAAAAAATAACTGGTACTAGCACTGGGTGGAGAAAAACTACTGTATTATTTATACAAAGTCATTAATTATACAGCTGTTGGCACCTAAAGCTTGACTTTATTCATGGTGCATTTTCTATCTAGCATAATCTTACTGTAATCTCCTGCATACCGTGACAGTACAGTCTGAGTTGTGAGAATATGAATGTATAAAAAAATACTCAATTTTTCCCCTAAGTGAAGCCATTTCTGAGCTAGTGTTTGATTTATGAGCCCAGACACTCCAAGAAGTTCTAGACAAAACTTAAGATGGATGCGGTGATACAAGTTCTGATGAGCCACTTATACTCAAAAGACATTTTTCTACATTTGTTCAGTATTTGGTAAAAAGCAAACATCAGGCCTTTGCCTCAAAAGGGAAAGAAGTGGTCTGAGATAACTGTGTCCTTGTAAGATAGCGCCTGATAGGGTTTCCCACACTGTGAGCCCTAAATGGTGATCATCTTCCGCCTGGGGGTCAATGGTATTGCGGCAGGGTCTTGAGATAGGTGTGTATAAGCAGTGTTGGGATTACTTTCCCCCCGCTGGGTCTCTGTGTGAGGTCCATCAAGAGGACAGCTTAGATGGAGAGTGTCCACATTTGTGGTGAAGCGAGACCATCTGTTTTTATCTGTCTGAGCTTTCCTTGCACCCCCTCCCTTCCAGAGGAATAAGGAGACGGATGAGATAATGGGATTCTGTCTTTGCCCGACTGTGGTTATACTCTCCCTGCAGCTGAAAAGAAGGCTTTGTTGTCACCGAACTGACTTAACGTTGGGTGTCTGAGTTGCTAAAGAGGCATTCTGCATAACACGATAGCTGCTTCAAATGGGTTTGCAAGCTAGAAGCGACAGCAAAGCCCATGTGTGGAGTGTTTTCAAACCCCTTCTGACTTTTTAGGCTTTTACTTCGTTCTAGCTGGTGATCAGCTCAATCCCAGAATATCCGCCCTGCTAAAAGGTTAAAGACAAAGAAAAGAAGATGGTCTGACAAGGGAGGATTTTTCCACAAAGTTAGATTGATGAATTGCAACATTTGGGGGATACCAGGGGTACCTCTGTAAGCTTAAAACCTATCAAGCTCCTTTCAAGTTGAATGCACCGTGCCATTTTTGATTGAGCTTTCCCATCATTAAATGGGACTAGAGTGCTACTAGGCTGAGCTGCAACATCTAATGGAATTCGAGTCTGCTTCCCTGCCATAAATGTCCATTTGGAAGCTTCTGTCCTCAAGCTCTCGGGAGTGAGAAGGCAGGCAAACGAGATTGGCCAGTGAGTGCAATAAAGATTTTACATGAAATGCACTGACGTTCTATAATCCATGGACCATCTTTCTGTTGGCACCGCTGACAGAGTGGCTAGTATCCAGTCCATCAACGGTGTGCAGGGCTCGATGGCTTACAGAACTATCTGCCTCAGTGAAATACTCGCTTAAACAGTTTGAATTGTCCTCCACCCGCACCTTTTTGGCATCATATTTCACACAGCAATTGACTACGGGTGCTTCTGAAATTGAGCTGGACTTTTTCCCCATCAGCCTTTGATCCCTTGCACAACAATTTCCGTCACCTTTTATGTTTTCAAATGATTGCAACACTCCAGAGAGCAGGAGAGATTCTCTGAAAATGCTGTTATCCTCATATTTAGACAATTGCTTCCTCCTGCCTGTTGTTATGATGGTCATCTTCCTACTATATTTTTGAGTGTTGCCATTAGGAACAGAAATGAAAAAGGGGAAAAAAAACACTTTTGCAACATATCAACACAACCGGTTCTATTCTAGCACACAAAGGTCTCACCAGTTTTATTTCACACTTTGTTTGTAAAAGAGCATTAATGGCATAAACAGATACAAGTTAGCTTATAAGAAGCTGCATTGTTATAATTTTAATTGTTGTTTAGAAATTTCTACCAATCATCATAGATATTTTACAAAAAAAAATCATAGTACTTTTTACAAAAATGACATATACTACATATATACTGCAAAATCCGAGACCATGGTCTTGAATCGGAAAAGGGTAGAATGCCTTCTCCAGGTCAAGGGTGAGGTCCTGCACCAAGTGGAGGAGTTTAAGTGTCTCAGGGTCTTGTTCACGAGTGAGGGAAAGATGGATCGGGAGATCGATAGACGGATTGGTGCTGCGTCTGCAGTGATGCGGGCATTGTACCGGTCTGTCGTGGTGAAGAGAGAGCTGAGCCAGAAGGCGAAGCTCTCGATTTACCGGTCGATCTACGTTCCTACCCTCACCTATGGTCACGAACTTTGGGTAGTGACCGTAAAGAACGAGATCGCAGATACAAGTGGACGAAATTAGTTTTCTCCGCAGGGTGTCTGGGCTCTCCCTTAGAGATAGGGTGAGAAGCTCGGTCATCCGGGAGGGGCTCGGAGTAGACCCGCTGCTCCTCCACATCTGGTCAGAATGCCTCCTGGACGCCTCCCTGGTGAGGTTTTCTGGGCACGTGCAACCAGGAGGAGACCCAAAGGAAGACCCAGGACACTCTGGAGGGACTATGTCTCTCGGCTGGCCAGGAAACAACTTGGGATTCCCCTGGAAGAGCTGGCCCAAGTGGCTGGGGAGAGGGAAGTCTGGACCTCTCTCCTCAGGCTGCTGCCCCCACGACCCGACTCCAGATAAGCGAAAGAGAATGGATGGATGGATGGATATATACTACTTTAGCATCTTTGGCCTTTTAGGTAACTTTTGTATTTTGTATTCACGGGAAATTGCAGATGCTACCAAAGCTGAAGTAGCTGACTTTGCTAACTTAGCTTAGCAAAAACGGCTAATTTCAAATAAATCAAAAGTATTTAATTTTGTTATTCTGTTGAAATTTTATGCAAATACTTTTTAGACATTTGTCAAATGCTTTTCATTTTACTCCAGCACCTTTAGCCTTGTTCGTAACTTGTTTGTAGTTATGTGAAGTGAAAACTGATACAGAAAACAACTTGAGGGTATTACATCAATGTTTAGATCAACCCAGTCTAGTAACCTTTTATAAATTGTGATTAAAAACAAACTAGTTATTGAAATGATTATCAGATTTTTTTTCAAATTCTTTGCTTGAAAGTTGGCACAGACACAAAGTTAGCAACTACAAGATGGCCTAGCTAGCAAACAATACAGCTTACTATGCTAATTTTGCCCATTAGTTTAAAGGTAATGCTTACTATGTTTCTGAATTTCAGGAAAGGACCACTCTCTCCTCATTTTGAAAAATGCACATGTGCAACACTGGAAAGTTAGAATAGAGTTGTAGATGGCTTCTTCTAGCAGTAATCTGAAATGCATTTCTCCAAATAGCATGCCAAACTTTAGTTTACCTGTCAAGCAGAAAACCAGCGACAGCTGCGTCTGTGGGGAGCCCAACCTTCTCTTTCAGCACACGCCATCGTGCACATGCGCAGAAAGTGAAAACTAACCCAGGAGCGAGCACGTACGACGGCCTTGTGTTAGCTTGACCAGAATGATTGACAGTTATGCAGACCAATGGTTTAGATGATCCACCCGGAACTAAAGAACGTCCACAATACCTTTAATGAAATATAGGTTTGTATGAATTCCATATTCTGATTAAATCCAACTTACTTTCTTGTGTTGACACCAGGTTTTCCAAGTCACACTAGTACATTATTATTGTGTTGATTTTGAAAATATAGCGTTAATACTATTTACATTGAAGTCAAGGTTCTTCGCAAACAGCATTTTTTCCCTCAGTCTGTAAAAGATGTGATGAGCAGCGAGAAAGGCAAAGTCTCAAAAGTCAAAGGAGCTCAGGGTGTAAACACAGCTCAGCGTGACAGCAGACAAAACATTGCCGATGGAGTTTGATCGAGTCTCATCTTCGCTCTGCCATGCACACACAACCCCGAGGACAAGACTTCTATTCTGTTATCCAGGAACTAAGTCGACAGTGGGAGTCACATGAGGTAAAAACTTGAGTTTATCCATGAACCTGTCAAGAGGACAACACCAGTTGTGTCTCCTTCTGCCCTTTTTTTGCTTTTCTGGAGGAGGGACCAGTTTTCATCATATTGAAGACAGGTTATGTGTCTTCAGTGTCATGTCCCTACTGCAGCTTTGAATTTATTGCCTTCTATATAAACCACTTCTTGGCATTTGAAATTTAAACATGCATCAAGTTTTAGGAACAGCTAAGTTTACAATTCACGTCTTGACGTAATACCAGACCTGCTGATTAATGAGTTCATTGACTGGCTTGCAGCAATCAACTAATCTGATTTTAGTTCAGCTTGCTAATTGGCTCACGATCCTCTGATTAACACCAGAAAAATCTGTAGATCTACATTTAAAACATCTGACTGGAAGAAATGCTTGAAGCTCGGCTTAAGTGTATCTAAAAAGTAAAGGAACTTTTCAAGCTTCCTTTCTGTCTGGATCCCCATTGCAAAATCCCAATCTCCTCTTGGAAACAAAAAATGTTTTTGAAGTTTCACACATTCTTTTTTTATTTTTGCAAGTACCCTGTGCAGATGTGCCCATCTGTGGTTTCTTTGGCTTCATGCATGATGAAACAGGAGGCAAACAGCTTTGCTGAGACTGGTGTTATCCATACAGTACTCACAGCATGTTGGCAGAGGTAAATGAAAAGGTCTGCAAACTGTGGAAATATTGTTTTAAGAGTAAAACTTTATGTTAATGCATTTTTCTGCTGCCTATTAATGACCCATTCCCATGGGGTTGCTGACTTGGTGATTCCAAGCCCTCTATGTGTTTAAGCTGCAACCTTTGGTTCTTCAGGAGAAAAAAGGAAGGCTTTCCCAAACCAGATGAAAGCCAATACCTCCCCAACCAGTCATAATGGGTCTGCTTGAAAGCCGTTTTTTGATTGGACATATTCGGTACTATACCTATATCAGCTAAACCTATATCTATATACTATAACTATACTAATTCAGCAGCACGTGTCCTGACGAAGACCAGGAGGCAGGAGCACATTACACCTGTCTTAAGCAAGCTGCATTGGCTCCCCGTACGTTTCAGGATCGATTTTAAGGTTCTTTTAATGGTTTTTAAATGTCTTAATGGTCTTGGGCCTTCTTATCTATCAGAACTACTTATAAAGTACGAGCCTTCACGGTCCCTGCGCTCCTCTGGCAGCCGTCTCCTTGTCATACCAAAAGTCAGGACACATACACAAGGCGAGGCGTCCTTCCAGTTTTATGGCCCTCACCTCTGGAACGGTCTGCCAGAGGACCTCAGGGCCGCAGAGAACGTTCATGTTTTTAAGGCCAGGCTCAAGACTCACCTTTTTAGTATAGCTTTTAGCTAACTGACCTTATTAGTATAGTTTTTATTTGAATCGCCTTTTTATTATAGTTTTTAGCTGTATCTGATCTATTTTAGCCTGCTTAACCATCTTTTATATATTTTATCATTGTTCTATTACTCCTTTACTTTAATGACATCTATTATCTTATATACTAATTTTAACTTGTTTTTACCTGTATAACTTATTTGTATTATATTATTTTTATACTTTTAACTGTTTGTTTTTTACTTAGCTTTTATCAATGTTTTTAACTTATGCTTTTATTCATCTGGTGTTTATGCTTAATTTGATCTTTTACTTGTTATTTTAATCATTTTAAGGTTTTATCAGTGTTTCCTCTGTGCTTTGCGTGACTCATTTGCCATGTGAGCGGCGGCTGGCTGTGGCTGCCTGGGAGCTTCTCGTGCCTCCTCTTGGTGGCCATGTGGTGGTGCCCAGGCGGCCGCTGCCAATCCTGCTGCTCCTGGTGCAGCTAGCTCCTTTTGATGGCGTTTCCCTTTACTTTGTTGCCTATTACATCTGTACTCAGCCAGTTGTCCTTTCATTTTAGTTCTTGTGTGTGTGTGTGTGTGTGTGTGTGTGTGTGTGTGTGTGTGTGCGTGTGTGCATAGGATGGGATTGGGGGTGGGAAGAGGGAGATATAAGGGATCTTGGATGCTGATCTGTGGGGGAAGGGTTGGGAATTTGACTATTGTGTGGTTCTTTTTAATTGTTCAGCGCTTTGTGTTGCACTTAAATGTATGAAAAGCGCTTTATAAATAAAGATTGATTTGATTTGATAACTACACTGCTCAAAAAAATATAGAGAACACTTAAACAACACAATGTAACTCCAAGTCAATCACACATCTGTGAAATCAAACTGTCCACTTAGGAAGCAACAGTGATTGACAATCAATTTCACATGCTGGTGTGCAAATGGAATAGAGAACAGGTGGAAATTATAGGCAATTAGCAAGACATCCCCATTAAAGTAGGGGTTTTGCAGATGGTGACCACATCATATTCTATACCTGTATTAGCCAACCCTATACCTATATGCCATGCCTACATTAGCTAAACCGATACCTATATACTATACCTATATTAGCTAAATCTATATCTATATACAATACCTATATTAGCTAAATCTATACCTGTATACTATACCTATATTAGCCAAATCTATACCTATATACTATACCTATATTAGCTAAATCTATAACTATATTCTATACCTGCATACCTATATTCTATACCTACATTAACTAAACCGATACCTATATACTATACCCATATTAGCTAAATCTATACCTAGATACTAAACCTATATTAGCTAAATCTACACCTTTATACTATACCTACATTAGCTAAACCGATACCTATATACTATACCCATATTAGCTAAATCTATACCTAGATACTAAACCTATATTAGCTAAATCTACACCTATATACTATACCTACATTAGCTAAACCGATAACTATATACTATACCCATATTAGCAAAATTTATACCTATATACTAAACCTATATTAGTTAAATCTGTCCCTATATACTATACCTATATTAGCAAAATGTATACCTATATACTGAACCTATATTAGCTAAATCTATACCTATATACTATACCTATATTAGCAAAATTTATACCTATATACTAAACCTATATTAGCTAAATCTATGCTTATATACTAAACCTATATTAGCTAAATCTATACCTATATACTAAACCTATATTAGCTAAATCTATACCTATATACAAAAACCTATATTAGCTAAATCTATACTTATATACTAAACCTATATTAGCTAAATCTATACCTATATACTATACCTATATTAGCAAAATTTATACCTATATACTAAACCTATATTAGCTAAATCTATACCTATATACTAAACCTATATTAGCTAAATCTATACTTATATACTAAACCTTTATTAGCTAAATCTATACCTATATACTAAACATATATTAGCTAAATCTATACCTATATACTATACCTAAATTAGTTTTATGTTTTTAATGGTTCAACGGTGTAATCTGTGGGTTGCCAGTTAGAACCTAGGCTCCATCTGTGTCAGTTGTTGTGTTCCTGGGCAAGACTCTTCATCCTTACCTGCTGGTGGTGGTCGGAGGAACCAATGGCGCCAATTGTGTGGCTGTCTTGCTTGTGTCAGTGTGCCCCATGGCAGCTGTGGCTACAACGTAGCTTACCACCATCAGTGTGGGAATTTGTGTGTGAATGATTGTACTGTAAAGCGCTTTAGAGTTCCTGACTTAGAAAAAGCACTATACATATACTTTTCCATTATTTTTATTCATAAGTTTCAAATTTGGTGGGAACTGGAAATAATTTTTGGTCGTAAAAAGTAAAACTTTCAAAAAGCTTGAGAAACTTAAAAAAAATGTGTACACCCCAGGGCAGCTGTAGCTACATTGTAGCTCATCACCACTAGCGCTTGAATGTGTGTGTGCATGGGTGAATGACTGATTGTGTTGTAAAGTGCCTTGGGGAGTTGTAGTACCCTCAAAGACACTATATCAAAAGCTTTTACGTGCTACAAATCAACTTGTTGCAGCCATTGTTCCTAGAAGCTGTGATCTTTTATACAACCTGAAGAGTAGTTCTTCTTGTGCTTTCCTTGAGCAGATGGATGTAGATGTTTCTTTATTTTAACTGGAAGTTCCTTGAAGATTAAAGACAATAAACCTTATTTTGCTGGTGGTGGGAGGTGTCTAAAGTATTGCTTTATTTGTTTCCCTCCTGGGAGTTTGGTATATTTGCCTCAAAATTTGGCAACCAGCTAAATCTTTGTGTTGGTGTGCTTCCACTTCAACACCAGATTTTTACTGTGAGAAAACTGGAATCCTTCCTTAAAGAGCTGCCATGTTTCATGTTAGTCACCTTCTCTTCAAGTGTAAGCACTTTGGTTAGCATGATAACGTATGTGTTCAGTAGAGCTGAAACTTTGCTTCCTCCACAGGCAATGGCTCTTGACCGGAAAAAGATGGAATTCTCCCTCTGGTGTGGGAGTAAATCTTTGCCTGAAGCCGAGGATTTCGGGAGTGATGGTTGGATGATAGAGATGGACCTAACCTCTAATGAATATGTCTATTATCTTGATTCTTTGAATATTTGAAAATCACCCACCTCTAATGTATCTCTGTGGGATTTTTGGAACCCAGTTTGCGATTGCGTCTTTGTGCTTCACCTGGCAATTTACAAAAGAACAAATTCAAGCTCTGTCAACAGGAAGTAACAGCCAATAAACATGTGCAACTGTCAAAGCATAAGCTTCTTTAAATGTCGAGGATATGGCTCAGTGCCTTGAGGGTGACTGACGAGCTCAAGAGCAAGGGATGAAGCGCACACAATCATGCACTAACCACCCAGCATGTACAGTATATTTAAAATCTGTCTATCACCGCCTACTTACACAAACAGACACATAGTGCTGCTGCTACCATTCCCCATTTCTTTTATTTCTCTTGGTTCTCTCTATTCAGCTTCCAAGAGCAGGGTGCGGGGAGTCATTTGCTAATTGGTTTTGCAGAGGAAACGTGTTTCGCTTGCCTCTTTCTCCTCAATACCCCAGGGCTCTCTTCCTCTTGGATGATTCCCCTCGTCTCTTGCTCCTGCCAGCTCAAACGAGCAATCACAGAGGCTTGTTATTCTTCTGTGCATTGTAAATCTGCAGAGCTGCAGGGGCTTCAGACACACTTTCCCCTAGACTTCAAATTTATAAAGTGTTTTAAAGAGAAGGATTCTGCCTTAAACGTGTCTTACAAAAGGAAATAAATCACAACCTCTTTAACCAACTTTTTCTGTCAAATGGAGCAGAAAATGTCTTATGTCTTTCTCTTCTTCAGGACTTCTGATAGCTGTTATTATTAAAAGATCCCACATTTTGGGGCTGTAATTAATTTACATCTCTCAAAGTTGCAAACTCTAAAAATTCACTAAGTCCCCAGGGCCAACAGAGTTTTTGCATTTGGAATGAAACTACATCATCCTATTTCTGGGCTTTATTTTGAAAAATTAAAATAAAATAAAATATTGTAGGAGTTTTCCAGTACTTTTATCCCGACTCAAACCCATTTACACCATTTTACCACTGAAAGAAAAAAAATCGGAAGACGTTCTAGACCAAAAAGATGACGATTGGAAAAATTCCTTTAAGGGGTGTTTGTAAATATAATACAGGATTTTTTCATTATCAAATATGAAGAACCTTATTTAAAAATGGTTTACTACTGGTACCATGGTGTATGCGGGTTTTACTTTGTCGCTGTCTTTATTTAAAGTGACTGTGTGTATTTTCCTGGCGATAGGGGGCAGTACATACATTTCAGGGTAGTTTTACACCATATCGCTGTGACTGTTGCTAGTTTAAAAAAAAAACTTACGGTAAATGTTACCTGTTGAGCAGAAAGCATGCAACCTCAGCGTGACTCCTCAGACTTTGATAGTCCTTCAGTTAATTCCATCAAGAGAATGCTATGCTGATGCTAGTTTTCTGGCGGTGTAGGTTCCAGATCTGCTCGAGGTCCTGTGCCTGCCGATTACGTCAAACTACGGCAATACCACTTGGCCAAAATATAGTGCATTTCTTTTTGATTCTGTTCTTTCACATAGGTTTTGGAAAGAGTTTAGCAGTTTTGTGATTAAATTCATGTTTCTTACCGCCTAAATATTTTCGAATGTGGTAACTTCCGTACGTTGTACGTCCAGCTAATAATCTAGTGTGAGGTCATCAGCAGGCGCAGGACCCCAAGTCGGCTCATGTAGAAGGAAACATGGCGTCCCCCAGAGACTTAAACTCGCACCCTATGTATTTTAGACCCGATTTTTATGGTTATATGTTACAAAGCCGCCAATATTTTTCAACAACTGGACATCATTTTATTTCTTTTCAACATTTCGATGGATATTTCCAGAGATTAATGGTAAAAACTACACATTGTCACTTTAAATGTCAAATCCCTCATTTCTCCATTGAACCAAGGCCAAGATAATTTAACCAATTCTCAGATTGCTAACTTAAAGTTAAAAGTATCAATGAAATGACTTCAAATTGCTTTTTACCAATATGTACTAGAGATTAAATCAAGTCAATTGAATTAATAAAGCACTTTTATACGCCTGACTGGGAGACCAAATTGCTGGACACACAAGCATAGTACCACACACTAAAATCAACATAAGAAACAGTAATGATAAAGTTAGTAAGAAAATAAAGCATAGTAGAATTAAAGGACTAAAAGGCCATAAAAGCAATAAAAGATGGTATGTTCAAATTTCATCCCCTAACCTTAACCCTTTCATCACCCTAACCCACCCTAACCCTAATGTGTTTTCAGTCTCGACTTAAAGTTGCGAGAGTTGCTGCCTAAACTTCAAAGGCAACATATTCCACAAGGTTGGAGCAATGACAGAAACCGCACGATGTCCCTGAGATTTCAGCTTAAATGAAAGATTGAACAAAGTGGCAAGCCGACAACTAGGAAATAGAGCGGTGTCGCTTAATTTCACTGCAGGCTTCTATATGACCCATTGGGTTGTCTATACCTGACACACCCTGATGATTCTGCTGCTTCAGTGAGCTGAGCTCTTCCTGCAGGCGTTCAGAGTGAGTCTGTCAAGTCAAACTGTCTCTGGGACGGATAACACGGCTGCGACGCCTTTGCCTCTGAATCAGATGACTGACAGGCGCAGAGGCAATCAAAAATGGATAGGAAGTGGCTCTGAACCTTGACAAGGAGCAGTCGGCGCATCCTGCGAGGTAGTCACGACTTAGATGTGAGGTGCAGGCGCCGAAACGTCCCATACACACAACACACACATCTGTTTATCCATCTATCGAGCAGATGGCGTCGGACTCAGCTGTCTCTGGGCTTCTCGATAATTTATGCAACAGGTACTGTCATTCAAGGAATCTGATTGGTCAAAAAATGTGTTCTAGGCCTTCCTGATAATTCCCAGAGCATCGCCGCCTATGCTTTATTGATTGTTACACCAACTGTTGCAGCAACAAGGGAGCTAGTTAGTGAGCAATGCTGCTTGCTGCTACTCCTATTACTATGAAGGAAACCCTATTTAGGTGGTGTAAGAGTTGTACAAAGCAAAGCCTTAAATTGGTCTCCACAGCAACCTTTTGCTCGAAGAACTTCTCACCTCAATAAAAACTTTGAAGAGCCTTTCAGAACAAACAGAAACCAGAGTTGTAGAGCAGAAAAAGAAAATAATTCTCGTAATTAAATAAAAATGTCACCCTGACTTAGATTTCTATTCACAGAAAGGATCAGTGGGAAGGTTTTTTTCCTGCAATCTAGAATGAAAAACCAGATTAGCATAGGCAGGAACTATTGCAATAAAGGGTGGTGCTATTAACAAGCTAAAAAAATGAGTAAATCCTGCGATATTGGGACTTACTTAATATAGAAGATGCTAATGTGACTTCCGCAGCTCTGCCTGAGGAAAAAGTGTAAAAAAAACCCTCAGATGAAATGAAATACAATAAAAAATACTTGCTTGAAGTGAAGCTGCTGCAAAAGGTGTAGACCACTGCAGGATGATGGCAAATGAGTCACGCAAAGCACTCCTCACATCATTATAAGCACCAAATAACAGCGATGCCAAATGTCATACGCTGCCATGTTCATTTAAGCTGGCTAATACATGCTTTTTGTTTCCAAAAAAGCCGCTGTTTCGAGTCTTTAAACTCATCCACCGCAGCTTCATCAGCCAACTGCACGTTTTGGTTTCTCGCCCAGGCACGGATGCTAATGAATCCAGATCAACACACTCGCTGGATCTGCTTCTTTTTAACTCGCTGCCCTTTCAAACTCGTGTACAAAGAAGAAGAGGGAGGGGGGAAACGGGTTTCAAGAGTCCAATTTACCGCATTCAAAGTGTTCGTAGCAATGCAAATTATTTTTCTGTTTCAGGGATATTTCTGTAGCTACTCTGCTAACAAGGCTGAGGACTTTGTGGCCCAAAGGCGGCTGAAAAACAAGTTGGAGGAAAAAAGAGAATTTTCAGCCATTCTGAAGTGTGTTATAAATAATTACTATCTTTCCTATTGTAGACAGCTAGACATATTGGAAACACTGTTTATGCCAGGGCTAATGAGCTAACGGCTAGCCCGAGTGCAACCAAGATTTTATGGTAAAACAAAACTCCAATCTTCGAGAGTCTACATCGGTTTTTCTCACTTTATTTTATAAACCTCTTACACTGCTAGCAGTTTCATGGCACACATTTATATCCATAACATTTTATTGCTTAAAGGTAGGGTAGGAGTCCCTGGAAAATGCTGTTGGTGCTAGCTACAACCCTAACCCTCACCCTAAGCCACGCCTACACAATACAGGATAAGGTCGGATGCAACAGATGCAACAACCCTAACCACAAAACACAATACTATCATACTTAACATAAAGAATTAGGGCCACCATGGCATTGTTTTGCAGCCCCTTATGGTACATTTACACTACGGTCAGCTTGGTTTAGCCTTGGTAGGTTCATTGTCTTTACATTGGTGGTGTTCGTGCATAGCAGACCACTTTTTTCAGCCTTTCAGCTTCCCTCTGGTTCTTTTCGTGCTGAGCCGACCACAACATACACTCCTACAGACTGAAGTTATGTCACTCTCATGCCTACCTACTAGTGAGAGCCTCTGATTGTCACAGGTTGAATCAGCAAGCGGCGGTTTCCCGCATGCGTGATTCATTATCAATCTGGATGCTGATGGGTAAACATATTCTCTGACTGTAGCTCGGATCGGCCGAAGCTGCAACGGGAGCACGAGAACTGGCTGTGGAGTCCACGGCGGCGCCGCTGCTCAGTGAGAGAGTAGAAATATGTGTGCTTCATGTCAAAGTCTCCAAAAGCAACACTACTCACGCCCGCTTTTATTTACTAACTTAGGAATGGCACCACAGGCTTCTTCGTGCCACTTTAGCAGTGCCAGCCCATGTCCTTACCCACGTCCGTGTTCAGGCTTACTTCTCTTTACTTAAACATAAAAAGCATAAATTAATCTTCAAAATTGTAATTTTAATTTTTTTTGGTATTGAACTATAAATCAAATTGTAATCTCAGAATTAGAAAAGCAAAGCAAAAACATACTCCCCCTAGTGGATGGCTTCAGGATAAGCATTAAGCACCGCCTCCTCCATGTAAACTAACCTTCCATAATATTTTCTGGTTATCGTTTCTTATTAAATCACAGTTTTTATATTGCTTCTACATTTTTCAAAAATAAAATTTTCTCTTTGCAATTCATTTTTTATGCATAAAAAAGACACAATAACTATGTAGTCAGGACTTTATTCCTTGCATCCCATGTCCCAAACTTTACAACAAGGAGAGACTCTGAAGTAGGAAATCATGACCTCGCTTTTGTACAACAGAGATCAACAAACAATTCATCTAACTTTTTGTATCATAAAAGACGGAGTGAGAAAATTTCAGGCATCTGACACTGTTTTTAATTCTTTAAAAATTTTAAACAATTCTACCAACAATGACATTTCTAAAATGTTTTCATGGAACTGGAGAGGAACTTATTTTTCAACGCTCCCTGCTGCATACGATGAAATATAAAAGTATAGTGTAGCTTGTATGTCTTGGATAAAACTGTCACATGGTTTATAGCTTTTTAATTATCTTGCTTTAGTACAAAATACGTTTTTTTTTTGCATGTTAAAGGTCCTATGTGGGATATTCGTAGAAATCAAGGTAAAAATTGCGACGCTTTAGCGCCATGCAGTTCAGAGTAAGTATTGCAGCTACGGTGGCCCACTCAAAAAGGCAACAACTCCAGCGTTCACTCCAGCCATCTGGTTCGTTTTTTTATAAAAAGCATGAGATTGATTTATTTCCAATCTCTGTAGGCTAACCCACACAAAGCATATAACTACTCCACCAGTTAAAAAACATTTTTTTAATGACTGTTCAGTCTTAATGCATAATGTCACACGCACCCCCTCCCCCCGACGAGACGACCCCCCCTGTAAACATTTCTAGGGGAAACACTGCTGTTAGCTGTTATATCAACCTATCAGTCCTGAAGGAAGCTAGCATAGCTGCCTGCCACCGATTCACACACGGAGGAGGGGTGGCATCAGATGTGGCGTCCGGTGTCATGTGGATCGGAGCAGCGGAGTAAACAAGAGTCTGCCGGTTAGCCATCAGCTGATTGTGGCACACGGTGTGCGCCGCAGTGAAGATCGAGATGGAGCTAACATCAACCACTGGCTGTTTAGCGATTGGATAGCCGATCAGGTTTGGCTGGAGCCAGGGACACGCTGTGGAAATAAAGTAACGCTAACGTAGCCACCGGCTAGCGGATGACCGCTGAAGCATGTTGGGAGAGACACGGCAGGCTGCGGTAAGAGAGAAGACTTTAATAGACGGAACTTTCTTGAAGAAGGACTTTGGAACTGATCCGTTGGGACCGGATTGGGAGCTTTATTATGAAGAAAAGAAATGATCAGCTTGAGGTGAGTCAGGAACAACACTTGGATGCTGGTGTCTAGCTGTTGCGGGCGGGGTTCTCATCATATGCGGCTGCTGAGTGTTGGAAATCAATAAGACCTGACATATTTGATGTGTCTTTTGATTTCATTGTTTGTTATTCAAACTAATAAAGTACAGCAACGGTGTAGCAGCTAGTCTCGTCTCTTCTTAGTTGAATTGGCAGACGCCATGCTCCATTGGTTTTTCTTGTTTTAACACAGTATAATGATGTTACATTTACCTTTAATTACTGACGCCATGCTTCCACAGCGCACTGCTGCCCTCTGCTGTTTCTTTCAGTTTACAGTCATAGTGCAAACGCGTAACGTGGAGCTCGTCTGTCCCTAAATAGCTACCGTATTTCAAGATGGAGGAGGACCATGGCGCGTCGACCACAATTTATGTATTAAAAATGTAAAATTTGAAGCTGAGAGGAATATTTAGAATTGATGTTGGTGAGAAATATTAATGAAAAAGGACAAGTTTGTGCACTGGATGCACAGAATTTGGTAGTAAACAGGTAAAAATATTACACATGGGCTTTAACAATTAAAAGCAGTTTTTATAGTGGAAGAACATTTTTCCGATGGCAGTCAGGTGTCACATCCATGCATGTGAACATCTATAAACATCTCAAAGTAAACACACAGCCTTTTGTGTGTGTTAAGTTGCTCTTTAAGCGGTTTGTAATTACAGTCTGCTTCAGTTGACATAGAAACTGCTACCTTATACAGGCCAGCGGGTGGATTTAATCTCACGGTGTTTCCACACAAGCTGAAACAAGTCACATGTTATTAGCAGCTATAGAGCTCAATATTAACACAGCATCTATCAAAGGCATTAAACAAGGTTCAGCGAGTGAAACTCCTGCATCCTGCCAACCGGCACGTCTTTTTGTGTTTGCCAAGAGCTTGGATACATGAATAAAAGCCTCTTAGGGCTGGAGCTGTTGGTTTAGCTAATGAACAAATGTTCCTCACCAACTGTTGGGGAAGTTAGTTGGCGACGGTGTGGAAGAAGGCTGCTGGTTGGATATTTTTCAGATGAGATGTTGTTTAATGATACATGGTGGATGTCAGACCGTGTGCGCGTATAACTGAAACATCAGGTACAACATGTGGAGCTGCAGGAACAGGCTGCAAGCTGCAAGACAGATGTTTGACTTACTGATACCAACATCAGTTCTACAAGACGTGAGAAGAAAAAGTATACAGAAATCATCAGCTCTTCCTTTTTAAATAAAGAAAATCCAGCCAAAAAAATCTTAACAAAGGTTTAAATCAACTATTAACCAAAGCTAATGCTAATATTTGTGGCCATTTCTTTACCTATTTATATCAAATTTCTAAAAGTGTATGATAATAAATAGAATCTATTCATCTCAAGTACACCACATTTTAAATCTCTAAAATAAGTCTTTTGGGTGCTAACTGTAAACATAAAACTATGCTGAAGGTTTATAAAACAAAACTTCATAAAATGTGTACTGTATTTAAATAGATTTGAATTTTATTGTTTTTTTTCCCCCCATACAGTGCCTTGAGATAACTTTTGGTTTGGATTGGGACAAATAGATGTGAAAAGGAATGCCTCAATACCATTCAAATACCAAGACGGTTAGTGGTGAATAAGTACGGCAGCGTAGAGCTGCCACCCACACAAAATAAAATTGAAGCGATACCACGTTATAACATATTAACTTTATTGTTCTGAAAATATAATTTTCACGTTTGTACAATATAATTATCACGTTTGTACAATATACTATCACGTTTGTACAATATACTATCACGTTTGTACAACATGTTATCACGTTTGTACAATATACTATCACGTTTGTACAATATACTATCACGTTTGTACAACATGTTATCACGTTTGTACATTATACTGTCATGCTCTAACAATATAATTTTCACGTTCGTAAAATATAATATTTATATTGTAAAAACGTGATAGTATATTGTAAAAACGTGATAGTATATTGTAAAAACGTGATTATTATATTGTAAAAACGTGATAGTATATTGTAAAAACGTGATAGTATATTGTAAAAACGTGATAGTATATTGTAAAAACGTGATTATTATATTGTAAAAACGTGATAGTATATTGTAAAAACGTGATTATTATATTGTAAAAACATGATAGTATATTGCAAAAACGTGATAATTATATTGTTAGAACAATACAGTTAAGATGTTATAACATGATATCACTCCAATTTTATTTTGTGTGGGTGGCAGCTCTACGCTGCCGTAAATAAGGACTCCTAATTTTTTACAAATAAAAAAATTCCAAGCCAGCAACAAGCTCTATAATCTGTACAATGAAGCAATAAGCCAACCAATCAATCTAGTTTTTAAAACTATTCTATTTGTCTAATGTAAATATAAAAACTTTATTATAATACATTTTATTTGATCACGTTATTATAAAACAATATTAGACTAATAAAGAAATAAAATTGACCCTTACCACATATAGGTATGTATAGGACTGGAAGTGGCAGGCTTTTGATGAAAGTACTGATACATATAGTCCATCTGGATGCTTGAAAGCAGAAATCTGGAGGTTTTTTTTCTCAGGGGGCACCATCTAGAGGCAGAAATATATATTGCACCTTTAAGCCCCTCTATCTGCTTTCGTAATTACAACTGGAAGCAACGTCTCTGATTCGTGATTAATTTTTGTCCAGGCCTGTTCCATGAGTTTTGTTTTTTTTTTATTCTGTTGAAGCATGGTGGAAAAGCAATGTATGACTTTCATTGGTTAAATTTCATAGAATTTTTATTTATTATTACTAGGGGTGTCAAATTATGGCATTAATTGAGATTAATTAATTACAGCCACATTTAGTGCTCTATTTTTTTAATCGTGTTAATCTCATTTTTAATCTATAACTTTACTGTGAATTCTCTTTTCTTTTTTTTCCCCCATGTCCTGTTTGGCTGTATAGCAAACAGAATTGATGTCTGCGTGCCGAAAACAAGCCTTACAGTTTTATTCTCACAGGTGGATCGTTATAGATTCAGCTATAACACCCTGCCTGATATCAGAACTTTATTAGAAATGTTTTTGGTTGATTAAAATTTCAACGGACACGGAAGAGAAAGAGAAAGGGGGGAAAGAGAAGGAAGGGGGGGGGGGGGGGGGTCACAAAAATAAACAATAAAGGATGCAAAAGAATCCACTTCTAGACCTGCAGAAAGAGAAAGAGAAAAAAAGGGGGACACAAAAAATACAACAGAGCCAAAACATCACTGCACCAACAACATGAGGATGTATAACACTAGCAATTTTTACTGAAAAGCACACGGTAATAAATCCTAGTGCATATAGTGCCAACCACAGCCCTAGGTTATGTGTTAAAAACACCCAAGCCCATACTTGAGAGCACCATGTGAGCACCTGTGTTGTGTACACACGTTTGTGTATGTAAGGTTTCTCTAGAGGAATGTCCAATAGTGAGTGTGAGAGGCCACAGACCTGCCCCCAAAGACCCAAGGAGGATGGAGGAGATCCAAGCCCTGAGATCCCAAGGTCTCCCCAGAGCGCGGGGACCCCAGAAAGAATGCCACCGGAGCAGCCCCAACCCCCCTCCTGATGGGCGCAGAAGCTCTCCGGGGGGGGGTGGGGGGTGGGGGGGGGCAACCAGCAGCCGTGCCAGAGGCCCAGGAGATGACGACGGCAAGCCCCCAGCCCAGTCTGAAGCCACCCACCCGAAGGTAGACTGAGCTTAGAACTCAGCAGCCCGTGATCCAAGGGCGCCCAACCCTGCCAGAGATCCGCCAGAGCCCAGGGTCCAGGCCCCTCCAAGCAGCCACCAGGAGCTGGCTGACAGCAGCAGGAATTGAGGTAGGGGGAGGGTAGGTCAAGATGTTATAGCATCACAAGATGTCCCAGGAGAGGGAGGAGTCCAAAACTCTACCTGACACATAAGCAGTCACACACAAACACAGTCACACACTCCCACCCTCTTACTCACTCAAAAACACATTTGACCTAGACACACAAGAATGCACGTAATACACCCATTCACACTCCCTATACACACCCTACACACTCTGGTCTGATACAGCTGTACACTGGACACAACCACTACCGGACTCAGAGATGGTCCTTTTCTAACTGGGGTGATGATGAACTGGCAACCCCGCCCAGCGCAGAGCAAAGTGACCCACCACCCCAGACCCCGACCAGACAGCCAGCTCCCACTCCTAGTCTCCACCTCCGGGCAGCGAACCGAGAACAGTAATGTGGTAAGACCCCTAGTCTCCCTCTGCCTGCTCTAATGTGGTGTTGATGCGTGTTGTTAGAGTGCATTTTGCGGTTGGGGGGGGATGGGGCAGCGCAAACATCATCCGGCCTACACCATCTGGTTTCAGCACACAACCCCAATTCCCCCACCAGAACCGTCAGTGTCTAGGTGCAGCTTAAAATTGGAAGTGGGCACCGGCACCCGAGGAGAGGCTGAGTGATCCCCCTCTTCAGGTGCCGTACTGTGACTTTTCTAGCCTACCTGTTGGGATTTTTTATTTTATGTAATTATATTTAACTATCATGCCATACCACATGTCAAAAGTGAGAGAGTGAGTGCTTAATGCTTTTTCAGCATTTTATTTTGTGATAAACTGTCAGTTTTGATATGCTAACTTACAGCACTGTAATTTACAGGTCTATTTTAATTTTAGATAAATGTTTTAGTAACAAGGTTTGTGATCAATATTTGCATTGCTCAAAAAAAGCATTCCTTCATTTGTTAACTTAGAGCATTCTATATGGACCTGATGTTTTATTTTTAATTGCTAATTATAATTATAAGACTGAAAAGAGCACAGTATTATTCCACCTTGGTGATGTAAAAGGAAAGTTTAGAAGTCTGTTAAACAACAAATGACTTTATAAAGCCAGTTTTTTTGTTATATATTAATCTTTTAGTCTGCCACAATAATGTAATGAATTTAAATAAAAATACATCAAAATGAGGGCATTTCTCAGCCATTAGTTGGTGAGATTAAAAACGAGATTAATTAGATTAATTAATTACAGGTCATAATTAATTTATCTAAAAAAATTTAATCTCATGACAGCACTAATTATTACTTTTGTCAGATTCGAGTTATTTCTGTGACCATTATGGGTTCGACTTAAGGGTACCAACATTTTTCTTCACGTCTGTATATACATAAATTGTATTGTTGTTTTCACACCATGGTACAACCTAAAAACTGAAACCAGTCTATGTTTACTTCACAGGTCATGACCTTTCATATCATGGTTCTTCTGTAGAAGCAGACCAAACCGAATCATTCCACTTTCAACAGTCGATGTGCAACAACTATTAAATTCTAAGTTAGTCGTGGGTCGAATCTGGCTGCAGGTATTTCATAGAGCCTCGCCAAGAGGAAAGGCATTTTAATAAAAAAGTGCCTAATCAGTATGAGCCATCATGTTCCCGTATTTGTGTAGAAAACCCTCTACCTCCTTGTCAGATTTGCTCTGCAGCACATCCCCTTACAGACCAATCTCGTGTCACCCTCGCTCTCCGGGACAGCAGAGCTAAGCACCGACTGCATTATAGATAATATTTAATCACAGTTTGATATCAGTGCGGCGTGTTGACATAAGAGCTCATGCACGGAACAGCCTGTCCTTCGTCGGCAACTGCTCGTCAAGGTGTTTTTGAGCCGAGCACTTAACACGGCGAGCCTCTCCGGTGGAACGGCTCGGTGACCGGCGGTACAAGCTCACGGCTGTACTCTGCAGCTCCCAAGTGCAAATCTGTGCAAAGGCGAATGAGCGCGACGCTGGGTTTAGTGTGTATTTTACAGCATGGAATGCAATTTTGCTGAAACATACGTTCATTTGGATTTATTCTTTAGATAATAAAAGTAATAGCGGCAGATCAGTGCTCTGGCAGAAAAGTAGGTTGCGTTTGCGTAATGATAAAAATGGAACCAAGCCATATCATCTGCTGTTATCGGATCTCAGCTTTGATATCATCTCGCCATGACCTATATTCTGAGTTCATCACTTCCAAGCTGTGCCACATCGTCTTTTCCCTTCTTTACACCCACTTCCCTTCTGGGTTATCTTTTTCCAGAGGAGGATTTATTCTCTTAATTCATCCGTTTGAGATATTTGTGTTGAAATTTTGGACAGGGAGAGACAAACAAAGGGAGGGATGAAGAAACAGAGGCAGAAAGATGGTACAGAGATAAGAGGGAGCCAAGGAGGCAGCCTTATGAGCTATTTTTAGTCTCCAGCTGTGTGAGTCATTCTGAAACAGTGCTGAGAACACCCAATGGTGTAGTGCAGAGGGGACTGCGACGTGTCGCCTGCAACGCGCATCAGCGCTTTGAAGATTATGTCTCCTACAGGCCAGACGTGTATTAAATGCACACACCAGTCTGGCTCTCAGCGCATGTCCTCGTCACAATCCATGGGAAATTATCCCGGGGATTTTGTTTTGAAGTGTGTGTGCCTTCAGTTCGTTCATGCAGCGTAATTTCATCATTCTCTCAGCCAACACAAGTACTGGATGCATCGTAAAAGAGGTAAATAAATCCCAGATGTTCTCACGTTTTACTCCATAGCTCCAGTCTGCAATCATTACAACTCAAAAGCTATTTTTTACCTAAATGTACACCTTGTGAGAGTCACTAAATTTCCTTGACCCTTGAAATTAAGATAAAATATTATGTACATGTACAACACCTTCTATACCAGTAACATTTTGTGTTAGGCGTAAAGGGTGAAAATTAATTAATGAAGTTGTACACAATGGTTAATTTAGAAAAACGCTAATCTATTTTCATCTAAAGTGCGGAACGCAAGAACAAATTAGTAAGTCGGGAACATAACTGATCATTGAATTTCCAACGCATTTTCATAAAACAGAACTGGAAAGATTTTGTATTTGGTGACTGAAATAATGCTGTCAACCCAACCTACTTGTGTTTATTCCATCAATCTGATGTGGAAATTCCAAACTATCCTAAATTTTAACATTACAAATGTTCATGTGGTTCTTGGTTATAAGTTATAGGGAGCCAATGGGTCCAGAGAACCATTTGTGGATCCAGAACCCAGGTGTTGTCCTTTGAGTCTTAGCTGCAATTTTTCAGCCATTTTGTGGCCACAGTCTGAAACTCAATAAAGATCGTTACTTTTGAAGTAACTTTCTCCTTTTAGTACTACACGTTCTTTTTGAGTATTTACCCCTTTTTAAACATTTACATTGTTTTCAATGTAGCCTTTTTAAACATGGTAGTTTACAAGCAATTCATGTAGCACTTCTAGTGCACCTAGCAGGAATTTCTTACCATTTCTGCTGAAATAACAATGTAATGACGTTAATTTTATAGGACCACTGTCACTTTACTCAAACACAAGGGAACATTTCCGTTTCACCTCTGAGACTATTTTTATTATTATAAGCATTCTGTGGATGCAGAGCATAAATACCACTAAAACTACATGTCCCAGAATGCACAGGGTCAGGTACTAATAGGAAAAAGCAGTTTATTAGCTTCAGTGTATACCGACCAATACTTCAATTGATCTCCATTTTCCCCAGAACACAAACAAGTGAGGAACTTAATTCTGACAATTATTCAGGCTTCTCATAAGAGGTATCTCACTGATAGTCCTTGATTAAAGCTACAATAGCAAATCTGCAATACAAGCTAGCTTAAAAAAATGTCATGCCAATGTTCTAGCAAAGTATACAGTAAATATATTGTGCTAAAATAAATGGGGGCTCGTCCGAGATCTATTGTTCCCTAGTTCGTCTGGGATCTCTTTTAGCTGACTTTATTACATTCTTAATGGCTTTTAGTTTGAAGGGGCCCGGAAACACTGCGGCGTTATATGTATGACGAGTGATTGTGAGTCTCTTTTTGTGTGTTGTGGATGACTGTGATAGTGTAGGTTGTGCCACATGAGTCCATCAGTAGTTAATTTTTGTACTCCTGGTGTCTTTATACAATTTACTGTTTTGCCTTTTTGGATGAAAAACTTCCCTGTCTTTTGCCGGGACCGATCACCTCTGTTCTGACAGGTCTCTCCCAGAGTAGTGGACCTGTTGTCTCCATGGCGGGTTTGTAGCACCTTTTGAGTGGTGTGCTGGGAGAGTCCAGCACTTGCTAAGGCTTTGTTTATTGGAAAAGGAAGCAATTGATGTAAATCTTAAGACTTCGTGTAATTGTGCTAAATCTTCATTAGGAAGTTTAGCACTCGTGAGACTTTGTTGGCCATTTCTTGGCATAATTGTGCTGACGAGCACTCGTTAGTCTCTAGGTATAGTCTTTTGAGTTCAGCACTCGTGAGACTTTGTTTAGCCAAGTTTTGTTGGTGGTTCTGTGCTGGGGAGCTCAGCACTCGTTAGTCTCTAGAAAGCATTTTTGATAACCACTTTCTCGCATTTTTCTAAAAACCTCAGCCAATAACACGGCTGGGACCGAAAGCAACTATTGGACCATCCATCCGGGTATTGGTTTCATTGAACCACTGCACTTTCACACTTCCCTGCGTCCTCCATTTATAATGCACTTGTGTATTTTGAAACAGAACACCGCTGGTGTGAGAGGTTCTCCACTCAATATCAGAGAAGGAGAAACAGCCAGCTGCTACCACTTCAACTTTAGGACAAACTACCGGAGTCCTAAAAAGAAAAACACCATTTGAAGTCACGCACAACAAAAGATGTTTGGACGTAGAAAACGGCAACTGTTGTTTAGCGCTATCTCTTTTCCTCTGTGGGTTCTGTTATCTGGTGGATGTGGCCCAGGGATGATACCCAACGAGAGGGGTGGAGTTTTGTGTTTAGCTAGCTTGTTTTGTAGATTTGCCATTGTAGATTTCATTCCTGAGAACTGTGACAGTCTGATCCCAGATATTGATAAACCTGCTAAGATAAGGTGTCTGTGTGGACTCGTGAGTTCCTAGGACTCAGGTGTAGGCATAAAGTTGCCTTCACAAATGTCCGTGTCAATGTACAGATGGAGTCACCACCTATCACAGTCGATGGAGTTGCATCTTGGTGAAAAGCCTCTCAACCTGCCCTCAGTTACCTAAAAAGATAAAAAAAAAACATATTTTATACAAGAAAGGTTATATTTTACATTCTTTTACTCTTTATTGGCAAATTGAGACGCTCTGAATGGATGATATGTGATGAAATTTCAGTTATCTTTTTTCCTTTGCATCACTGTTTTAATATCAATGGCTAATAAAAAAGAAACAAAACTATAGTAATGACTCGCCAAATTATAAATTCATTGTTCTAATGGTGAACTAGACATATACAGATCCATTTGCCCCCAATTTTAGAGAATGTGGGTCGTCGTGGTCAACTCTGACCAGATCATGTAAGCTATTATGTAAATTATTACAAGCTAAAGGGCACTAGGTCTACTTAAAAAAGAAATATAAGCAGTTACAAAATCTAATCAAAAAGAAAATAATAACCACTTCATCAAAGTATAATTATATATTCCATAATTTAATATCCTTGTTAGTCACATAAATGAGCATATTGTACAGACTGATAATGATTTCTATTTTTTTTTACATAATTTTCTCTTTTATGTGTTATAAAACTGATCTCATAACCTTTATTGTGTGATCTTGTATAATAAGTACAACTGAAACTGTAATTTCATACTGACTTTGAAAACCTTAAAATGTTGATCTCCTGCATTTAGAAATTTCTACATATGTTGTCCAGCCGTCTGTCCATCAATTCCATTCATTCATCCATCTATTATTTTATTGTACTTAACCAATGAATGTCAGGACAGGGAGGTAACAACCCCAGGAGGAATGACCACCACCAGTATGTAAGACAGGTGAAGTATCATGCCCAGACTGCAACAGAGTGAGTGAGGTACAAACCTGAAACCCTCTGTTTACGAGGCAGGCACTTATCTTCTCTGCTACCATCTCTTTTTGAGCCTTCAGCATGCCAGGGCTACTAGAGTTTTAAATTTCAACCTAAGCCCGACCTGAGTAAGCCTGATGGGATGGGTCAATTTAATGCCAACTAATTAAGTCAATTGGTCGGGCTGAGTCGGACTTCAACAGCAGAGCGAGAGAGACAGACCTTTAGTTTGGATGGCCGCATAATAGAGGAGGGGCGGATGTGCCTCACACCAGATAACGTGGAGGCATTAATTTTCTTCCACGGTAAAGAAGTGAAAAAAACCCACTCTGGTTCAGTCAGGCTAAGAACGATTGTTCTATGTGAATATATTGGCGAGCCGTTTTTGGGTTTAACGTCTGTCGGATCATTTCATTTTTGTATAGAACTTTAAGGACAACTCTAATCCTTTATATGTGAATATATAGTCTGGCCATGACAGAGCTCGGTCGTAGGGCTGAATCTATGGTTGCCCTTCAAACTGTCTCCGCATGTTGTTGGAGAACGAAGAACATGACGTACTCAACTCTACGGATGTCAGTCAACAGGGTAGTCCGCCATTCACCGACTCAAATGACTCAAAGAAAAACCCAAGTTTAAATCGTTCAAAGCTGATGCCAAAGCCATTTCATATGAGCCACTTCCATTTTAGTTCTGTAGTTCCACTTCGTTGCAACATCCCGCCCACCAAACCAATAAAGCGCAGTGATTGGCCTAACACAAAACAGATCGGGCCTTGTGAAGGTACAATGGCGTGTGGCTAGACCAACATGCAGAGCAAAGTCATTTTGCTTAGGCTACTGTCTGTCTAGATTTTTAGTCTAATCCACCCTCATTTTTCTCTCAAGACAAACAGAATTTATATTACGAAATTCGTAGAAAATCTATCGTTGAAACACTTGTACAGTATACTACCCCTCTGTAAGCACGGAGGACATTATGAACCAATTTTCCTGTAGTGATTTTGGCAAACCCTAAGATGATGGCAATGATTAAGGTGTAGTTTGGAAAGGTGGATCTATTTGAACTCTGTCCCGGTAAAGGTCCTTTTCCTGACTTTCCATCTTATGAGAGCCGGTAACACCTTTTATCTCCCTGCCCTCATCTCTGATCGGCTTCCCTCAACCACCATCTCTTTGTCTATTTTTATTTTTCTCTACAGTCAGAATAGATTTCAAGGGAAGATGAGGTAATTGTGTTTCTAACCCCATTGGAATTAAAACTGCACAGGAGAGGAGGAGGCAATCGCTTTGGAGAAGGTGATTTGCGCCAGTGTTCATGTGTATGAGTGGGTGGCTCAATGAAAAAAAGACGAAAAAACCTCCTGCTGAGGTCAATCCACAAATATTGGACTTTATGTCTGATGTTTTGAGGGTTCAAAGGGAGGAAAATCATCAGGTGATGCAACATCTGAGCCACACTAAGCCTTAACAGTTGTATTTTTGGAAGAAAATCCAACCAAAAATTAGCGATGTTCGTCCTAAAAGTAGTTATGTAATACATATCATTATATATTTGAATATATGATCGGATCTATGTAGGGCAATAAAATGGTTTATTTTAGTAAACTGGAATCATTTAGAAACACTAGCTAATATGTAAATACTCTGACAGCTTACTCATCAGGTTCCTAATCAGAGCTGGACCTAAAGTCATGGATTTGTTTAAAGCCATCTAGAGCCTCGACAAAAACACAGCTCTATTTGTAGATCTCTAACCCCAAATATGTCTGACTAAATTTCTGAGCTCTCAGTTTCCTCCGGGGCAGCAGCAATCTGCCATGATGATGGTGATGACAAAGATGTGTTATATAATTCAGTCATGAGAATGCCCTCTTTCTTGAGATGGAAGGAGGACATGTTTGTTTAGGAACAGAGTCTGCCTGTCAGCATGCCGTGTCATTATATCCACGGGTTTAAATAAATCAAACCAACTAAATAAAACATGTCTCTTGGAGGAGATTTGAAATGATCTACTGACATTTAAAAAATAAAATATCAAAATATCAAGCAATCGTAAATTTGAAGGTCGTTTTCTGCCATAAATCACTACGCATGTCTTTTGTTTGCCCAGATTAAATAAATAAATATCAGGTAGTTGACCCAGCAATTCATAGCACATGAATGTTTCATGTCTTTGAATGACCTGGTGAAAAAATTGTTCGTGGGAAATATTGATAAATCTCCCTCCTCTGCTGACAGAAATGACATGCAATGAATCAGGAAGTGTCTGAAATAGATAAGAATCAATGCATCACACCTTAAATTAAACTCCCCCAGCTCTGACATGTGTCTAATGCACAGATCTAGGATTAAATCCCAGAATGCACCTGGGTCTAATGGAAGTCTTGAACACAGTTGAGGCTCCGATAACCATTTTCTCTCTTTTACTGTCGACAGAAGCTGTTTAAAGCATTTGTATTGACAATAATATTATTATGTAAATCAAAGAGGCCGTGGTTCTTTAGATACAGTCTGTTGCAAAGCAAGAGTTTGAATTTCAAAGGACACAGAGAGAGGAAGACGGCTGACCTGTCAGAGTGATGCAAGAGAAAAGGTGGACTAGTGAGAGACACGAGGGACCACATCCCAAAGGTGAAATCAAAGGTGCTGTTGCCACAGTAACACAAAACATCTTACTGTTATTTGTGGAAGATGAAAAGGACATTTCTTGTTTATTTAAATTTGTATATGCAATTGGTTGATGTGGCAATACCAAGTAATGACTACATCAGGGAAAAGGAACACAAGAAACTAGAGAAGTACCAGGGCCTCAAAGAAGAACTTGAGAAAGCCTGGAGAGTGAAGGCATTGGTGGTGTCCGTGGTTATTGGGGCACTCAGGGCAGTGACCCCCAAACTGGAGGAGTGGCTAAAGCAGATCCCAGGAAAAACATCAGACATCTCAGTCCAGAAAAGTGCAGTTCTAGGAACAGCTAAGATACTGAGGAACCTTCAAGCTCCCAGGCCTCTGGTAGAGGACCCAAGCTTGGAAGGATGAGACCACCCGGGGAGGGTGAGATAGGGATTTTATATATCTTACCATGTAAGTTCAATACCTTGTTCAATACCGTTCAATACCTTGTGCCACATGAGGGCATTGTCATGAATGGTTGAAGCAAACCTACAGCCCTTTATTACTAGTATCTACTCAGCGTGGCTCGACTCAGCTCTGCCTGGTTTGGGGGGTTTTCAACTGAGAAGTGGTTCTGGCGTTTGGATTCGTTGTAGCGAGGCAGACTCCAGAAAGGAAAGTACTGGACTTTTCTTGTTTTCCTTGAAGATGTTTTGCTTCTCATTGAAGAAACTTCTTCAGTGAAGACAACAAAGTACACAAAAGTCCCTCCGGTGTTCGGCGGCACAGATTGAGGATCGGGGTGGGGTTGCTAAGCAATTTGCTTGGCCGAATCTAGCCATTGCTTTAACAACCTCTAGCTACGACCTGGCGATGCCCATGCGTCTATTATACCACTTACTCAAGTTGTGAATGCATCGCCACTAGCAGGGGTGCCCA
Organism: Aphyosemion australe; assembly: GCA_006937985.1. NCBI lineage: Eukaryota > Metazoa > Chordata > Actinopteri > Cyprinodontiformes > Nothobranchiidae > Aphyosemion > Aphyosemion australe. Next base: position 928,978 of record SSNS01000183.1, on the reverse strand, counting down.
GTTAGCTTCCTCTGGTGGGATCCAAATACTTCCTGGGCCAGCTTAGAGATATAACCCCTCCATCCTGTCCTGGGTCCTCTCCCAGAAGGTTATGCCTGAAACACCACCAACCAAAGAAACCTTACCATGATCAGAACCATCTCAACTGGCTCCTCTTGACGTGCCGAAGTAGCAGCTCTAATCTGAGTCCCTTGTGGTTTGTCTAAGCTCCTCAACTTACCTCTGAGGCCTATGCATTTCAATCATTACCCAAAGCTTATGAGCATATATTGACAAGTAAATCAAGAACTCATCTTAGACTGGTTTGACATCTACATCACTGTATCACGAGCTCCCAGCATCAAAGTCTTCCAAACAGCACAAAATGACCAGAGAATTGCAGGCCCACGTGTGATTTTGTCAGTTCAAGCGATGACAAGCAAAGTGAAAGATGGCAGCATTTATCCATAATGATCTGTAGCTTATTTTTCTGTTCTGTTCACCTCAGCTATGGAGGTATCATATGTAATGATGTACTTTTCTTTATTAGTGAAGCGACTGGAAATCTGCACGTCACTTTTATTTTGAAAGTTTTCGATGTTTTACATGGTCTGACTTCCTGTCTGGCCTGATCTGAACTGTTGAATATGACGAGTTTTTGATGCGTAGCTTGTAAAAACAAACTTGAAGCGTAAAGCTAGATTTATACTTCTCCGTCAGCTCCTCGGGCTAGAGACGCATACGCGTTGACGGAGACATTTTATGTTTCTACTTCTCTGTTGGCTGGGGGACGTTGCAAAGCAACCCCCCGCCTGGACAGCAGAGGGCGTAGCACATTTCTATGGTATGCTGCCACCATACAGCCACGTATCCGGTCTACGATAGTGTATTTACTACTGTGTTTACATTGTTTTAATGTATTTTAGAGAGTTTTTAACACAGACTAATTTGTCCCTCATTCTCCTCCACCTCGTCATGTGGTCGGCACCTCTAAATCCACGTTTCTTGTCATTTCCGTAAATGAATAAAACGCTTGCTGTGTGTCTTTGTGCTCCTTCAGTCACAGGTTAATAAACTTTCATATTTTCGAACTTTTTCCGCGAGGCGTTCTTCAATCTGCTCCGTGTCTGCCGCTAAATATCTTCAGCGCTCTTTATTTTTTGAGTTGGCAGTGGCGGTGCTGCTGGTAACGTATTTCAAGGAAGTGGCGTCCTGACCAATCACAGGCTTGCGCTCTCCGTGACTCTCGACGGACAGTTATTTTTGGGGGCATGTCTCCGTCACCCCTCGCGAGCCCGTCCGAGAGCCTTTGCGTCAACGCAAAATGGCGCTGAGTGTCTCCGTACTGACGCAGACGGACAAGTATAAATTAGGCTTCAGAGATGCAACACTATGCTTCTGGGACTCGTCCAAAATGTGACACTTCGCTGCCATTGTAAACACACCCATCCACTACAACAACGGCTAATAGAGCTTTCTACTGTAGCTAAAAATAGATTGTCACAAAGCACTCTGGGGCGCAAGGGTCATACAAGTAAGCTAGCAGTTATAATGGATTCCTATGGGTCTGAGTTGCTCCCATCTGACTAAAGTTATTTTTTCGTCTCCTAAAGATTTTCAAACAGCAAGGAACTCAGCGCTGCTGCTGGGGGAGGTGCTAATCGGACTCTAGATGCCCAGATCGCATGTTGGAGAGGACTTTTTATCCCTTTTCCAAAGCCGGTAAAGTCTGCGACCACATGAAACAGCTGGAAAGCTACACGGGCTAAGCTAAAGACAGAAGAAGCAAAGCGGTGGTAGTTTTTAAGTTGGACGAGCGGATTTTAACTGTGTGGAGCAGATCAAGAAAAGCAAGTATATTTGTTACTTACATCTTCCTGGAGGGGAAAGTCCTGCATCCGAGAACGACCAGCCGCCGGTCGTAACGACGCTCTCAGTCGTGGGGTTATCCAGGAGGAGCAGCGGAGGAGAATTAATGCAGGGCGCAGCGTTGTTAACGGAGGAGAGTTAACAAGGAGGCAGCGCTCCAGCTGAACATCTGGGCCAAACAGCATGTCCACCCAAACGTCCACGAAAAAGGCTTTTAACCAGAGGTGAGTGGAATATGAAAAGTAGGGACACAAATGATAACCTGACAATTTAAAAACTACCTTGAGAAAACGCTACTTGAGCACTGAGAGTAATGAACTTATTTTTATATTACTCAAGAAGGAGCCGTGATGGAAATAATGGCGTTTAAAACAACAGCGCTGCTAGCGGGGGTTCGTTTTTTCTTTCACTTTCATTTGAGCTAGCGCTTCAGTTCTGGTGATCGATAATTAGCAGGGTCGCCATCAAGAAAAGCTCTCTGGTATGTTTTTCTCCGTCAAAACAACTTCCTCCATTTTATGCCTTCATATCGATGTCAAAACACTCTGAAACTGTATATTTTCTATTGTTAATGCGGCTTATGAGTATGACCCTTCCCAGAAGCCTTTGCGTGGTGACATCAACTGTAGAATACCCTATTACTGTGAACGACACTTTGCAGATGTTACGTGATGCTTATGCATGCGGTGGAAAAGCCCGGTTAGTGTCCTGGAGCAAGACACTTCCCCCTCTTTGCCTGCTGGTGGTGGTCGAAGGGACTGGTGGTGTCTAGTGGGTGTGGCTGCCTCACCTCTGTCCGTGCACCCCAGGGCTGCTGTGGCTACATTTTAGCTCATCATCCCCAGCGTGTACATGTGCGTTTGTGGGTGAGTGACTGTTCTTAGGGGGTTCTCCAACTCTAGGTGGTGCTGTTTAAATACAGATCATTTACCTCTTAATGTCTATGGAGGAGATTTGTATTCAGACCTCTGGAGCTGATCAAATGGAGCTAACGAATCATTTTAGTATTTAGGAAACTTACATAAACAAAGATACAAGGAAGCATGTTTTAATGTTTTTACGTCTTTCTAACCAAAACTATAGGTCTAAGCCTAACCCTTAATCCATATTGGGTTTTCTCTGGTCCCCATATTCACCAAGCACCAATATTATTTGCACCCTGACATTGCCTTAGTGAAATTATCTTTCTCGAGTTGCAGCAAAAGATGAGTGACAAATAAACCTATGTGCTCTCCGGTGCACCCAAGGCTAATAATAAATCTGCCTCCAACTGGGTGCTGAATTATCTGCACTAACTGAACTCTGCAAAACTCTGTAGGCAGTTTTTATATCAAAAAGAAAAAAGGGAGGACAGCAAAAGGTGAGATGGATGTTGAGAATTATGTAAAAGTTTTTCAAAATCCCTGATCAAAAGCTATTCGAGGCTAATCTGAAGACATTCGCGGCTTAAGCCCTGACAGAAAGCACTTTGCTAGACCACAAGGGATGTGAGACTTACTCATTCTCCCACTCACTCTCTACCTTTTTTATTTTTCCCAGCTGCTTTGGTTTTATCTGCTGACCGTGTGAGATCAGACCTGCTTATTCAACCTTTAGAGACGTAAACTGCAGATATGTAGAAAGTAAACTTGCCCAAAGAGTTGTTTTTTTATTGCCATTTCTGTGAACTGAGCTTAGTGCTGAGTGTCAAGCGAGGAGGCATTGAGTCCCATTTTTTCAAAGTCTTTGGTATGACCCGACCGGGAATCGAACCCTGATCTCCCAGTCCCGGGGCGAACACTCTACCACTAGGCCACCGGAGCTGGTAGTTCCTTATTTTAGTCTTTATAGAGTTTGATGAAGGCTTTAAAATACTTTCATATTATTAGCATAATCTTCCCTGCACAAATAATAACAAAAATAACCCCATAAAGTGCTACAAATGCTAAGTTTACCAATTTAAACCACAAATCTTTATGCAAATTGATTTCTTGGGTGGGATTTTGAACATAGCATATTATTCTCAATATTTTTCTCAGAGCTGATGTGACTTCTGACTTCATTACTGCATTTCTATACAAACATGTAGTTCACCACAAGATACCTAAAACCAGTACCAAATGTTTTTCAGGAGATCATTGGATCTATTTGTCAGCTTGCAGAGCTGGACAATATCTCAATATCTCAACAGGACACAAGATGACCCTGTACATCAATATAAATATACAACCTGTAATTTTCTAGCGACACAGATTTTATTTTAAGACATACCGAATGCGCCCTGCTGTTTTACGTCTCACTTCCTGTCTGGCACATGTAATTTCTTTACCTTCATGACAATCCGCTAGCCTGGCCAGCCATACCAATGCTTCCTTATGGGAAGCGATGGGTCTGGTAACGCTCCTATTAAAATAACCCCACCCCCTGAGAACTTGAGCCAATCAGCGCTGAGCAGCGTACGTCACACACCGCGACGCTCAGTTTCTCATAAACAAGGAAGATGGCGTCTGAAGTGGAGCTCGCTGCAGCTCTTTCCTCTGTTCTAAATGACTTGGACATGTCTTTAAAACCACAACAAGAGCTAGCGCTAGAAGCCTTTCTCCTAAAGAAAGATGTTTGCGCTGTGTTACCAACAGACATTTACATGTAGACGCCTCGTGGACTGGCGCTGCCTATTGGAGCTGCCGTGGTGGCCGGCCGCCATCTTAGATGGGTCTCCATTCGCCCCCAGTGCATTCATTTCTACTGAGGAAGGTGCTTACCCAGCTAAAAAACACATATCGTGGTGTCACCTTTACTTGCGCTAATGGAGCAACAAGTAAAAAATGCCGGAAAGCTGGGGTTAACTGCAGTGCAGCTCGGCGTGAACAGTGAGAGGGAGATTGTTAGCAGCGCTCCTTTGATGCCATCTTTGACTAAAGCTAAAAAAAACTACAGCGTCGCGTGATAAGTTGTTATTTCCGCCTTTTTTCGGATTGGTTATTTTTGAGCTGGCTAGTCCCGCCCCTCATGGTGCTCGCTGCCTCTGAGTTTCCACACTCTTCCTCTGTGTAGAATAGACAGAGGGTGAGCCTGACAGGCCAGGCTAACCACATGTGGTGTCCGGAAAATATATACTCCATTCAAAAGCCTTCTGGAGCTCTGCATCTGGATTTGCACCACAGCCGGCGTGAATGTTCTGATTGGACTCAATGATTTTTGATCAATACGGAAGCCGTACGGAAGCTGGACCGCATTCATACCATAGAAATCTAGACCGTCAGTTGCCGAAGCAAAATTATTTTGCTTTGCATGTTGGTCTAGCCACACTCCATTGGAACCTCAGCAGGTCTACCATTGGCCTGAGCAGAACAGTTTTATGGGCCAGTCACAGCACTCTATCAGTTTGGTGGGCGGGATGATGCGATGGAGCGAAACAAGATTGTGACGACTCGTTTGAAATGGCTTTGGCATCAACTTTGGACTATTTAGACTTTTCTATGAGTCAAGAGCAAATACTTAAGTTTATTTAGAAAATGGATGTATTTGCGTCTTCTTTGACAGCGAATGGCGTTTTGCCCTGTTAACCGACATCCGTAGCGGTGAGTACATCACGTTGTTCGTTGTTCAATAGCATGTGGAGACAGTTTTAAAGACAACCATAGATTCCGCCCAAAGACAGAAATCTCCCTATCGATTATAGCCATCCTATATATTCTCATATATACGTAGGATGGCTTGCCAGGCTAATATTAGCTAGCATTAAACGTCAAAAAGGCCATGCTGTCATGTTACGAAGGACCTATTAAAAAAAAAGACCCTTGCAGTAAAAAACGATGAAATACTGTTGATTAGTTCAGCACACTCCTTACAACCAGCTGCTTTAAAAAGAGCTCTGTAGACACAGTTAAAAGGGATGCAGTGGTAATATATTTCTGCAGCAGAAATGTCATCAAACCCCTAAGAAATTGTGTCCATTTAATAAAAAAAATTGCATAATCTTCTTGTAGGACCAAAAATGTTTTTGTACTTTTGCGTCCCCCTGGTAAAACATTAAAAACGTCCCAAATGCTGAAACTGCAGTATGATTAATGACTCAAATTATGTCACCATAAATTAAACATGCGCGGTATATGAGCAGAGGAGCATGGCAATGAAAGCAGAATGCAAGAAAAAAGAAATCTAAGGAATCTGCTGATTATTCACGGCCACGAAAATATTAGCAACCCCTCGTCCAAAGGTAATAAAATATATATACGGTACTGTGTCTTATTATCAGCTGGTGAAGTCTGCGAATCATAGTTGATAAAAACCAATCAGATGAATATTAATGTATCAGGACAGCCGTAGAACTCGAGATGCCAAATCAAAGATAAGAGGAGATCCCATTATTTTGTTGCCTGTGTCATTAATATAAATGCTGTTGCGTTGAGAGAAAAGGGAAGGGAAACAGAGATTGATGGCGTTTGCTCTGCTGGCTCACTCACCAGGTCACTAAGACCCGACTTGCAGAGCGTTGTGTGGATGCGAGAGCCCCAGCCAGACTGTGTACAACAATGCTCCAGCCCATAAATCCATTTAAGAAAAAAGCAAAACAAAACATGACCTTTTGGCTTGCTGGGAGTCTCTGTTTAAACAAATGACATTGCTCCAGCAACACTGTAAGACTGGAACTCGCTTTGCAGGAGTCCGCCTGTCGCTCATGTTTCAATTTGTGCTATCTGAGAAATGCCAAGAGATTTTTTCCCCCACAGACTGATGGAATCATTCAAATGGTGCATTTTTAAAATATCACTTTTTCTCTCTTTAGTTTTTTCTCCACTAGATTTTTTTTTTATGGGAGAGAGGATAGATTTGGAAAGACAGTTTGACGGTTTCATTACTACCAGAGCTTGTGATGGTCTCCAAATGCTGCTTTTCTTTTCTGTCTTTGATCCCAAAGCTCTCGCTACTTAAAGGCCTTTATCTGAACTAGCTACTGTTTCTGGTGACTGTCGTTTTAATGATTTTCATTTATTTGCTAAATTTGACGAAGCGGACTCTGGTGATGAGCTATGTTGTAACCACAGCTATCCTGGGGCACACTGATAGAAGCAAGGTTGCCACACCAGTGTCTTAGTGTCATGACGACTGATACAAAAAGGAGCCTGAGTTTGAATCGTCAACCCACCGATTATGGGCTCGACACACGAGAGGTGGCAAATGACCGCAAATAGCGAAAATCATCGCTATTGCTTTGATAACCTAACACACGGGAGGCGACATGCAGCAGCGGCCGGCAGCTAAAGCCAGCAACACGCCCTGTTCCAGGGCGAATATCGAGTCTTCCTTTGTTTTGATTGGCTGTCAGATTGGAGGGAATTTTGGGTTATTAAAGCAGTTCAGAGTTGAAAAAGCAGTAGAAATGAAGGTTTTGCTAGAGTTATGTCTTACATTTGACTTTACTATATAAAAAAAGAAAAATACATGAATATATATTAACTTTTTCTCCATGTTTGCATGGAGATGTACTGAGAAGCATCCTGTCCACTCATTCGTCAGTTAATGAAACCTCCGCTGATTGGTCCTTGTCTGAGCGACAGCGATGAAAAGTTGAAATTTTCTCAACTTTCTAGGAAAGAGTCGCTGGCTCGCCTGTGCATGACACATAAACAAAATTTCACATGCATGTTTTTGTGTGTTGCTTAGCAGGAGGGAGACCCACGATTATCGCTTTGTCACGCATGTATCATTGAAAATGAATGGAGGAGAGGCAATGTCGCCTCCCGTGTGTCGAGCCCATTATAGGGAAACTCCTAACCCCTAAGCCACCATTTCCCCTGATATTTTTGCTGCTTTAGTGATCCTGTGTCTTCTTGGCTACCCATTCATGTGGCGTCCCACAGGGCTCAGTTTTAGCCCCCCTCACATTTGTCTTGTATTTATTCGTACTTGACTTAGTGATCATGTGTACTCTTCCATTCCCCTCAGACGAGGTGCCCCACAGTGCTCAGTTTTAGAAAATATATTTAGCTTCTTTCATCAGAGGTACTGAAAGTGTTAAAATATTTGTCCTGTTGCTATTTTTTGAAGAAGAAAAAGAAACTTTTGAACTAGACATTTTTTTGTGCATTTTTGTGAAATGCGTGTCTGGTTTTATGAAATACTTTTTTTTAAAAAAAAAACAAAAGTTATTTTATGAGTTGGAATTCATTCATTAGTTATTTAAATATAGTCGAATTAATTGAGAGTTCATTGAACCACTTGTTCTCTTTGTGTTGCATTAAATCTCGATGTGTTGAATCAAATTCACGTTATATAAAAATGGTTTCAGATGCTCACGTTTCCTAAGTGAAACATGCCAACATGTGTATCAAAGCTGTTTATTTTGTTGAGTTGTGCTTCCCTGATGTTTACATCAAGTGTGGAAAAGGGCAACACAACAAAACCTAAGAGCATGGGGTGCAGCACAGCTTGATGCTGTTATAAAAATAATACCTCACACATGCTGTGCTGCTAAAGCCGGATTTATCCCGCTTATATGAGCTATTTTTTTCAAGTCCAATTGTGCAAATGGAGAATATCTCTAAGGAAGATGAGGTTTTAGAAAGAGATTTGTGGGCTAATTTACCATACCCTAAACAAGTAGCATCTGATACCTAAACCTCAACTGTACCAAGGCTTTAGCTCAAGGGGAAATTGAGGTTGACTACCGACTGGAGCGTTCTACTTACCCATACCACAACGCAACTCTCTCACTGGGACAGTCCTGGTTCAGTCAAGGAGCAGAATTCATGGTTCCATCAATTTCAGGAAGTGGTTCAAATTCAGAAGTAGCAAAGCAGCCCCAGTTCATCACACTACCACCACCACTGTGACTGATATGGCCTTTTCCCTAGCGGCTCAACTTGGCATGATTCAACACTCAAAAAACTATTCTTGGCCCTAGTAAACACCGGCTAAAATTTTTATGGAACATTTAACAGAAGTTTATAAAATCCAAACTGTTGTTTATCAAAATGGTTACATTAAAATCAAATGGTCTAGCGTAAATCTAAAGCTGACGGCATGTTGTTTAGTAAACCCTTCTTAATCGAATCTCATTTTTAGGACTTTTAAAGAATTTGCTAGGGGCAGCAAATCCCCAGTCTGTCATTTGTACTTCATTTGGGCTGCAGAAAAAATAAGAAGGAAACTGCATGCACCCAAAAATATTTTTCTGTAAGATTTAACAAAAATGTATAAAATCACATCAAGTCAAATAAACAAACATAAGAAAAGGTTACCTTAAAAACGCATGTTTAATTGATTTTACGTAATAAAATTACATTGTAAATTTACACGTAATTAAATTACATAATGTCTACTTTTTTGGCCAACCCCTTTTTTCAGTGTACACGGTTTGGGTGATTTTTCATTGCAACCAAAAAACGTCTCTAGTGAGTAGGGTGGTGGGATACTGTTGTGGTACTTTTTAAATTTTGGTAATTGCTCTTTAACCTTTTTCAGTTTCTCCCAGAATTACTTTGGAACGTGCTGGAAGCCATGAGACACTATCAGCTTTGACACCTCTCAAAATACTCTTGCTGTGTTGCCCTATGACTTCTTTCATTGACAAACAAGCACGAAAATGTTCGAACATCCTCCTTGGAACACGTTATTAGTTTTGGTGTTTTTGTAAAACACTACTACTCCTACTAAACACATCCTCAGGTCAACCCTGTGATGTAATTAGTGAACGACAACCTAACATTGTGTTTTTGGCCCAGGTCGATACACTTGGAACCACATCCAAGCAGCTACTAAAATAGGGGCGGTAAACACGGACCTGTCACTAGTGGAAAAGCCTGATAACTTTGCTGAGTCAAGCTGCGCTGAGTGAAAAAGGGCTATTTCTGTTTTTGAAATGCAGATGAACCAGATTTAATGGGGTGCACAACTTCCAGAAAGTTCCACTTTGAGATCATCAAAATGGTTTTTGGTAAAAGCCTTTTTGTTCATTTTGGTCAGCAGAGGTTTGGTCTTTTGCACTTGTTGATGCACCTTTTGCCCTCTTATCTCTTTCTTATTGACAAATCTTGACCTCTGACTTTAAGCTTAAACAAGCCAGGCCTTAAGTGCGTTGGATGTTCTGGGTTATTTTTTCTTAGATCTTCTTTGGAATGAAGTGTTGCTTTTTGAAATATTTTAGCCTACCTTGTGTATTAGAAGAGGTGCTGTTATAGTAATTTTGCAGGTCTGCTCTAGTTTATTTTGAAATTTATTTGCAAATCCAAAACATTTAATAAGCTTTGGTTAAACGTCTGATAAAATTTAGGTTTGAAAACCAGTTTATTTTTATATCTTATCGTTTACCTGACATTTTTAAAAATAAAATAAAATAAAATCTCTTTTTGTCAGCAGCAAAAGGGCATAAAATCCATCAATGTGGGTGGTGAAGGGAATTCCAAGAGAGGACTGCTGGAAAACCACCACTGCTAAAGAGAAACATCACAGCTGTATTCAGCAGGTGGCCAGTCGAGTAGAGCAGCTCATTTGCAATAAAGTGCCAAACTGTGGTTCTCCCCAAGGACTCGTCTATGAGCAATACATTAAGTCTAGATTTACCATTTTACAGACCTTTTACCAACTCCCTCCATGCAATTACTGTAATTTGTAATGTAATGTACTTCTGTGCCATCTCTGTGCCTATTTTTTCCAGAATTTGCACAAATTCTAATAGAAGAAAACAATTTAGCCTTTAAAGAAATGCAACAATCTTTGTCTTTTGCTCTACGACATTAAATATCCATTTGTAAAAGGAAAAGGTTACCATGTTGGCATAAATAACATGGTCTTGGAGTCAAGGGCCAGCCATCATTAAATATGTAGGAGATGTCCTTTAGACCTACAATAAATCCATCTCAATGGGTCACAGAAATAGGTGAGCAGAAAAAGTGAATAGGATCAAAAATGCAATTTTTACATTTTTTATTTCATTTTTTTCCACAAGAAATTTAAAAAAAGCTCAAATAAGCTTTAAAGTAAGGCTTGTGTTTTCTAAGTGGTGATAGTTATATTACCCTCATTTAGCTACATTTCATCAGTACTGAGAAAAAAAGAAGAGTAGGGAAAAATAACTGTTGTTCTCATTTAGTTACAGGGAATAAAACAATTAACAGAGCTAGTCACAATTCAGTTTAAATCAGCCAAAATGTGTTGGTTATTTTTTTGAGTGTAGACACTATTTCACCTCATGATTTCCTGTTGGAAAATATTTTTTTGTTTTCTTTTAAATGCTGATAAGATTCTACATGATTCTTTCTCCATCAGGTCTGGTTCCATTTCTCTTCTAGGTGTACTTCCTGTAGATTCTTCATGATGGTATTACAGCAGCATGTCTGTCAGGTGTTTCAGGTTCTAGTCCTTGCTGAGAACCATGTCCTTAATGTACTAATACGACCTGCATCGTTTTAATGCATTATGTGCCTCTTACGCATGTGTTAATAATGCTCCAAATATATCTCCTTACAATGACAGAATACAACTCAGCAGGCAGTGCAGCTCATTATAATTGACTGCAACATGGCACACTCTAAAATACCTCCCTAATGTTTGCTCATAAAGCTAACCTGCAGGGCATCCTCCTGTTGAGATGCTCCTAAAAAACCATAATGGAAGTTTCAGCGCTCCTCTCTTTCTCTGCATATTTCCCCTTGGTTTGAGATTTTGCTGGGGACAGCAGCTCTCGCTCTGTGTAACAGCAGATCGGTAAGGTGCACTGAAACAAGGCTAAAAGCTTAATTAAGCCGTAGCCTGAGAGGCTAATTGATTCAGCTATTAATTCCTTACTCTTTATTAAAACCAGCGTAATTGGCACTTTAACCTTATGTCAAAGAAGACACTTTCATGGTAACATACCCTGCACAAGCTGGTTTAAACACTTTAAATTAGGCTAATAATTCATGCACATGTAAAAATTAATATGTTCAAATGATCACATTTCAAGGTATAGTAGATGAAGGGTTATGAACAGGTAATATCTTACCTGTTGTTGCTAACAAGCTTTGTTTGGAGAAATTGTGATGTTCTGACAGGGTTGATAGGCTGCCGGCTAATCTGTGTAGAAACGATGAACCAATTACTTCCATATCCAGATCCTGCATGAACATAGTTCACCTCAGTTTTGTTGGTTTATCCTGCCAGCGAGGCAGCAGGCAGAGAGCTCTGGAGCAACCAGTGACTCTAGCCTAGCCAACCTAGCTGACAGACGTGATGCTGCCTGTCAAACATAAACACTTTCTTGGCATCACATTGTGTCTTTAAAATTCATGGACATCATATATTAATTCCATAGCACACATCAAACGGGATCAGAAACTAGCTTTTATCAGCCCATAGACTCCCATTCATTTTGTTTTTGAGTAAGGGACCCATGGGCGTGACTTAAGCCACTGACACACTGGAATCGGTTCAACTTTGACTTATTTTTGTTATATGCTATGAAGTACTTGTTCAAAATGTTGTCCTCGTCCACATGTCAGATGTTTTGTTTGCATTCCTGATTCCTGTGTAAATTTTCTGAAAATGCGGTTCACGTGAAGCAGGATAATCATGTCGAGTTTTGACTCAATCATCACCGTCCAACAATCTTAAGGACACCTTAGATCACCATCATGCCTCTAAAGATAATCTTTTCAGATATTCCTGTCAAGCGCTCTGGTCCACATGGAAGGACATTGACTCCATAAGTCATAAGTTGAGGCTATCAAACATGTTGGATTGTCTTGGTCCAATTTTTGAAGACAAACAAGCGTACTGCCTGTTGAATTCTGACATGTTTGTTTAGAGTCACGTTTTATCTCGTGAGATTTCCCGTTTGACCAGGACATTTTTATGTATGGTTCGCATGTAGTTTTCACAGTGTTGCACTTCAGGACTACAACTGTTATATCCTTGTTTTTTTATATCACATGTGGCGTCTTATGTTTGGAAAACTGACAAAAATTATAAACATCCTGCCCTGTAAACAGGGCTTTAGCAAAGTTCTCACTACAATTTAAGGTCCACACATAGCCTGTTTTTTAAAAAAAACGAATATCCGCTCTCCCAAAAAACAGCGTTCACACCACCTTGTTTTTAGAAAAAACTCCATCCACACGTAACTGCATAAGTGCATTGTTAAGCACGTTCATAGGCATGCCAGACCTGTAGGTGGCAGTAGTTCCCCCGAATCCTATCCATTTAGTCTTCCTGCTCAACTTTAACAAAACATAAAAAATCGCGCCTAGCTCGATTGTGTGGACTGATAAGGAGGTAGAATTGCTCTGAAATGTAGTTTTGGAGTACAAAGTCAACAAGCGTCAAAAAGCGCTTGGACGATTCATAACGCGAGCACAGCTCTGAGGGCATCCATGTTGTAGCGTAAACACAGGTCGCACATGGGCGGTCAGCATTTTTGTCGCAGACAGTGACTTTGTGAAACCTAAAACTCCGGTTATTTCTGTCCACACAGAAACGCTGAAAACGGAGAAAACGCAAATCTTCATTTTGGCCGAAATTTTTAAAAAGATTAATTTTTATTGCGTAAATCTGCGTTTTTGCATGGATGACAGGCCGAATCGTAAAAAATATCTTTTTTGGGAGCTACCTGGCTACGTGTGGACAGGGCCTAAACGCTGTACTATGGACCTTGCTGTTTGCACTCCTTGGACGAAAAACGCAATATATTCATAGAAATACCTAAGTCTACGTAGTAGTCTAGTTTTTTTTTGTTCTTTCTAGGACTATTTGTTTTTCTTTTACTACCAGATCTAAACCAAAATGCACAAGCAACAGTGGATATTTTATCTGACAAAGTTTACGGTAGTACTCCAAGGGAAGGCATAGGAAGTGGTGTCTACATTTGAAATTCTTCAATATTAAAATATTTCACACATATTTTATTCTATTTTCTTGGGTTCAGAAGTTGAATCGTTTCTGTAATATTTTGCGTTCATGCCAGAGTCAACAGTCAACCACATTTTTAGCACTTTGGTTTGTTAGGATATGGCAGAATATTATAGGTTTTGTTTCATTCATCAAGTGGAGAAAAATAGCAAAGAAAATATGAAAGCATCTGGTAATATTTCAGTGCACCAATGTGCTAAATAACCCGACATAAGAAAGGATCAGGCTGCGATAAAAATGCTTTATGATAGTGTCATTGCGACAAAAACACACAGATACCAGAGCTGGGCTCAGAGAGAAGCAGAGAGCCTCAGGTTAGTTTGATCTCTTATCTGTGTTAAAAAATATGGAACCCTTTCACATTTAGAAGAGTGGAACGGTAAAAATGGCAGCCTTTGTGTTGTTCCGAGTTGTGTTGGAAGTTATGGAATGTCTATTCTTAGTCTTTTCACTGTTTGCATTCCCAGAGAGAGGTGGAGGGATCAGAGTCGAGGCAGGAAGCTCGAGAATTTCAAATGACAGCACGCAGGACAGCAACAGACTGAATGATAATGCATCTATTCAAGCCGTGTTTCCCCGAATATTTGCTTTCTAGAGCCCCCCCTTACATTTATTACCCTATTCAACATTCAAATCAGAATCCAACTTTTTTTAACAAACATGTGGTTCACACCCTTGGGGCTGACTTACTTCAATGTCACAGCTTGTAGTTCTGTGAAGTCGTCTGAATGGCAACGTAGGTGAGAACCTTGAGGCAAAGGAGATTCAGATCAGTTTTGTTATGAGGATTTAGGTAGCCTCTACTTCTCTTTCCTTATCTTACTGTCCTTCAAGCGAACTTGGTTGCTGAAATAATGAAGTGATTTATAATGCTAATTTTTGTCAGTTTTCCAAACATAAGACTCCACATGTGATGATAAAAAAACAAGGATATAACAGTTGTAGTCCTAATGTGCAACACTGTGAAAACTACACTCGAACCATACATAAAAATGTCCTGGTCATACAGGAAATCTCACGAGATAAAACAAACGACATCTAAACAAACATGGATACATGTCAGAATTCAACAGGCAGTACGCTTGTTTGTCTTCAAAAATTGGACCAAGACAATCCAACATGTTTGATAGCCTCAACTTATGACTTATGGAGTGATTTCCAATGTCCTTCCATGTGGACCAGAGCGCTTGACAGGAATATCTGAAATAGTGATTTATAATGCTAAACTACGGAACAGATTGGCCATTTCCAAAAAGAAATGGTTCTAGTTTGGTGTTGGTTCCATAACGATTGCTTAGTTGGTTCTTTGTTGTTTAAAATTATTTGATCATTATTTGATTATTATACCAAAGTCAATTCAAGGTCAAGGTCAATTTTATTTATAAAGCACGCTTATTGTTGCTCACGCAACCAAAAGTGCTGTACATACACATTCATGATGAACATGCCAACACAATAATAGACTAAAAACATAAAACAGCAAGTTAAAAGAAGAAAAACAAAAATAAAACAACACATAAAACAGTTTAATAAAAGATCCATAAGAGAATAAAAATTAACCAACATTAAAAGCCAGGTCAAAGAAATGCGTTTTGAGTAGTGCCTTAAAAGCATCCAAACTCTGAGATGACCTGAGCTGCAGAGGAAGGTTATTCCAAAGCTTTGGACCGGCCACAGAAAATGCTCTATCACCTCGTGTCTTAAGGCGAGCATTTGGAATCGACAACAAAGACTGGGAACCTGACCTCAGGTTCCTGGCAGGAGAGTAAGGTGGGGCCAGACCATGAAGAGATTTAAAAACAAAGAGCAGTAGTTTGAATTGAATCCTATGCTGAACCGGTAACCAGTGGATGGAAGCAAGCACTGGGGTGATATAATCACGCTTCCTAGTACCTGTTAAAAGATGAGCTGCTGCATTTTGCACCAAATTCAGATGATTTAGAGACAAGTGGTCAAGGCCATAATAAAGGGAATTGCAGTAGTCCAGCCGACAAGAGACAAACAAATGAATAACCTGTTCAAAGACAGCCATCGGCAAGTATTGTTTGACTCTTGCCAGTTGCCTCAGATGATAAAAACCAGACTGGACCACTGCACTTACCTGCCCGTCATATTTAAATGAACCATCCATAAAAAAGCCAAAGTTTTTCACATAAGGTTTTATAAAATCAGAAAACGGACCAAGGGGACTTACGACGCCCCTTAAAGGCAGGGTCCGTAAGTTGATGTTATCAGAGCAAGGAGGGGGAGATTTTAAAATTCGAAAGGCTGTTACTCTCCTTCCTGAATGAGCTAAAAGCCACGCCTCCTAATGTGCACATGCAGGGAAAGCCGAGTCAAGAGAGAGAACATCGGAAATGCAGTGCTATTGGTCAACGTGGTAGGCTTGCAGAAATGATTAGTTTAGCTGTAAAGAAAGGGGATGGACTTAGGAGAAAAATAAAATATGAAAGATGACTTACATTTTCTCATAGAACAGGGTCAGATGATCACATTTAAGCATTTTTAAAGTTATTTTAACAATTCCAACTTACGTACCCTGCCTTTAACTGGTCTTCACAAACAAAAACCACAACCTCGGTCTTCAAGTCATTCAGTTTCATGAAGTTAATTGACATCCACTGTTTAACATCTTCCAAACAGGTCATTAGAGAAGCAGATGAATTTGGAGTTAGTAATAAATCTGAAGGTCATCTGCAAAACAATGAAAAGTAATGTTGCGTTTGGCAAAGATGGAGGCAAGGGGCAAAATATATAGAGAAAAAAGTGCAGGCCCCAGAATGGAACCCTGAGGAACCCCACTATCAACAGGTGCCACTTGAGATTTAAACTTTCCCAAATGCACAGAAAAAGATCTGTCCTGTAGATAAGACTGAAACCATTTTTCAAGACTAGCAATCTTAGCTAGAGCCTTTTAAACACACTGGGGAGTTTCTTTTTTATTTACTGCCTTTCTGTTTAGGTCATGATAACTTACACTTGGATCAACACTTCTTAGTACTGGGACACCACCAGGATTAGGTTTTCCTCCATCTTTGTGGATTTGATGTAAGAACCTGTCTGTGATTGCATGTGCAGAGTTATCGTTGTGCACTGTCCAAGTTGCAAGACATGCCAGGGTTAGGGTCAATGCCAGATTCTGCCTTTCCCTAACCCTAGGGAAACGCTAACCCTAAGCAACCAATACACAATAATTGCTTAGGACACGTCACCTATGAGCAAGAGTGATAACTATCACAAAAATGGCTAAAATTAAGACTTTACTTAACTTTATATGGATTAAGGTCAAGTTTGACTAAAGAACAGCCACACACATTGACTGTATAAATAATGGACAAACCCTCTGCGCCATCACCTGTAGGGTTCTGAAGAGCTAAATTGAAACTCAGTGGGCTGCTCCTACCTCCGCCATTTTGGCTGCATCCTGCCTCTTGTCACTCCTGGAAAATGCAAAAATGGGCAAAGAGGTGGAGCTGAGAGTGGGGCTGTGACGGTGGGGGCAGATGATTGACACCCTTCAAATTCTGAGCCAATGTAGCTATGAGCTAACTGAGCTAATGGATGTTGGCAGGCACTTTTAGCCAGAAAAACGTGGTTGAGTGACTCTTCTACCATCTGCCTTCTACACTGTAACGTTTTCACGTGAATTCGAGGTTGAGCCCTTCCCTGGAGCAAGCAAGAGGCAAGCCGCTAGTGCTAGCTCTGACGGCTCATCTGCTAACTATCAATTAAAAGGACACTATTCATTAAAGGACAAGTATTCATTATTTCAAGCTTTAATTACACCTAAATGGATGAGTTACAAAAAAATGTACCCCCCTCAGAGTTGTCATGATGGTAAACCTGACCTATTAAACCTAAAATGTTTTCTTGAACCAGGCTGTAAACATGTTCATTTCTGCTGTGAAGGTGGCCTTTTTAACATGGGAGTCAATGGGAATTTGCTCCTTTCTGGAGCCAGCCCCAGGTGCAACAAAAATAACTCTTGTTGCTCTATTGCTGCAAATCTCAGTAGAAGGATTGGATTCTGCTCGACTTTTTTCCCTCGGCAAAAAATCAGTTCAATAATCCTGCCTCAAACTGACCGACTAAAATAATGAACAAAAATATGAATCACAAGTTTGAAATGGGCGTTTCCACTGTTGTACTTCATTATCAGTCTACAGCTCAGTAATGGTTAGGAATTCAATAGATGAAAAAGTGCAATTATACGAGGTTTAGCTCAGCTCAGGCACCTCTGAGGTGCAGCTGACCCTGACAGCTTACACTCGTAATCCCTGCTTGTTGTCGTGTTGACTTGTGATGCTGGATCAAAGGTACAACACAGTAATAAAAAACAGAAGAAATAACCGTAAAACTGGAGAAAGGTACAAGGTCTGTGTAGAAACGGTGGCTTCTTTATTACTAAGAGTCACTTTAGTTTGCAGGAATGGATGAAAGAACTGCTGTTTTAATTTGACATAGAGAGTCAAAGTGATTTGCTTCTAATTTAAACATATTTGATCGATCCATCTTTGCATTGATTTTACCTTGAGTTCTTTGCCATTTGTCCATATGCTCCCCTAACACTAAATAATGTAAATTGACAGGTTTTGACATTTAATACCAGTCAATTATGACACGTTCTTGCAGGAGGCAAAGACATGCAGCAAACGCACGTCACATCAAATTAAACCTGATCGAATCAGATGAAGCCAATGTGGAACAGTGACACAATCGTCCCTTCAATTATGCCTTTGTGAGGATTCAAAAATATATATAAAAGGAGAATTTTCAACATAAAAACATCTTTCTCAAAAGTACGTATATGGACCCAATGTTTTATTTTTAATTTCTAATTATTCGAGACTGACAAAAGAGCACAGTATTATTCAGTGATGTAAAAGAAAAGTTTAGAAGTCTGTTAAACAATAAATGACTTTATAAAGACAATTTTTTATATATATTAATCTTTTAGTCTGCCACAATAATGTAATGAATTTAAATAAAAATACATCAAAATGAGGGCTTTTCTCAGCCATTAGTAGGTGAGATTAAAAAAGAGATTAATTAGATTAATTAATTACAGGTCATAATTAATTAATCTAAAAAAAGTAATCTCATTACAGCACTAATTACTTGTGTCAGATTCGAGTTATTTCTGTGACCATTATGGGTTTGACCAAAGGGTACCAACATTTTTCTCCACGTCTGTACTGTAGATCCTATCTACTGTGACAGCACCACAAAATAAGTAATTTGTGGTAATGGTTGTTAGTAAACCAACAAAGTATCGATATGTTTACATCCAAAAGCAGTTTTACCAAAGACGTAACACTAAACACTTTCCTGCTTCTCTGTCCTACTGGTTGAAAGTGGAATTACAACTGTCGTAAACAACCCTACCACAGCCTACTGTAGCTAGAGCTAACAGCGAGCTAACACTAGCATGAGCCAACTAATACTAAAATAAACCACAAAGTAAAAAGAGCCACACTGTTGGATAAAAATACGATTACTTACAAGTCCAGTAGCAACAAAGCCAGGTCACCATCAGTCTGTGATTTTGTAGCCTCCTTTAGCTCCCTGAAACGAGTGTAGGCCGCGTCGATGCTCACTCTGGTTTTAGCTCTTAGCTTCGCCTCAAAAGACATTACTCTGTTCCTTTTACTTCCATGCTCCACCATGATACCAACAAAAAAACAAACTTCTTCTTTTTCTGCTTTTTATTGATGGTCGGTAAGCCGAAAAAGCTAACTGCTAGCCTTTATATTAGCTATCGGCAGAGTAAAACCAGCTAGCAGCCGTAAAGCAGGAAGAGAGCTCCCCTATAGGGCACCTACCCATCCCTAAAACTGTTAAGTGCGGTTTTAGGTCAAGTTGGTCAAGTTTCTTCCTACAGAATCACTGAAACCCACTTTTAAACAAATTGCTTAAAGTGGTAAAACTGTTTAGTGTTATTTTAAAGAAACACCATTTTTTTTGTAATGGCAGTGGTTTTAAAACCTTCAAAGTGTTTCCCCAGTCCCTAATGAAACGGCCAAGGCTCTTTTACATTTAATCCATGTTAAATGGTGCTTTAATAGTTCATGCTTCCATTTAAAATGGCCTTTTAGGGAGCCCTTACACCACAGAGATGAGGCCAGGACAGTGAGGCAGCATCGTTTTTAAAAGAAATCGTTTTTCCAGCACAGACTCCCGTTGGCTTGTGTTCAAAGAGACGGAGAGACTTCAGACTCCAAACGCTCCCCTGAGTGGAAACGCAGCTTCCTCACCCCTCGCTGCCATCCCTTTTGTTTCCCTCTTTTCCATTTCACGTCTCACTCTATCATTTCCCTCTTTCACCTGTTTTTGTTCTTTTCGTCATTTTTAATCCTTTTAGAGCACTCTGTAAGGTTAAGATGGAGCTGTCAAGATAATGTGTTTAAATCAAAAGTTTTACATGTTTCTTCCATTATGACTTGTTTTAAATGGGGATTTTCAGCTTTGCATCACTTGTCAAGTAGCAGCATAGTGAATAAATGGGTTGGGGAATGTGTTTTTAACTTGTTTTCATCTGATGGGATACAGTTGGACTTTTAGAATCAGTACACCAAATTCAAACAAGTCAAATATGTCATGCTTTTATTATGTTTGCTTTGACAAATTACTTATTTTTTATGTGCAAAGATGAAGGTTAATTTTACGTCCCATAAATTATCCTTCTGACACCCCAAGTTTTTGTTGGTGTTAAATTTTGCCAAAGTTAATTCACATTTCTCAGAAAAATTAGAGAAAAAAATCATTTTGATAATTAAATGAAACAATAAATCACTTAAAATAAAATCTAAAAATCTATAAATTATTAATTGTCTCCAAATAATAAACACGGGTCTAAGTTGAAGAGAATAAATTATTGTGGAAGAAGCCATTGTCCTGTTATTAGGGTGCAGGGTTTCAGGACGTTAAACATTTAAAGGTACAATAAGGACGAATTTTACTGTAAAATAATCACAAAACAGTCTAATATCTCAATCATGCTGGAAGGAAGGTTATACTGAAACAGATTTATTCTCAGCCAGCTGGAGGGTTGTCAGTTTTTCTCCTTTGAAAAAGGACAAAGAGGGACGTAGTCCTTGTTTACCATCCGTCCTGCCTCCATACGTCCTGGTTCCAATCATATTTGATTCCATGGGTTTGCCAAGTTTGCATTGTCATTTGTAATTCAACACCAGCTGGCAAAAAGTACTAAAGTTATGGAAGCCAGTAAAACGAGCGGCTCAGAAGTTATTTCTTGTACCCCTAGTTTTTGTTTTATTCTAATATCGGGTGAGGAATGCTAGAGGCTAACGTTGCTAATGTTGAAATAACAATGCTAATGTAAATTAGAAACAAATAGTTGACTCTAAAAATATCTCAGCTACTTTTTCAAATACCAGCAACTACATATTACGGTAAAATGTATTTATCTACTTATCAACTTTCTGTGTTTGACTCTTCTTTGTCGTCATCTAGAATTTTTTGGCGCTGATCCGTAGCTGGCAACAGTTGCTCCGAGTGGTCTTGTGTGTTTTGAAACATGGACTGCAGTACCCAAATTGGACCACAGGATGGCATTCTTACTTTATCCATCTTTAAGAAAAGACTGAGGTCTTAAATGGATAAGTATATTTCACTCTAATTGGGAAAAAAATCTAGACTAAAAGTAGGAATTAAAGGAACACTTGGCAGTTTTGGCTTGCTTTTAGCATCCCCTAGTGTTCGTTAGCGAAAGCGAAAGTAAAACTTATCTTCTCGCTGTGCGTTCCTCTTTTTAACACCTTACTCTAACTGCTGAAATGTCTCCTCAGCCTTCATTAGTGTCTACAGGAGCGGTTCGTTACTAAGGGCTCGACACACAGGAGGCGACAAACGACCATGATCAGCAAAACTCATCGCTATCGCTTTTATAACCTGACACACGGGAGGCGACAAGTGACAGCAGCCAGTGGCAGCAGCAAAAGCCAGCGACACCTCTGTTCCAGGATGAACAGCGAGTCTTCCGTTGTTTTTTTATTGGCCGTCAGATTAGAGGGAATTTTGGGTTATTAAAGCAGTTCAGAGTTGAAAAAGCGGTAGATATGAAGTCTCACAAGGTTTTGCTGGAGTTAAGTGAAGTCTTGTAAAGCTCTGGGACATCAGACACGGCAAGTATTAACTTTTCCTCCATGTTTGCCCGGAGATGTACTGAGAAGCATCCTGTCTGCTCATTGGTCAGTCAATGAAACCTCCGCTGATTGGCCCTTGTCCGAGGGACAGCGATGAAAAGTTGAAAATTTTTCAACTTTCTGGGATCGCGTTGCTGGCTCAAGTGTGCACGACACATGCACGAGCGCAACATTTCATATGCACGTTTTTCGCGTTTCGCTTAGCAGGAGGGAGACCCGCGATTATCGCTCTGTCGCGCTTGTCTCATTGGATAGGCGATGTTGCGTCCCATGTGTCGAGCCCATTAATCAAACAAATCAGCTGTGTTCACGATCTAAAACATGCAGGAAACATGCTGGAAGCAGACTGCAGCACCAGGCATGTCAGCTCCATTTTAGTAAGTCCAGCAGGGAGCAGTCTGCCACTCTGAAGTTGCAAGTGCGGTATTCTGGCCACAGAGGACGGTGGGGGTCTGAGTGACATTTCATTAACCCTGTAAAGGGTCATTTTAGAACATACTGGCTCAAGAAAATGATTTAAAAACATGAAAAAGTTGCACAGTATGGCTTTAAAAACTATTGAAATACAGATGACGTGCAACAAAGAGGTGATAATGCTGAGCATAATGAAACATCAAAATACAAAAAGCAAGACCTGAGCATAACTAAAGGTTCTCCCCAAGCTAATGTTTTCTTTGAAATTGCACTTTTAAAGTTTAAAAAGGACAAAGTTGGGATAAAAACTAAACAAATGCAAACAAATTGGTAAAAACTAGGGATGCAACGATACCACTTTTTTCCAAACCGATACGATACCGATACTTGGATCTGAGTACTCGCCGATACCGATACTTGTACCACACACAAAAATGCAATGAATTGGAATACAGGCTTTTTTGGGAAACATGAACAGCAGGTTCTTTTTGATGAAAATAGTCATCTCTGCATTTTCAGGTGTGAGCCTGTTTCTGCTTTCATTCACAATGTTTGAAACAGCTCAATATAGAAAACTACAACAGAAATGACAAGTCCCAGTGAAGCCACTTTCAGGCAACTGGTATCGGTACCTGGTATCGGTTAGCTTTTTTCTGGTATCGGTATCGGCCCGATACCGATACCAGTATCGGTATCGGTGCATCCCTAGTAAAAACTGTCTCAATGTAGTCCAAAGTTCAAAACAGAGAACCAATGTGGGCATGTGTGGAGCAAGCTAATTCAAATCTGAGGTTTGAATGAATTCAGAAGGCAGCTGAGGCTCAGTTAGAAGCATGGCTGACTATCAGTCAGAACGTTGATGGTAATTGCCCTCGGGCAAGACACTGAATACCATGCAGCCCATGATTTACAAGTTGGTTTGGTGATGAGTGAATGTGATTTGTGCCATGCACTATTAGTTGTTGGTAAGACTAGAGCAGCAAGGTCTCAATCCAATTCCTTCGAATTTGTAGTGGACTTATCAGGTCTAGATGGAAACATTTTAAGAAATTGCCTTGTTCACAAAACAAGACTTTGAGAAGTTTCAAAGAGGTGGCTAATCCAATCCATCACTTACTTCATACTACCCTTACGGCCCTCTCATCTTGATTCAATAACTCCTATGATGTCAGAACTTTAGTCATCCATGTACGGAAAGTAAATCTTCTGAAAGAGGTTGTTTCAAATGTGACATAAAAACCGTTATTTACCTTTTAAGATGCCCTTGGGCACACCTGCCCACTTAAAGAATTAGCGAACCTAATGGTCCAATTAGATGCAACCACATCAACTATCTTGCGGTTTCAGAAACCACTCGCATCCTCAATTAGGTTCAAGGACGTAGAGCAGATTAGTCTTCATATGGGGGGTAATGTTGACAGGAGGTTATACTACTAAGAGCTTTTAGGGTATCCATTCTTTATGAACACTTTAACCATTGAGACTAAACTCAAGAGAGTAATCTTGCATTCTCAATTAAATCTTCGTAGACTTTTCCCCCAGAAACACTCTCATTCCCAAAAGAACAAACTAATTAGATGTTTGTTAAAAAGTTTAGCAGTCCCTGTTTGAGTTGAGGGGTCATTCGGTGTGAGCTATGGCAAGCATCCTTTGCCGAGGAAGAACAGAAGCTCTCACTTCTTCAACGTAACAAATTTCCTCACTATGGGGCTCGCTGGAGGGAAGACATCAAAGGAGGACAATGTGCTAATGTGGAACTGAATGCACCCCCTGATTTTTGCAGTTGGTGGGTTGAGAGTCAAGATAAGAGACGGGGTTGAGTGCATGCAGGCAGCAGGGAAAAAGAGCAGTGCACAACCTGGCAATCGAGGGCATTCGTCTTCATGTGTAAGGAGTCATTCTGGGAAATGAATCGAGTAAAGATTTGGACTCTAATGAGATGGCTTTTTAATCTAGTAACCTTCAACGTGATCCTCGAGAGCCAAACAAATTTCCCTTTTAAATAGATCTTACTGTTAATTACAGTCACATTTAAATTGAATACGGCTCTGAATGACAATGCGACGGATTCGATAGGGCGAATAAGTCAATAGAAAAGACTTTGAAAAGCTGGAGGTGGTAGAGAGATCAACCTTCAAAGAAAGATTAAATATTACTGCGTGAAAACGTTGCGTAACCGTATCCAGGACGTGTTACTTTTTGACTTTCAAAACTTTCAAAAATAGACCAAAACTGGATCTCTGTGCAAAACTCAAGTTACGGTGTGTTTGAGTGGTCTTTATTTCAGGGAGAATAAAAAAGCTCAACACCTGCATTTCCCTTCAAACTACCAAGCACCAAAATGCAGAGTAGTTGTGTTTCAGCGGCTCGTTAAAGTTGCCATTAAAAGCGAGCTGCAGCCGAAAGAGTTACTGGTGCTGATCAGAGCCTCGGAGTGGATGCTGAGGAATCGATTGTCAAGCACCTTCTCATCAGTGAAAGCCCTGCAGAGGCACAGCAGGTTAACAGCTGCTCATCTCACCACTGGAACAGGATGGAACGGAGACAGAAACGAGCCCAATTTGACACCTAGAGGAGCATCCATTACTAAGTATTGCTTCCATTGTTCAGCAGAGATTGGTTTGTTTGATAGAATGATTTTACATGTCCCTGATTTGCTTGCAACTGGTGGTTTTATCGCCTCACGTGTTTCCCAACACAAACTCCACTTAGTTCAGAGTAAAACAGCTGCTCTGAACACAAAATACAGCTGACAGTTACTGAGATAATTGCACCAATGATCCAATTGTACCACAGCGTATTAGCGTTGACTGTTGATAGACTTACGTATAAAGCTAATTTACTTCAGCAGGCTCCCTGCAGGCTTTCCTCCCATTTAACGCTCCCCTGTGAGTGTGCATGCGAGGGCATGCATATATTACATCTCTCTTTGTGTGTGACTGGCTACACAATTTGCTACCTTTATAATTCATCACTTTCAGGTAAGAACTTGTTAAGTCCCAGACAAGGTAAAGCCCCAAAGTCCTGAGTCATGGTGGCGATGGTAGAAGCAGAAAAAGTCAACTAGTGATGCTAAAGAGTGATGCATAAACCCTGGGCTACCCAAGTGGTGCCTCTCCGTGGAAGTGTGTGGTTTTACTGGGCAGCTCCCAGAGGGGAGTCTGTCTTTGCCCTTGTCTACCCTCTGCAACTGCACGCCAAAGCTGTCACAACAAATATATGTTGTACGAGTCACGTTGTCCCGCCTAAATAAAGAGTACAATCTTGTTATTACATAAGGATTATGCAGTAATGACCCGAACAGATGGGGTCATCTGAGATTATGATGTATACATCTGCGCTTCGTACCATAGCTTGTATTGACAGGTTTGTTTGATAAGGACAATCTCTACCTAAATTGGAATTATTTCACATCATAATTAAAAGGGAGCGAACTCTTCAAGAAGTGCAAGATGTGTATAAAATTTCTGTTTACATGGACGTCTAAAGGCAGGGGTCGTCTTCAACACAGCACGCCTAGGGAAAGTGCTTCACTTCAAGTGCACATCAGCACATTGCACTCAGAACCTCTAGGCTCTGCAGCAGGGAGACCCCATTGGTGTTCGCAGCATGTTTTTGATGGCCGGATCTAAAGTTCAGCTGATTTGGCCCCGTAAGTGGCTATTGGTGATCTAAAGAGGGCCCTCGGCCTTGAATTTCATCGTTGAAAACCCTTGACATAATAAGCTTCAACAACTCACTAACAATAGTTTTCCATCATGTCCAAGTCACATGTATAATTAAAGGGTCAAGGCATTATGATGTTGGAATCTGATTTTCTAAACTGATTAAAATCATAGCCAAACTGGCTTTTTATTAAGGTACATTTTATTTTTTGGACAGTAGGAAAACCTTACATGTTATTATATGAAATGCTAAAAAATTGACAATGCGTACATAAAACAAATGCAGGAATGAAAAGTATTAATATTTAGGTAGTATATGACAAGAAAATCAGTGTACCTCCACTGATTTAATCAAATGACCTCTTAAATAAATTTTCTAACTTTAAATCGTAATGCCTACCAATTACCATTTAAATGGTCCAATTCTGCAGCTAATTGGGTTTAGCAAATACTAATTTCTTGGTGTACATCTACTGATTAATTGGTCTACCATCTACCAAGAAAATGACTTACCGCTATTTATTAACAGAGCTGCCTCTACTGATTAATCGATCTGCCCCTTAATTAAAGGTGTGGATAATTTAAAAATCTAATTTTAAATGAATTTTTCTGATTATAATCGGTCACTCTGAGTTCTTCATGCAGGCTGACCATGAAAATAGTCTCCTACACCTATCTCCTGCAGTAGCCTCTGGTATAAAATACATGATAAAACACTAGGATTAAAAAATCCTGACACATCTACGTCACACTGTCGCTTAACATTCATGGACTCACCCATCTTGACTCACAACGGGGAAGGCTGCTGTTGGTTTAGCGTCCAGGAAACAGCAGAGAACGTCTCGGCTATTAGAAGCTAACCGTTAGCATTAGCAACTCCACCACACAACATAACTCCTCCAGGCTTGTATTTGTGGAGATAAAACATCAACGTTGCAACGCAAATGGAGTCAGTGGTAGAGTCACGTTGGTTTTAGCCAATCAGAGGCAAGTTGCCTAGATATCAGGATATAAGACTCCAAATCCTGCCGTCTGAAATGTGGCTTACTTCCAATTCCTGAAACAGGTGAACTGGTGCTTTTTTCCCCAGAGTATGATTTACAAGTCTTTAAAGAAACACTCCGCAACTTTTACACCTTAAAATTATCCTTTTTTTTGGTAAAGTTTTGGCGTCATACTATCATCTATTATGTTAATTTTCGTACCTGTGATAGTGTTGGGGGGGTCCGGGGTCCCATGTCTGTTTACCACACTACAGTTTTTGAGCTCGGGTCACTACCGGAAGTACAGACTGGGCGTTGCTTTACGGCAGAATATGGAAAGCCAAAGGGATAAAAAAAGCGTTTATCCACGCCAAAATGCGTGTCTTGAACATGCATTTTGACACCAAAGGGGGCAAAAACTCGCATGTTCTAAAAGCGAGCATTATGTCCGCCAAAACGTGCGTCTTGAATGAGCATTTTTGCGGAAATAACACGTTTAGAAGGCGCAATTTTTTTATCCTTTTGGCTTGCCATAATTGTATAACGTAGACTCGCTGTTTAGCAATGGCAGATTCACAAAAGAAAGCTAGAAATCCCTTAGAGGAATCTAGGAAAAGAAAAGAAGAACGTGATAGAGCAAGAGCAAAGACCAGAGTTATTATTGGGCCGTCTTTTCCTCGCTGGAGAGCTCTTTTAGAAAGAAAGGCATGATCTACGGACTCTAACCTAGCCATGCTGCTAATGGCTAGGTAAGTAATAAATTATTTCACCATGGTTATTGTGTTTGGTCGGGCATAAAGTTGTTATACAGTCCTGATTAAACTATTTATTCAATGTGTGGAGGTGGAAAAGTTTGTTTTCGTTGTTTTGCCTGTGATTAGGAATGTAAACATGCCTCTTATGCCCGCGAGAGAGATTTGATTTTACAACAGTGACGTGACGCAGCAAGCCTTGAGAGGGCGACAGAGAGCATATATCCGCAAAGTTCAGGAATGGGGCTTTAATTCCTACTAGAGACCACTGCAAATGTATTGATAAAACAAGTGAACCACATCTTTTTAAGTTTTCCATTTCCAACCACTTCACTGGTCAACCTTACTGATGAATTGGTCAACTTTTATCATTTAACTGGTTTACCTCTACTGATTAATCAGTCTACTTAATTACCATTAAATTTTTATACAGCTACTGATGAACTGGTCTGCCTTTTACCAAATAATCACTATACCTTTACTGTTTCATCTGTTTCCCTTTTACCAATTAATTAGCTCACTAATAACCAATTAAATGGACAATCTCAACCATTTGTAAAACAATAAACTAATGCTTATTTAAAGAAGAATTATAGTTGGAAAAGTATATTGGTCAAATAGGAAAAAACAGTGAAATAAAAAGAAAGAGTGATGTATGGTGATGTCATCCTCAGTAATGAGGGCGTCGCACCAGTCTGTCATGGTGAAGAATGAGCTGAGCCAAAAAGCAAAGCTCTTGATTTACTGGTCAATCTATGTTCCAACCTTCATCTAAAGTCAAGAGATTTGGATTGTGACATAAAAATCAAGATCCTGGACTGAAGTGACTGAAATGACCTTTTTCTGTAGGGTGGTAGGCTCAATGGCACCAGCCATAGCAAAACCCACGTTGGTCTACTTCTACATGTAGGTTTTTTTAGGGTGTTAGACAAAGTGAAAGGAAGCTAACCAACATACACATATTTAACCTTCAAATTATATCTAGAAATAAAATACTAAATCTTCCCATTACCAACCAGTCTAGAATGGCACCAGCAGTAGTGGTAATGATTTATTCTATTTCTGCTCTGATTACATTTGTCGGTGGACTGATTATAGTGGGATGCTGAAATTCATGGTAAAACTTCTACTGTTTACTTCTTCCCCTGCACCAACATAGTAGTCTACCTAAAGCGAACACAAAATAATAAAAGATTTATTTCTTTATACTCTGAAAAGTTGGCCAGAGTTAGAGTGGTCCTGACTTTTCTTTTTTTAAAACTCCATTAGTGCTGGTTTTCTGTGCACGTATTGCTTCCAAATGTCACTTGTTAATCACCGTCTCTAGAGTGTTTATTTTATTCTGATGGCGTCCTGAATAGTAATGGATGCCATTATGATCCATGAGTACTTTGTTTGGTTCTGCACAGGTTTGTTTAATGCTGTCACAAGCCACCCACCCTTGAAGCAAGTTTATTTAGTTATGTTTTATCAGTTTGAATCTCTTTTGACATCTCTCTATTAAATTTCTTAAATTGTAAGGGTTTTACTAATTATGATGTCACTTTGAATAGCATTTGGTCTGATGGGGTTGTATTAACTGTAGTTGTATTCACTTTCAAGGTCCAGTAATGTCAAATTAATTTTTAAATTCGCCACAAATGAGTGAATAGTTGGTTCCTTTCTCAGAATATGTCAACAAACGTTTGAATAATCCTGTTAAGTGATGTGGAAATAAGTATTATGAAGTCTTGAACACACAAATACACATTGGCTTGTCACATCTATCACAGTCTGCAAGTTCATGGCAGAAATTCTATGTATTCATGCATTTAGATGTGATGAAGAAAACTTGCTAAAGTTTAAAATTAAGCATCAGAATCTTACTTTGAACGTGACATGAATGTTGATGCAGGACAGGCTGGTTTGAGTATTTTAAAAATATACTGGGATTTTCACCCACAACCTATGGTTTGCAGAGAATGGTCTGAAAAAGAAAAAAGCAGCAGTTGTTTATATCAAATGTCAAAGGGAAATGACGTGACTTGTTTGGAAGACAGCAGTAGCCTAAAGGGACACTAGTCAGTTTTGGCCTATTTTTTTAGCACCCCCTAGTGTTCATTGGTGAAAGCGAAAGTAAAACTTATCTCTCGCTGTGTGTTCGTCTTTTTAACACCTTAATCAAACTGCTGAAATGTCTCCTCAGCGTTCGTTAGTGTCTACAGGAGCGGTTCATCACTAAAATAAAACAAATCAGCTGTGTTCATGATCTAAAACATGCAGGAAACATACTGGAAGCAGACTGCAGAGCCAGGTAGGTCAAGCTCAATTTTTTCTAAGTCCCAACAGACCGGACCGGCAACTGTGAAGTTGCAAGTGGAATATTCTGGCCACAGGGGGCGACAGGGACTGGGTGGCCTTTCATTAACACTGTAAAGGGTCGTTTTAGCACATGCTGGCTCAAGAACATGATTTAAAAATTTGCAAACTGTCCCTTTAAATACCTACTGGTTCCAGCCATCGCTCCGCCCACGCACCATGCATAAGGCACAGCATGGCTAGGAGGGAACCAACCAATTGGTGCTCCAATGCTCCAGTGCACCATCTTCCCAGGTAGGAAGAGGATAAAAACGAAACAAGTCATTTGAGCATCTCTTGAACTGTTTTGGGGGTTCATTTAGTTCATCAGCCTGCCCTGAATCCGAGAAAAATTCGCGAGAGCTTGAAAGCAAATCCCCATGTGGTCCAGGACCCTAAATCTGGGTCTGAACCTCTCTAAAACAGCCCGCCCTGAGCCCCAGAAACACTGCAAGGGATTAAAAAACATCCCTGCGTGGTCTATGGCCCCCCCTTTGAAGCTGGCCTCCCAAACCTGTACAACAATGTTCATCACGGACCTTGGCGACCAAACCCTTCCCCCAAGCTCGAGCACCGTTCGTCACGGAGTGGATCCACCTCCACCCAACTGGTACAATGTTTACTTTAACGGGGTGGTCGGCAAAATTACATTCAGCTTAGGGCACTCACGTGGCCAGCGTTGGGCCTGGTTCCGACCAATGTACACCAGCTCTACCTTTGATCCTTGAAGCAAAAGACCACACTTTGTGCTACTCCTGATACATAAGAACAGGAAATGGAGGCTAGAATTCACACAGGATCACCAAAACAACATCTGGTGTGACTCATTAGATTTCAGCTCAAACATCCAGATGGTTGAGTCAGAATTTGGCATAGGCATGAAAGTTACCGTCATTTATCTTCTAACATTTGCATTAAAATGTAAAACTGACTCTACAAGTACATATTATTCTCCACCTAAGCCTCTCGGTATGTTTGTTGTAAAAGCTGAGTTGTGTGTGGGAGTTTTTTTTTTTTTATCTTTGCCTCTGTGTAATTTCAACAAAAGCAACAGCTTCTGCATTGGCAGTAATAGTGCTTCTATAAAGTACGTATGTGTGTGAGACAGATAAAGCGAGAGTGGGAGAAGGAACAAGTACTTTTCCCTTTAGGTGTGTGGCGTGACACTGCTAAATCACAACAGACAACATGTTTGTCTACAGTTTTACACCTTTGGAGAGGCGGTAGAAAAAATATTGAATTTTTTTCGTCCTAAGGGCTTAGTTCCTTTGAAATCATATGATGCTCATTGCTTTGGTCTTCATGTTCAAGATGAGAGCAGGAAAATTTATTCTAAAGTGATGAATACATTTTCTATTACATGCTTTTTTTTTCTTTGAAGATTTGAAACTGTTTATGGTGTTAAACAATAAAAAGGCACTGGTTGGACTCCTACTTTGTAGATGAACCAAAGGTTAATGAGACACGAGGTAATGGACCTCTGTCCATAAAATCCCTCATTATCAGCTTTCTGGAATTTTGTCTGATCATCACTTATGTCAGTATTTTCTACAGCGCAGATGCTCTTATTTATTTACCTCTTTGCAAACTGGCACCATTAGAAGAAAGCTGTACTAGTGCCAATACGTGCATATGGCTGTTCACACAACTGTTACGGGACTAGAGCGATACAAAAG
The DNA here is from genome assembly GCA_006937985.1 of Aphyosemion australe. NCBI lineage: Eukaryota > Metazoa > Chordata > Actinopteri > Cyprinodontiformes > Nothobranchiidae > Aphyosemion > Aphyosemion australe. Next base: position 897,273 of record SSNS01000183.1, on the reverse strand, counting down.
ATACAAATTAATTCTACGATATGTGATCATGTTCCAGGGAGATCAAAAGAATGTCTTTGCAGCTTTAGAATTTTGTAAAGGATATTTAAGAAGTTATGAACCAGCTGTTTAAAAATTACATGATGAAGCTTTATGAAAACCTGATATCCAAGAGAACTATGACTAGCCATCACTTTGACTCTTGCTTGCAGGATTTTACCATTTTGAAGTCTTATAGTGTTTATTTGTGGGTCATTGAGTGTTTGCATGTCAAAGAAACTAGTTCATAGTTCTTTTCCAGGAATGCCAACTTCCTTCATACTGTAGCATTATGGATGTGGCAACATATGTATTAAATGATTAATGAGATGTAATAATCCATATAAATATGAATTATCAATCTTATTGATCTTTGAATGTTAATTTAACTGTACCTTAGATTCTTTCTAACATCAGGGACCCACACACTAAAGAATAATTCAGAGTCAAGAATATAGTTATAAAAATAAATTTAATACTATATTTCTGAAATAATGAGGACACAACACAAATTATGATGAATGATGGTTGAAACAAGATACTGAGAATTAATGAAATGATGGAATGTAAGCTAAATGTTATGTAGCGAAACCTTGATTAAGTGTCTTAGAACCTTGTAATGTCTGGGTGTAAAAACTGTCTAATTGTATGGTTTAGCAAACTCTAAATGAATAAAACCATTTGACATCAGCATGTGCTGAGTCCACCAGTTGTCCTCGTTGGCTGAGATGACATCACTGCCTTCTCCGTCCATCTCCTGGCTGGCTCGCCATTATATAGCGTGGTGGAAAGTGGTATATTTATTGAAGGATCAATAAGATTGATAAGTCATATTTATATGGAATATCTTATCGATCCTTCAATAAATATAGCACTTTCTACCACGCTATAATACATAGTGTACAATTTGGATTTATGTACCTTCTAGGGTTAAATATTGGACCTAAAGGTAAACGGAATGGTGAATGGACTCTCATTAATTTATACCAAATGTAATGCCAACTCTCACACACATTCACAGGCCTTGTTCACTACATAGAGTTTAGTGTTTTGCCCAAGGACATTTCAACATGTGGTGAGGAAGCTGGAATCCAACCACCAACCTTCCAATAGGCAGAAGGCCGCTTATCAAATAGTTCCCGAGCGCTGCCACAGCTGCAGCTCACCGCTCCCCACGGGGATGGGTCAAATGCGGACATGTAATTTCACCAGTGTGTGATGAATACTTGGGACTTTAACTTTAACTTATCCCACAGAGTTCACCTATCACCATTGTGCTAAACACTTGAAGTATTCTTTCATTTTGCTGCTTTTAATCCAGAAACATCACAGCTCTGATCTTTGCCAAATTTTAACGTTTATGTTCCCTAATATAAATGTTTATAACAGCACATAATAGCCTTTATAAATTCTTTATCTTTTTGCACAGATGTGGCAGTAAAGCAGAAATGTGCATCAGCATTTCAGATTGTGAAAATCCATTTAATCTTGAATGTCTTTTGTAGTCCCTCTAAAACGTTTCAACCTCAGCTCACCCTAATTATTACAATTCCCTAATTACAATAATAACCAACAAAACAGGTACTCAGAATCATTTTTGCTCTTTTACTTATTTTCCTGCCTTGTGGGCATTCATTATTTTTAATTTTCAGAATACTTACCAGCTGCTCGGAGCGGCTTAATATTAGGGGAAATTTTCATAAAGCTTTAATTTTTTCATTACCTGGCCTCTCCAAATCGTGCTAGTGAACTCTAGGAAGCTAATTAAAAATTGAGACCATAAAAGCCATTGAAGTAATCTAATCCCATGGAATTCCTTAACCATTCCAACGTGCCTCTTTATTTGTTTTATTCTGTCCTTAAATTTGGCAAAACAACAAAGCATCTTGTTTTAATTCTCTACATAATTTTAGTCTTATCTACTTATTAGAGAACAGCAGATTTCAACTGAAGTTGTTATGGTTTTTATGTAAAATAGTATCACTAAATTTCAAGCTTAATTAAAAATCAGATTTTAATGATTCATCAGTAGAAGTACAACTCTTGGCACAAATTATTCAGTTCAGGCTTCAACTCAGTGAGTCACTCTACAATAATGTTTACTTGACTATGTCTCTTTCCATTTATTTCCTGCTGTTTATCCTCTTCTGGCAGTTATTCTAGCATATTAACTTCTTAATAAAGTTTGGAAATATTTAGATCACCGATTTCTCTCTTTTATTAATAGTAGTTGTGTTTAGTTTTATTTTATTGAAAGTCTGATGAATCAGCTTGTATGGATTGTGGAATACATTTAAAATCCCCTCTGAAATTCTCTGGTTAGTAATAATGCATTTTTGAGTTAGCTTTGATGGCTGCATTTTTTATTACAATAAACACACATGGGTCATTTGTACTCATTTTTCAATTTACACTGTGAGGGACCTCAGTAGCATGTAGAAGACCCACATGCAGCCACAACTCTTCATACAGGTCCTTGTCCCATTTTCCTGTGGAATGGCATCCCATTCCCTCAAACAGGAGTTGTTGACGGTGAACCAGCTTGGTGGTGTTGGTCACTATAGCACATTTGCCCAAGCTGAAACCACAAATGTTCAGTTGGGTTGAGGTGTAGACTCACATCAGGTCATTCCATATTCTTCAGCCCCAAATATTGGTGGTACAGTGTTATGATCCTTGTTCTGATAGGGCAGGGGTCTTTACCTAGCAGCTCTGGAGTCACAAGTGGCTCTTTTGACCTTCCACAATGGCCCTTGAAAATTTTTGGCAAGAAATTATTAAAAAATAATTGGATACAATAAATAAACGCAAGTTTAAGCAGTTTGTTTTTATTTTTTTATAGAAAAATTGCACTGAATTTCCCAAAAAACAAACACTAAATAGGCTATACTGTATGTCACAAACCCCGGTTTGACCCTTCCTGACTTTGTAGCCAGTTGAATAATTTCCAGGTCACAGTAACATTATGTCATTTTTCCAGTATCGTTGCAATGATGATACATGCTAGCTGTTTACTAGCAAAGTGAAGAAGCAATGCTAACAACGTTAGCAGAGAGCTATCATTTCAGAAAAAAAACAGGCTCATGATGTTAACCTAACTCTCTGATAACGATGTTAGCATTGCTTCAACACTGTGCTAACTTTGGCTAGTAAAGAGCTAGCATGTCTCATCATTTAGCAACCCAAAGCAGAAGCTTGTTATCTTCATAATGAATGTAGGTGGACACATACTATTTAAAACCTTTGTCTTTATTTGAATGTGGCATCTTAAACGTGACCTGGATTATCCTGTTGACCGTTATATTCGACAGTCCTGCAACAATCATTTAAAAAACACAATAGAGAACAACGTTACAGCAACCTAGAAGTTATTCAGCTGGCTAAATAGTCAGGAACACAGACATATATACGTAGATGCCCCGTGGACTGGCACTGCCTATCGGAGCTGCCGTAGTGGCCGGCCGCCATCTTAGATGGGTCTCCATTCGCCCCCAGTGCATTAATTTCTACTAAAGAAAGTGCTTACCCAACTAAAAAACACATTTTATCAAGATTTTTCACAAAATCGGATACATGTTATGGCATGATAATTAAAATCTAAATATAATTGATAAAAATAAAAATAATTAAAAAAATAAATAAAAAATAAAATCCCATCTAAAAAGTCAATAGTAATCCCACGTGATCTGTATGCCGGTTGTTGCAACCGTAGGCTGCAAAAAACTGTGCATAGTTGCCCACTCTGCATTGACTTTGGACAGTGAGTAGACCTATCCAATATGGTGGCAACGCAGTTATGCTCTCCAGCACCCAATGGGGCGTCTACGTATTCATGTCTATGGTCAGGAAGGGGTTAGTGACATAAATCCTATTACCAGTAATGTTTTTTGAGCAATGCACAAATACCAACATCCTTCCAGAAAAAATACCCACTTTTATACAAATTTTTTTTTCATTAAAGCTTAAAAACTAAAGTTTTTTTCTTTTAAAAAAAAAGCAGTTTTAGTAGAACAGGAAAAAGCACATATAAACTCAGCAAAGGACCCATCAGTAGACCATCATAAACCTGTGACTGGAACACGAATCTGAAGCTCAAACACCAAGAACACTGTAAAGGTCTTTTGGCACCACCTGTTTAGGTGTACAACCCATTGAATGGATAGATGTACCTCATTGTTAAAGTGACCAATAAGCCTTCCCAACAGTATAAAATAAAACGGCAGTTGTTTTTTATTAAAGGGTAAAAATGATTGACTCAAATGGTGATCCCAAACTTTAATAATAAGGTAAATCTGATGTAAATTTCAAAGATTTCACAAGACAGGTCAGATCTGACAAAATAAATCCCACTGGTGTCTTAAATCCTGCATTTCTAAAAGGGTACGTATGAGTTTTAATTAAATTACACACAGCTTGGACCTAAATCTTGTGTACCTTACGTGGGTCAAGGAGCTAAAATAAAACACTTCGACTCGTTCTTGGCAAATCTTCAGCGCTTGAGCTGCTTATTAGACGAAAGCTTTCCTTTTTGCTGAGTCCTGAGTTAGCCATTCCCTTCTGCGGGGTATTTTTAACATCAAAACGTCAGCTGCTGCTGATTCCCTAAAGTACCAAAGGTTTTAAACCACCAAGCTGTTTTTTTGTCGTCTAAAATTACACCTGCAGACACGGACAACATTTACCTCTTTTAAATTAATACCAGGGAAAATATTTCTGTAGCGTGAAATTCCTGCTGGTGCTCCATTAGCACAATGCATATGTTTCATGCATAGCATGCTGTGGCCTCATTAACATGTACTTAAGTTATAAAAGCCATGAGTTTATGCGTACTAAGCCCATGTATAGCTTATAAACAGTATTCCCCTTTTGTCCACCTACTAGTTTTACTTCCTGTCATGAAGCTAAAATGTTTCCATATGTCACTTCCATTGAGCTAAACACTCACACTTGTGTTTATTACAGCATTTTATGTCCTCCAGAACATTTCCATAAGATTTACTCAGCCTGTTCGCCGTTGAGTATAAACAACCTTAAGTGCTGCTCGGTGTGTGCAAGTCTTTGAAGCAAATAAACACTCTCAAACGTTGCATGGAGAAAAGGTTTAGCGTCTATCAGGGCTGCCCATATGTAAGTGACACAATATATACTAATAGCCTTTTAATTGGCCATAAACATTAAAAATTCACAACACTGTCTGGTTGCTGTTGACTGTCATTAAAGGGATAAATTGGATATTCTGAAATGGAGTTTTGTGGAAAGCTTACGAATAACTAATATCTGTAGTAAATGGCTCTTTCAGGTTAGTTGTGGCTACAGCCATGGCCAAAATATTGCCGCCATCTTAAAATGGCTCTCTTAAAATTTCATTGTGTTTTATGCAAATTTCACTTTTTGCATCCTTTTCTGTTGCCGTACTGTCTCTAGCAACACTCAAAATGCAAAAGGAAAAGGAGTGTCTATTCGTTTTCGGTCAGATTCTGTTTTCAGCAATTATATACTTCTACGAGATGTTTGAAAATGTCCCTTCTTGTGACATCACAAGGAGCAGCAGCTCCTCTCTGAGCTCTTCGGCTCATAGCAGCCAATTAGAATGAGTGGGCGTGGCCAGAAACAGCTTGTTTCCCCTTAAAGTGACGGAGTCCTGAAACTGCTCATTCTGAAAAGTACTTAAAGGGATACTAAGCAGTTTTGGCTTGCTTTTAGCACCCCCTAGTGTCCGTTAGTGAAAGCAAAAGTGAAACGTATCTTCTTGCTGTGCGTTCATCTTTTTAACACCTTAATCTACCTGCTGAAATGTCTCCTCAGCCTTCATTAGTGTCTACAGGAGCGGTTCATCACTAAATCAAACAAATCAGCTGTGTTCATGATCTAAAACATGCAGGAAACATCATGGAAGCAGACTGCAGCACCAGGCATGTCAGCTCCACTTTACCAAGTCCAGCAAACCAGACTGGCACTCTGAAGTTGCAAGTGCAATATTCTAGCCACAGAGGGCAGTGGGGGTCTGAGTGACATTTCATTAACCCTGTAAAGGGTCCTTTTAGCACAAACTGGCTCAAGAAATTGATTTAAAAATATGAAAAAGTTGCATAGTATGGCTTTAAAATGTCAAAAATACAGCTAGCGAGATGGCTTCATCTGATGCCACATCCTAACGCAATAATATGCACAACATAAATCAAGTGTGAGCTGGAGGACTAGATAAGAACCCTGGCAAGCCATCCTACCCCAGAGACAGAGTTCAGTCGTGGGGCAGAATCTATGGTTGTCTTTGCATGCAATTGGGCAGCGCTAGGACCAATCAGAGCAATAAACAACGTGACATAATCTTAGCTATGGAAATCATCCTTCTAAATAAATGACTTAAGTACCTCTGCTCATGTCGCAAAGAAAGTCTAAATTGCCCCAAGTTAATTCGAAAGCCGTGTCAAACAAGCGCTGTTTCTGGTCGACGCCATCTTTGTAGTTTTTCTATGTCACAACATTGATGCTAAGTGCGCCCAACAAACATAGAGCGCTGTGATTGGCAAGACATAAAACTGTTCAGGCCAATGGTAGACCTCCTGAGGCTACAATGGAGCGTGGCTAGACCGACCTGCAGAGCACCTTTAGGTTTGTCTAGATTTCTAGGCCAATAAATAAGCAGTTTGCTGATAATTGTTTGGTTTACTAACTGCAACCAGTGTGCTTACACCTCAAACATATGGCATTACTATTGTTGTAGGGTTATAGAGCACCAATGAGCAAAGGACCTGGATGCAAATGTTCAGTTAGTTCAGAACTAGTATTTCTAAAAGCTGAGAAATATAAGAGTCATCTACAAAAGGTGAATCTCGTTCCCGTTTTAAAGGACATGAAATATCCCTTTAAACATTTTCATTAATATTAAATCTATCAAGATGACTTTTTACTGAGAGATGTAAATTCCTCTACTTTTCTTCTTCAAATACATTTTCTCACCGTTCTTTGATTTCTCTTTCTGCTTCATGAGATAAATGACTTTAGTGGATGTTCTGCATTCTGATGGGACTTCAAAACGTTATTTGTTTTTGCTCAAAGATAAAGTCACCCTGAAGTACACCAAAGATCGCTCAGGTACTTCTGTAAATGACAAAGGTCCGATGGAGCTCTGTTGCTTTTTTATCTCTTAAAAGGCAAGTAATTCTTACGTATTTACTGTTTTCTTGGGAAATAAGATGGAAAAAAAGAGTCAGGGTTTAGAGGGGAGAGCATTCAAATTAGACACAAAGCAAGATTAAATGCACAGAGAATCCAACCTGTCAGCATCCGGATACCACAATGGAGCAATTATAAATCAACAAGCTCAGGTATTAATCCAGCAGACAGCACTTGGAGATTGGCTATTTGGCAGGGAACATTTTGGCTCAAATCAGTGGATGTGCTGAAATAGCTGACGCTTGTGGGAGAAGGATGTAAAGACAGAAGGGCATAAAGCAAGAGAGCAAGATACGGGCGAGGGATGTAATTGTCCCAGGCATCGAATCAGAGAGAGTGTAATAAAAGACCGGATGCTGGTATTTCCAGCTAATGAGGCTTTTGGCTGTTGGTGGCCCCGGTTTGGGCAAACTGAAAGTTTGTAATGGGCACAAGTAAGCTCAAACAGGATTAAAATCACAATAAAGCACCAAAAAATGTATCACTTTCAAGTTAACGTGTGTGGAAGTGAACCCATTTCAGTCGGAAGATCAAGAACAAAAGATATAAAGAAAAGTGAGCAAATTGAAACTAAGAGTTGAACAAGACAAAAGGAAACCATCAGTTGGTCAAACTCAGAGGCACTAGTTCCGTTCATGTGTCGTTAAGTCTGGGCTAAATCCCTAAACTTTAAAATCCAATGATGAAAGAAATTCAAGACAGCCATGGCTCATAGTTTTGAGAATGAATGGTAATTGGCTTGTATTTGATAAAGCACCTTCTAGGGTTCTACAACCCCCCAAGGCACTTTACAACACAACCAGTCATTCACACACATTCAGACGCTGGTGGTGATGAGCTACGATGTAGCCACAGCTGCCCTGGGGCGCACTGACGGAAGCGAGGCTGCTGAGCACAGGCGCCACCGGTCCCTCGGACCGCCACCAGCAGGCTAGGTGGGTTAAGTGTCTTGCCCAAGGACACAACAACTGCAACAGATGGGGCTCAAACCTGCAACCCTCCAGTTACGGGGTAGCACCTAACTCCTCTGCCACCGTCGCCCACATGTATTTATGTAGAAAGAAAGAAACGGCTTTTGTTTGTATAATGACCAGAATGTTTCAAATGTCGGTCAGATAAATTACAATTAATAACTCTTTGTCATGAAAGTTAATTTAATTCAGGAGTGTTATTATGTTTGTGGAGAAGGGCACCAAAAAAACCGCACAGTCACCAGGACTGTCTCCTGAATGTGATCCACCATTGCTGCAGAGCTTGTTCAAGAATCTGAGATGTGAGGCAAAAACTCTTGAAAGATGGCCTGGTGTCAAGAAGGGCAGCAAAGAAGCCAATTCTCTCCAAATCTAGAAACTATCAGGGACAGACGAACATTCTGCTAAATTTAAGGTGACACCATTTTCTCTGTTGAATCACATTTCTGATTGGGGTATCTGAAAATAGATTTGTCTTAAGAAGAAAAGCTAGTAAAAAGGACATAAATGTATTTTCAAATGTGAAGGGGACACAAATGGCTTAGGTGGTGGTAGGGGTGTCAGTGAGCCAAATTTTACACTTATTTTAAGGATGTATGGTCAATAGGCCCCATTTACATAAAATTATCCCATTTCAGTAAAAGAAAGTATAATCATCAATGGACAAAACAGCCTTCAGAAAAAAATGTTGGGACATGTCCTAGCTGTTCCCTGAAAAAAGAAAAGTATGCCCATGCTGCCAACAGTAAGGCATCCTGAGATCATTTATGTGACTGTGTGGGGGTGCTTCTCAGCCCAGAGACTGGACTGAGTGGACAGTTTAGCCTCAGAACACACCCATGAATAAAGAAAGAATGGTACCGAAACATCATCCGAGAGGAACTCCTTCAACCATTGAGATTTTGCAAACATAGTGTATTTACCAATAGAACACTATACTATACTATACTATACTATACTATACTATACTATACTATACTATACTATACACCGCAGAATTGCTTCTCCCTCAATGTAGCTGCTACTTACCACTTGGCCAGATTTATAGTGGTTTTCTCCACATTTAATGCTCATTCTGTCAGCCTGGAAGAAGGATTTGTAGCTCTCAAACTAAACTTCTCCTCTTCTCCATGTCTGGTTTGATGACGTGAATTTGGTGAGACAAACATTTTATTCCCGCACATCTTTTCACACAATACCTAAAATAACTGTTGCTGCTGTTTGAAATAAGCACTTTCTTGGCATCAAAATGTGTCTTTAAAATTCACGGACATCATATGTGAAATCCATGGAACATATCAAATGGGATCAGAAAATAGCTTTTATAGCCTCATTGACTTGCATTCATTTTATTTATTTATTTCCAGGGACCCATGGTCTGGAAGTAGATGGGTGTGACTTAGGCTCCCTACAATGTGCAGTAACATTTGTAAACATGACAGGAAATGACATCATACCATCAAAACATTAAAAGGTGTTACTCTAATAATACGAGGAAGTAAACTAAAGGTAAGAATTATTTTCAGGTGTATTACCTATATTACCAAGGTGGGCCGCCTGAACGTTTTTCTGGACTGCCTAAATGTTTTTTTTTTATTTTTTTACAAAAAAACGCATCTGGAACACAAAACAATGGCAATATCGGCTGTAACAACGCCACAAAAAGAAAAGCAATTTAACAACCAGATGCACTGCTTTGTCAGTTTGGTTCGGTTCTGCTTTAGCAGCATCAGCAATCTACTCCTGACCTCACCAGCTCCAGCTCGCTCCTACCACCGTAATACTTTTAAAACCAGAGGAAATCCCGGATGTGCACTTACCAAGCAAATACTTTTCAGATCATCACACTTAAAGCTTTTCCTTCCAGCCGTGGACATTTTCTCCTTTTAGACATAAATTGTTCGATTGTTACCGGCAGCTTGTTCAAACAGCGTCCGGCTCCGGACTCTGATTGGTTCTTTTCTTGTCTAGTCCTGCCTGTTCCTTTTGCTGATTGGTTCTTTATAGATTTCTTTTCTTTTTAGTCTGCAAAAAATAATTTGTCACAAACAAAATAACAAAAAAATTTCGTCAACGAAATTAACACTGTGTACTAGGGATGTAACGATTCACTCAATTCACGATTCGATTGCTGATTTTAAGTTCACGATTCCGATTTTTTACGATTTTTCACAACAAAATGAATTTCAGTTATTTTATGGCAAAAAAAATTCTTTTTTACAATTGCCCTTTAGTCCTTGTTTCAAATTGTAACTTTCTATTGTCTTACTAACAAACTTACCATTGAACAAAGTAATAGCGGTAATTATAGATGATATGGAAATGATCACAAGTCTTTTTATGCTCAAAAAAGGTTTTATTTATTTTGAATGTCATCTGCATTTATGTCTCTTGTAGTAGCACTACACTAATAAAAGGATATACCGACTGGTTGAGGCGGCCAATATGGATGGTAGGTTCCAGTCAGAGAACCAGGGAAACCAGAAGTTTTCTCAGCGCGTTTATTAACAGTGAACTTGAACAGCAGGCTTATTTAACAGGAACAAGTTACATGTGTGTAGTTGTGGTTTACTGAAGGTATGTTAGCAGCTTAGCATGTGCGTCACGGCACTCATGGGCTAGCTTTAGCATTAGCGACAAATGACGATCGTTAAACACAATATTAGCACGCTAAAGAATAACAACAAATGCAGCTGATGGGTAACTAAACATGTTAACACCTTAGTAAGCACGAATATAACCTGAATATTCGTCTCGTTTTACTTACTTTTATATCTGTGACGCACAACACACACGGCGCTAAACCGGAAACATGTCCGTCATAAAACCATGCACGGCCTGAAACACGGAACCAAACATTAGTTCCGTCCGGCGGAATATTAGTTCCGCTTTAGTCTTTCGGACATCTCTGGCAGGCTGTTGTGAATCGATTTTCTTTTCTTTCTACAACGATGGATATTTAAACTAGTTGGCACCGATTTTAAATCGATTTCCGAAGCATTGTTACAACCCTACTGTGTACAAATCAAACCAAACCTGTGACATAAGATACCTTTGTTGTGACAAACTAGCTGGATGAACACGTACTCACTAGGGGTTGAGCCGAACCTGAATACGGTATTTGAAAAAGCACAAAAAACGTGTTTTTTACAAATATTTATTTCTAACAAATACTTTAAAAAATATTTGTATTTGGGAAGAAGACTTTATATCAAAAAGCAGCGTTTCGTGAGTCCGCAGTGGATGAGTAAGTGATCTGTGCCCCCCCCCCCCCCCATCTCACGGGCAGGGCAGTCAAATACAAATGCAAATACTTTCCCCCCATGAACAAATACAGATACAAGTACCAGTTGCTTTGCACACCCCTAGGACTCACGCTGTATGATGATGTTTGATGTATTGTAGTCCAAAAAGGAATAAAAAAGGACTAATCTAAAATGTTGCAAGTGTCATTTAGATATGACAATTCAATAATTGTTCAGAAAGTTGAAAATAATAAAAATAAAAATGATTTACATAAGCACAAACATGAGTACGCTCAAAACTGTTCACCACACCTGTTCATTGATTGCACAACCTTTTAACCCCTTTTTGCAAGAGCGCCCTCTGTGGCTAAAGGCCAAGAGGAAAACTGTTTCTCATAGAAACAATTAGGTACTTTACTGCAACAGCAATACACGTCTTCGTACTGTGCTAAAGTTGTTCTCTGTAATTAGAAAATCACATACATCAACAAGCTAAATGTAGTCATAGTCATTAATTCTCCTGTTATCCCTGCTAACAGATGGCGCTTGTATGGTTAGATCGTTAGCAAATGAAGAAAATCACTTAGTTCAAAATATGAGACATGTTGACATGAAGTACTTTTCAGATCATTCTAACACAAAGATCTCAGAACGAATGCATTTAATGACTAACACAGCTGTTAATCACAGAACTTTACGATGTGCTTGCATGCTGTTTGATCGTCGTGGCGGTGCCGTCGGCGTGCACGGCCTTCATTAGGAAACGCACTTCATAATAAAACGTGAACTTTGCCTTCACATTTATTCTGAGGATTTAGTTAGCTGTCAATTAGGCTGTCAATGAGCTCCCACTCAAGCTTGGTTTTAAGTGCAGTCAATAAAGCAGCCACAGTAGAGTCCGTTTATCCACAAGTGGACCAGTAATAATAATCCTGATCCAATAGAATGGCCTCAGCTCAAGAGAATGATGCTCATGAGAAAAATAATTTCATAACCGAATGGGATCCCTCGACAGATGGCACAGTGAGGGCTTAACGTCCTCGCCTTCTCCCCCAGCCGAAGACCTCCTGAGCTTCACCTGCTCTCTGGCAGCTGATGACATCAAATAGCACACAACTCACTCCTGACCTCATTCTGAGAGACAGAATCACAGTTTACCTGAGCACAGCAGTGAGTCACCATCAGCAGGAAGTCATTCGGGCTCATCCAGGTTTCCACGGGCTTTCGTTCAGGGCACTTTGCCCTTATGAAAGCACATTTTGTTAGACGTTTTCTATGAATTATGCAGGAGGAGAGTGGATTTGCTGGTCCAGGTGAAATTAATACGATATGGAGTAAATAAAGGAGATGGAATAACTGTTATAAAGCAGAAAAAGAAGGGAAGAATGATTTTGGACGAAAGTCAATAGCAACCAGGTGAAAATGGAAAAAGCCTTTTATATCTTCCTTGTATAAATTTGTGGAAGAAGATTGAAAGAAGCAAATACACATTTACCGTCAGAAGTTTACCCATTACAGGTATTATTGTCACATTAACTTTGGGCTTTCAGTTGATTTGAACTTACTACTGTGGGATAACTAGACTTTAAACAATTTTAGGTTCCTAATTTTGCACTTATTGGAATTTCTCTCTTCCAAAAAGAATCTTACAAATGGGTTTGAATACAACACAGTCACCAGAATAGTCCAATAAATGGTGTTAATGGTTCTATAGACTCTAAAAACAAAGATGTATTGACTTTTCATTAGTGATCATGGTTAACTGCTGCTGGTAGTTTTTCTTTGCAGAATTTAAAAAAAATGTTTTTTGCGTAAAACTTTTATTGGATTGAATGTTGTTCAAACGATGCTAGGACACTGGGAAAGTTCATGGAACCCAAAGATCTAAAAAGAAGAATTGTAGTTGGGAAAAGTCTCTTGGAGCCATTTCTAGACTCCAGACTCATTTATATGTAAGTACAAGTTGATCAGATGTTTGAGAAACAACCCAAGAACCACTGAGGCTCCAACCTAACAAACTGCTAACTGCCAGAAAATAAGTCGGCACACAGCTGAATAAGTCAGCTGAAATATTGCATTAGTTCCACTGAAGCTGGACTTTTAAAATGCATGTAAACATGTTAGTCTGACCAAAATTGAACTGATTCTAATTGTGCTGAAGTACCCAGATAGTGCAGTTGGAAACCAAATGCATCTGCATGTTAACACCGGTTGGCACCGGCTGGACATTGTCCTTCCGGAAGTGATGAGATTGCGATATCATCGCCACAATGTACCACGTGTAACACCATGACACAGTACAATACGTACCAAATAAGCTGTGCTGCAGCGTTGTTGTTGTCCAGTCCTTCAGCCATTTTGCATTTCCTCTATTTTACTCCATCTGCTTCACTCCCGCCAGCCTTCGTTTACTATTTGTGTTGGTATAAGCTAACCAGAAGAATGCTGACCACCTACCATAGTGGAGTGGAGTGCACTTCATTCAATAATTTGGTTTTCTAATGTAGAAATAAACTAGGATAAAGACCTCTAGTTTTAACTTCTAGGGAAACACTTTGTGGTCACATGAGACAAAGGTTGAGGGAGTAGGGCTGCTGCTCCTCATCATTGAACAGAATCAAAAAAGGTGGTTCACGCATCTGACTTGGATGCCTCCTGGTAACCTCCCTCTGGATGTTTTCCAGGCACTTCCCAATGGGAAGTCCCAGAACTCACTGGCAGGATTCCTAAGGGGGTTTGAATGAAACCAAAGAAGTCCAGTTGCCTTCATTCAAACCCCCTCTGGAGGGATTATGTATCCTCTCTGACCTCGGAAAGCCTGGGTATCCCACAGAAAGAGTGAGATGTCTGGGCATACCCCCATAACTCCACCTTGGATTAGTTCAGTTACCTGAAGTATGTTGTCTCATCATTTCACCCGAGAAAAAGAACAGTTTATTTAAATATTTTAAAACCCCTTGAAATAATAACATTCATGCTCATGATGAGCACATGAAAACTTCTGACTACAGCTATGTATCTGTAGAGAAAAAAGACAAGCGAAGCTTATGTAAAACCAGTGACAAAGGAAACCGTTGAAACCTCCAGGAGAAAACACAAATTCCACTCAAATAGCAGAAAAATCTGTAAAGAGCAGAACAAGAAAATAGCATGGCTTTCACAACCAGAGAATTATCCTGAAAAGACCTGAAAATGCACAACAGACAGCCTTAAAAGGTGCACCAGGCGAAGGTTTTGTTATGACCCTTTGAGCCTTTTGCATTATTGAAAGTGTATAGACAGACCTTTATAAAAGCAGTATATGCAAGACGGTCCAAGAATCTCAAAGAGGTGGAAGCTTTTTGCAGTAGGAGGGAGTTAAAATCTCCCAAACCGTAACTGGAAGACTCACAGCTGGCAACAAAAAGTGTTTACAAGCCTTGATATATATTCCATGGCAGCTTGGTGCCAATCTTTGGGTCCATTTCGTCTTAAATACCTTAAATCAGGGGAAAAAAACATGTAAATCAGCTGAGTTTATGTTTAAAAATGATAGTTGGTGCTTCTGCATGGATTTATGCAAGAGACCATCTAGTGTCAATTATTTAAGATAATCTACATCCTTGTGAGACTGTTGACCCCCATATTAAGCATTTCAGTGTTGTAACTAAATCAGCAGTCAGACAGAAGCTCAGGCAGACAGATGGACGATCAGTTGCATGTCGACGGTGTCAGCATGCTCTGAATTCCTCTCTGAAGAGTCTGTCAGTAATTATCTGCATACTGTAGGTGCTAATATATGCTGTGGTCTTATACCAGAGTGGCAAAAGTGCTGTGTGAATACTAATCCAAGTTATCTCAATTATCTACTCTGTCAGGATGATTTGTGCAGAAAATGACATTATGCCAACCTGAGGTGATTTGATAATACGGCCGGACTAGGAACACAGTGAGGAAATGCTGTAACAATTTATCTAATTGACAGACTATGACTCATTGTGCCTGGCACTTCATTTCAATTACTAAGTCGGACTCCCTGGTAGTGCTGGCACATGGCTAAACGGGAGGTTCGAGATTAGTCTTTTTTTAATCCAATTTAGGCGTAAACAAATGTCCTCTCTGGGAATTCTGCAGATCTCCAAAGCTTAGCTTTTGTCTCACTGGTGTTAAGTGTCTTAAAAAAACAAGTGTCAGCTGAATGTGTGGATGCCTGAAGGGCCGCAGATCTCAATACAGTCCCTGTTTGAAGCATTTCTAAGTGAAGTGACTAAAGCAACAGATGTGCTTTAAAGGAGCAATATGTAAGAATTCTACTGTACAGTGAAATAATCAGCTGTCCGTGGTGCTGGGGCGAGAGCAGCCGTCCGTTGTCTATGGCAGAGGTTCCCAAAATGTTTTCTTTGAGGACCACCTTGCTCATGTCCAAGACAAGCAAGGACCCCCCAACCCCAACACCTACATACATAAACACATTAAATGTTATAACTTTTATATGGAGTTCTGATTATGCTGTAGGGTGTGTTACTGGAATTTTATAAATGTAATTTTTACAAATAAAATCTTGCTAACCTCACAACCTCAGCAAAGACAAAATTGTGGGGACCCCCTGCAATCTTGTGGGGACCCTCTTGGGTCGAGAGTAGCCGTCTGCTGTCCGTGGTGCTGGTCGAGAGTAGCAGTCTGCTGTCCGTGGTGCTGGTCGAGAGTAGCAGTCTGCTGTCCGTGGTGCTGGTCGAGAGTAGCAGTCTGCTGTCCATGGTGCTGGTCGAGAGTAGCAGTCTGCTGTCCTTGGTGCTGGTCGAGAGTAGCAGTCTGCTGTCCATGGTGCTGGTCGAGAGTAGCAGTCTGCTGTCCATGGTGCTGGTCGAGAGTAGCAGTCTGCTGTCCATGGTGCTGGGTGAGAGTAGCCGGCCGCTGTCCATGGAGCTGGGTGAGAGTAGCCGGCCGCTGTCCATGGTGCTGGGTGAGAGTAGCCGGCCGCTGTCCATGGTGCTGGTCGAGAGTAGCCGGCCGCTGTCCATGGTGCTGGTCGAGAGTATTCGGCCGCTGTCCATGGTGCTGGGGCAAGAGCAGCCGACAGGATTTGGAGTCTTATTTCCTGATATTTGGACATCTCACCTCTGATTGACTAACAGCAATGCGACTCTACCACTGCCTCTGTTTGCTCTGTAATGTTGATGTTTTATCTCCACAAATAACACAAGCCTGAAGGAGTGCTGCCGTGTGGTAGAGTTGCTAATGCTAATGGTTAGGGTTAGCTGGATGCTAAACCAACAACAGCCTTCCTCGTTGCAGACCAAGATGGGTGAGTCCATACAACCTAATGTATAGTAATGTAGATCTGTCAGGCTTTTCTAATCCCAGTGTTTCTCTGTCTGTTTTCTATCAGAAGCTAATGCCGGAGAAAAGTGTAGAAGACTATTTTTCATGTTTAGCCTGCATCTTCAAATTAGAGTGATCATATTTTAAAAATAACAAGTTAAAACAGTTTCCTCTTTAAAACATATATTTTCTAAAGATTTAACATTCAACAAATATTTGGCAGTTTGACTCGGGTGTAATCTGGGTTGACCGCTCTTCTGTATTTTCTGATGAAATTAGAACTAAATAACTGCCTTTATGGACCTGATTTCCCATCATCAGTGGCTGTTTATCAAGTGGTGGTTATGATGTTATCCAATTAAATTAGATCCATTTGATTACTTCTAGATTCTCTTATAAAGCTCTTGGAGACCCTTGAAAGCCTCTACAGAACCTTGACTCAAGTGGTTTATTTATCATCATCACTGGGGTCTGGAGCAGATCAGTGCTTATATAATCTGAGTCTGGATGTTTGTAGAGAGATGATATGTGGATATCTGTGTGCTTAGAAGCTGGTTGGTATTCCTCGACATCAATCATGTTACTATATTATCCCAGAAGCCCACACACTTGAAGCTGTCTTATTGGATATCTCCTTTTGAGTCGGCCGCCTCTAGTTACAAAAGCAAATCGGTTGAAATTAAATTTGCATTCTGAATGAGTGTCTGGAAGATAATGTGGATGTGTCCTTACATTCTGCTCCTGCATGTGGGGGAGACGGGGGACTAAAGAGGATGCCTTGTTGGACACGAGCCCAGGGTATGGTCATCGTCCCGCTGGTTTGGCACCGCGCTCCCGTGGGCAGCGGCGCAGCTCGAGGGACGAGTCCATAGATCTGAACCTGCAGGGAAATCACAGCTGGGAATTAAAGCACAGCTATATGCAATGCTATACTGCTGAGTCAACGTATAACAGCACTCTTATCAGGCTTCTTTACCAATGCCTGCCTTAATGCATGTACATATTTCCATAGTATTGATTGGAACGTCAACTATACTTGTGCAACATGGATTGCGGCACCATTATTGAAACAGAAAACACACAATATGGTTAAAAATAGAACTTAAACAGCAAAGAATACCATTTTTAACCATCTAGGGTTTAAAATCAGGAGTGAGGTGAGTTTTAACCGTTCCACAATGATTATTTTCTCTCTCTCTCTTACCTAGTGGTCGAAAGGAGAGCCTCGCTACCATCAGAGGCATGTCTTCCCAGCCCACTCAAGGTCTGGCAGCTCATTAGGTTCTATTCGCGGTCATGTGTGAGAAATTGCCTGCAGGTGATGGAGCCTTTTCCAGTTTTCCATTTATTTATTTATTTATTTATTTCTGAAGCGGAAAAAAAGAGAAATTCTGTTCGGGCCCTTTGTATGAGCTGGTTAGACCTTGGACGGCTGTGTCTACACGGTGACGGTTTTATGTATGGATGTATTCACCTATTATATGCAGCTCGGCTTGCATCATTCAGCGGCGCTCCGGCTCCCACCTGCCTCCCAGCTCCCATTTTCTGGCTCTTTTGTTCAGTTTTCCTTGGCTTGACAGTTTTGAATTTTCATGGGGAGGGCTACTTAAATACAAACCGTAGCTACAAACCCACTTTGACATGGTGTCAGAGGTCCTGTGGACAATATAAATCTTGTTTTATTATCTCTTTGGTGGCTTTCTCTGAATTCAACCAGCGAAGGCTGTAAAATATTACAGAAATAAAGTCTGAAACAGGAATGTCCAACTCTGGTCCTCAAGGGCCCGTCTCCTGCATGTTTCAGAGCTGGGGTCTCCAACCCTGGTCCTCTATCCAGCATATTTTAGAGGTTTCTCTGCTTCAACACTCCTGATTTTTTATCAGCAGTAATAAACAAGCTTTTTAAGATCCTGATGAACGAGTGATTCAACCATTGAATCAGGTAGAGCAGAGAAACAACTAAAACATGCTGGATAGAGGCTCTCAAGGCCCAGGAATGGGCAAACTGGTCTATATATTGACTTTTTTGCCCACAATGGATGTCAAAACATGTGTGAAATAGATGGGATAAAAATAAGGCAATAAAACAAAAATGAATAAACTGAAGAAGTGTAAACAAGGCAGCTATCTACATGTTTGCGTTAGTAATGAGCTACAGGTTAAAAAATCAGACAGGTTGACAACCAAACAGTGCAGATCTTCACATGCAAAGTGGAAATGAGCGCTCCATGAGAGGGTTATCAGCTCATCTGTTCAAGAGAGAGAAGAGAGTTCTCCAGTCTGGTTGTCCTGAATTGCACACTTTTGTACCTTTGGCCTGATGGTTAAAGTGTAAAGCTTCCATGTTGGGGGTGGGCGGGGTTTTGATGTGCTCTGTAGAGAGGGTTGGGGGGTCCTGGTAAACATTAAGCAGCCTTACGACTGCAGATCGTTTGCAGATTGTCTCTGTCTTGATTTGAGAGAGCACCAAATCTCAGGGGTTCACACGAGTTCACGTTAGAAATGTGACATAATATGTTTAAAGATATACTTGTAAAAATAACATGAGCTATCATACACAGTCAACTGATGTCACCGCCATTAACCCTTTAATTTCCTCACCACAAAAAAAGCAATGAAAGCGTTCCACTTTTGCATTTCTTGATTTGGGATTTCCGATCAACCAAGATTTGAATCGGATTGGGGAAATTTGGCGCATGTAAACGTAGCTATTGAGAAGAGGATAAGGTAATAAAAAAGCTGGGAAAAAAGCAACACAGGTTTTATTTTGAAATGTACTGGATGCGCCTCGCTGACCCACTTCCTGTCTGGCTCATGTAATTTCTTTAACTTTATGAAAAATCACATGTGGCATCCTTTTGGAAACGTTCTGGTGCTCCTGATCCGCAATGGGTGTAAATGAGGGGGTAACCACTCTCTGCAGCCATTTGAAGTCCATACTGGTGATGCTCTTGTACCACAGCTGTAGAAGCTTCTGAGGATTCTAGGTGACATCAGCCACTGTTCAGTGTCCAGGTGAGTTCATCACTGATATTGACCCCCAGGGCCTTAAAGCTGCTCACCCTCTCCACATCAAGGTCCCGGGTAAACAGTGGAAGATGAGGTCTCCCCACCTTCTTCATGTCCACTATGGCGTTGGTGTAGTCATCAGTTATTGCAACAATAAGTTGTTTAAAGCAACACTAAACAGTTTCCCGCTTCACTGTCCAATAGGTTGAAAGCATAACTACAACAACGCTGCCACAGCCTGCTGTAGCTAGCACTAACAACAAGCTAACGCTAACACAAGCTAACTAATACTAAAATAAGCAACGAAAGATCCACACTGTTGGACAAAAATTATTATTACTTACATGTCCAGTAGCGACAAAGCCAGGTCACCATCAGGCCATGATTTTGTAGCTTCCTTTAGCTTCTTCATCTAGTGTAGCCGCGCCGATGTTAACTCTGGTTTTAGCTTTTCGCTTCCCCTCCAAAGACATTACTCTCTTACCTTTACTTCCATGATGCCAACAAAAAAAGCAACCTTCTTTTCTTCTTCTTTTGCTTTTTATTGAAGGTCAGCGAACTGAAAAAGCTAACTGCTAGCCTTTATATTAGCTAACTGCAGGGTGAACAGCTATTGCCATGAAGCAGGTAAAGAGCTCCCCATAGGGCACCTACCTGTCCCAAAAATCTATTAAGTGCAGTTTCTGGTCAGCAGAGAGCTGTCCATGGTGTAGTTGGTCGTGTTTCTACCTAGACAATCACTGAAACCCACTTTTGAAATTAATATCTCTAAGTGTTAGAAACTCTTTAGTGTTACTTTAATTTTTCATGTCTAAAATTATAGACGAAGGTCAAAATCGCCAAATTTTGAAATAAATTTGCAATATTTAAATTAACAGACAATAATGTATTAAACTTGCTTTAATAATGGAGTTGTTTGTTTGTATGTGTCTTGATTTACTTAATGATTGTACTTGATGGGCCAGATTCCTTGGTCTTGAAATTAAAATTAAGTTTATTATAAGCAACAAAAACACTAATTCCCTTCTTCCAAATCCTGCATCAGTTGAACCTCGCTGCACATCAGGTTTGATGTTGTTTTCTTCTGCTTCAACCCGAGTTTCAAATCGCTGATAGAACAGACGACCATTATGTTCCTCCCCAAAACAAACGGGCTTGTCTGTCACAACAGAATCAATTAGTTTCCCTCCAAACAGCCCTGGCCTTGGTGTGCACTCCATCCAGACTAGCTGAAATGCAGCATTTAGCTAAATTGGCCATCTTCTAGTCAAACTCGAGGTTGGTGGCGTTCTTGAACTATTGACTTGCAAGTTAAAAAGAAAATGATGCACATAATAATGATTATTGCTGCTTATTACTTGCAGTTCTGATTCAAGGCCAAAAGGAGAAAAAAAAGCATGAGAAGTTAGACTCGTTCCCTCTCAGCAGTTATCTCTGAGAGCTGTCCAAGCGGTGTGCATCATCCACCGCTGCAGCAGAGAGGGATGCATCGTGCAATCATTAAACGGTTGTTTCCCCTGTGTAGCCAAGCGCACACAGATTTTTTTAAAGCAGGCAGACACATATAGGAAAGGGAGTTTTGGAAAAAAAAAATTCAATCATTCCCTCCTTCAGTTGTTACTTACGGGTTCAATTCATTGGAGGAATCTGCAGAATTACCTCTCAGCTGGAGTCGCTAAACCACACCTGGATTCTAGTGCAAGCAGATAAGTGCAAGGCAAAATGTTCTCAACCTTTTCTTGATTTTGTCAATGAGCTCGATAAAACGAAAAATTAAAAAGTCGAAATCATGATAGCTAAAACAAAAACCCTGTAATGCATGGGTGAATTATTGACCTCTTTGCTTTCCAGATGCTGCATTCTTCTATTTCCAAGAAAAACAAAGTCAGACACAAACAAACCAAAAAGAAAAGGCAAACCCACGATCTGTGCAGCTCAGGTAGGTGGACAGGATATCACACTCCTCTGCACTTTGGCACTTCTGGAAACTTGCACACGAGTACGAGAACACGTTGTGTAAGGGCTGTATACTTACAAACCCACACAGGGAAATTACCTGAAAGTGCAGCGGGCTGCAGAGAGCGACGCCGCTCTGCTGCACGGCGTAAGGAGAGCTTGGGTTAGGTGAGGTTGCGTTGGCCACAGCATGCAGCCAATCAGCTGGAGTAGGGCCAGAGGCGGCAGCTTGATGGGTACTGGAACAAACGTGAAGGGAAAAGAGGCTCATGGTCCCGCAGTCTCTGCTAAAGTTGACTCCACATCGGCATGACACGTGCAGCCAGCATGCAGAGAAAGAGACAAGGCCACATGAAGATGTTCTGCTAAAACAAACCGGAGGAGCGAGTGGAAAAAGACTGCTGGAGAAAATGACAAATGGTGGTGGTTGTTTTCATCGAGGGAGATGTAGGTTCAGCCCTGTTGCTCATTGATGCACACAGAAAACACCATAAATACTCAAACAGAATTTATGCTAAAGCTAACCCTGAATTTTATTTATTTTTACACCGTATTGACAGTCTGGACACGTTTAAAGTATGGGGGTTGCTGTAAAGTCACTGACAAGTCAGTGACTCGATGCAATCTGCTGAGTCTACTTACATAGGAAACATTTAACTAATTGGCATAATGACTTGAACTCGATGTACTGATAAGCAGGTTCAATTGGAATGTTTACTTTGTGACGTGCCTTAAAGCAGCAATCCGGAGTTTCCCTTTCAGGAATTATGTATGATTTTTCAGAAATCCGTAAAAGTGATTGTCTTATCATGTAGTGTGATAGAATGTAAGCAATACCTCTTTTTTTTTTTGCTAAGCGCGCCCCCTGCCCCGTAAAATCCATAGAATAGGAAACTGACTGCAGAGTAAAACTAACCAATAGCGTTAGACTACTGCTTACGTGCTTCAAATTTAAGGAAGCACCTCGGTTGATGCAGCGTTGATGAACTTTTCACGGACGAGTAAGTCTTTAAAATATAAATATATGAAAACACAACATGACATGAGAATAATACTTGTAAAACGTGTTTTATCTCTGTTTGTCGGCTACAGAAGCACATTCATAAACAAGAAACGTGCAGTCGCCATCTTAAATTACCGAATCGAACGACTCTGGTGTGATACGCTTGTCAGCCACTAGATGGTGCGACTCTTGTGATTTGGCGCTATATACTGTACATAAATAAACTGAATTCAATTTGACCCTTTTGTTTAAAACTCCTTTTTGTGTTTTCTTCATCTGTATCCTTTTCTGTTTTTTAATTATCTCTCATTTGTTTGATGATCTTTTTGTTTTTATTGATCTGTGTGAAGCACTTTGTGATTTTTCTGTCTGTGATAAGTGCTATAAATACATTTTACTTACTTCACTTACTCTGTGTTTAACTATCTAAATGTGGCTTTCTATGAACAGAGTTATGTTTGGTTTCCGATATTTTGGCGGCATCACAAAAACTGAAAAGGTGTTTTTATAGTTGACTGTTTTCCTATTTAATTGTTCCTTTGGTATCAAATGACACA
Source organism: Aphyosemion australe (assembly GCA_006937985.1). Taxonomy (NCBI): domain Eukaryota; kingdom Metazoa; phylum Chordata; class Actinopteri; order Cyprinodontiformes; family Nothobranchiidae; genus Aphyosemion; species Aphyosemion australe. The sequence goes on along the minus strand of SSNS01000183.1, from coordinate 874,037 downwards.
TTGTAGTCCCAACTGAAGTGCAGCACAAACCCACACCATGATATCCTGCCTCCATGCTGTACATTAAAAAAAATGTGTCCTTTCTATAAAACAGAAAAAAAGTAAATTAGGAAATGTTACCTTTTATCTTTGGGATTTTATGACACCTTTATTTATCCCCATTGCCCCAGCTGTAACCCAAGCCCAAACCATGACCAGTACACTCTCGTGCATTACAGCTAAAAAAATATTCTAGCTACTTTAACAAATGTGCAAAACAAGCTAGCTTTTGAACACAGTCACAGAACTCTCACTCCTTCCGTCGGCGATCATCCCTAGGCCACGTAAGACTAAAACCAGAATGCACATTGCCAGAGTAAACAATAAAGCGCTATGAACTAGTTTGTCCTGAAGTTGAAGTGGAAGCAGCCGGCTGTTTCTCCTTCTCTGGTATTATTGAGCAGAGAACCTCTCACACAGTGGTGTTCTGTTGCTAAATACGTGAGTGCGTAATAAGTGGAGGACCCCGGTAAATGCGGAAGTGAGGTGGTTTGGTGAGACAGACAACTGGATGGTCCAATCTCTGGTTTCGGACCAAGTGGTGTTATTGGCTGAGGTTTTTAGACAAATGCATTTTGATTTTTTTTATGTCCACAATGTAGTTATAGCTACATTATGTTAGAACATTTTTAAGAGGCATGACATTTTTTTTAACTAGCTTCTTTTGCAGATTTGCCATTGTAGCTGTAACGAAAGTAAAGTATTCCATGTTCCTACATAATCTCTTTATTTTTGAGATTGTGCATTTTTTTGCTTTTATTCCTAATCTTGGGTATCACATGGCTTTATTTTAAGGTGCCCATCACACTGGCTGCAACACAATCCCTACGATCGGAGACATGGCCATGAAAGGTGGCGATGACCCTAACCCTAACTCACCCATGTGCTTTACAGCGGAAGAGGTGTCCTTTCTGTAAAACAGAAAAATGGTGGTGTAGCTCGGTGGCCTAGTGGTCTGAGTGTTTACCTTGAGACTGGGAGGTTATGGGTTCAAATCCATGGTTGGGTCATACCAACGACTTTAAAATGGGACCAAATGCCTCCCTGCCTCTCTGTTTTAATCATATGGCATATTGTTGTTGCAAGCACCATGGCTGCAACAACACAGACTATGGTTAAGCTAGGAAATAGAACTTTCAGATTATTACAAAACTGTCCAAAAGAGATCTGTTAAGACTATATTTTGCTGCATTATGTAAAAATGGAGACTTTTCCCAAAATCATGACCCAAAATGTTTGGTGCACACTCGGGGCTCCATTGATGGCCAGACTAAGGCCGCTGCAGATTCTGCCAGAGCTCTCTCCAAGAGGGAAATGTGAATGGACCTGGCTCTGGTTCAGAGCTGAATTACAGTCAACTTTCAAATAAATATGCTTCTGTAGCAGTCCTCTGTAGCAATCCTTTCTCTGGTCTACCAGACCTCAACCTGACCCCCACCACTCCTGCTAACTGCCATTTCTTAATTACATTATGATCTGAGGGAATGGCTTCTTGAAAATGCTTTGCTATCTTCTTCTACCCTGCTGCTGCTTTTGTGGGCATCCGTTATTTTAATTTGTGGAGTGCTAGGCAGCTGCTTAGAGGGGCCAGCGCTGCTTTTATTGTTATAGAACAGAGCATGAGCAGTCAGACTACTTCAAAAGGTCTTTCTTTATTATTTCTTCTTTGGCGTAAAATTGTGGTGGAACAACAATAATGCACTCGTCTCGATTAAAATGTTTCATCTTTAACTTCGTGAGCATTGCATGTCAGTCCCTCATGTTGTCATTTAAGTGCAATTTACCATGGGTGCCCAAACTTTTTCATACGTGTATGCTGGTTCATAGCTTTTATGGAGCAGTCTGAACACATTATCTCACTGACCTTAAGACTGATGGTGACTAATTGGAGACACGTCATTTCAGGAAATTATGCAAATTCTCAGTTGGGGTCCAGCTAAGTAGAGAAGTTCAAGATTTTTGCAGGATGTATGAATGGAGCATGTGATGCCATTGCACACGAGGTTTGACAATGGTGTATAGTTGTCTAACTTTTCTCACATGTTTGACTCAGAAATAAAATCAGGATGGCTTTAAATAATTTGTGACAAATTTTAGCAATTGAAAAAGACATTTGTCAAGAATTTTATGAACATTGCTCTGCAACCTAACATGGAAACCAAAAACTCCTGGAGAAAATCTTGAGATATTCTAAAACTTCCCTCACGAATGCTTTTTTCAATCGGTTGCTGACAAACACAGCAATGCAAAACAGGTTTGAGATTTCGTTTACACAAATAAAAGTATTACTTTAATACATTTATAATTTTAAAAAGACATGTCAGTCCAAACAAATTGTAAAAAAGTGCTGAAATACCACTACTGTACCACTAGGTGGCCAAAACGTTCGGAGAACGAAGAATGGCTGTGGAGTATTCTATAGCTATTGTTCGCCTTTGTCTTCTGTTAAATGTCACATGAAATTAAAGTTTGATGACGACTAGATCAGGAAAAAAATGAAACTAAGGGTGGGAATTTAACACGTTAATTATGATTAATTAGAAAAAAATAACTCCCCCCAAAAAATGTATGCATTTAACCCTTTGGGCTCGAGGCCCCCCAAATTGGGGGGCTTTGAAATTTAGCAACAAAATACATGTCCTGAATATATATAAATATCGTCAAGCTGCACCTCTAAAAAACGTCAGAATCTTGGCTACAAGACCATGCCAACCTTTTTTATGTGCTCCAAACACAACTAAAACTACAATGAAATGAGTGATCGGTCATTCAGTTTCTTACCTTTGATGTTTCACCTTGAAAAGTTAATTTTATCCAGACTTCTTATTGTTTACTATTAGCTCTACCTCTTGTGTCACACGGAAAACAAAATCATTTTCACTGAAAAAACAGACATAGAACTCAAACATCCAGTAGGACTTTTCTCTTTCCTGGTTTGTGTATGTCCATGTTATGACAAGTCTCATTGGCTGACTGAGCTGTCAATCTAATGTTGGTGTGTAACACTTGATTCTATTGGCTCTAATGATCCAAAAGAGGTGTCAATCATCCAAATTGACTAATCAGTCATGGAGATGGAAGGCTGCGCAGCATATTTTACGCATGATGTGCAGCAGCAGTTCAAAACTATTTTATTTTCCTGTTTTGAATTGAAATACAATTTAAAAGCATTTGTAGAAATTAAAAGAGCTTGACTTTACAGTAATAATGTCTATTGTTTGATTCTCTGTCTCATTAGTTTTAGTTAAAAATTTGCTTTTGGGGCAAATTTTCTTGAACGATTAAAATGTGATTAATCAAGATTAATTAATTAATTACAGAGCCTCTAATTGATTAGATAAATTTTTAAAATCAAATCTCACCCCTAAAAGAAAAGAAAATTTAGCAACAAAATGCCTCCAATATAAGGAACAAAATCACAATGGAAATGCGCCAAAAATATTAATCTCTAATTATTTGGAGTCAACCAGATATTGAGAAAAAACTGCAGACCGTTTTATTCCTCATTTATTATGTTTAAAACCCAAAGTTGCAAGATTTTTTTGTTAGTTTCACGGTATTAAAGCTAGTAGCTAGATATGCTAGCTTAACACACTGACCATTTGAAGATAGTAAATGCAAAAATATGTCACATATAGCAAATTCAGAATTATTTGTACTGTAAATGAAACAACTTTCCCATTATCTACATATTAACTAGAGGAAATACTGGCTAGTTAGCGGCTAATGGTTGTACAAAGGCCAGTAGCTAGTTGCTAACATGCTGTTTGTGAGACAGGATGCGAAACTGTATCCAGACAAAACCCCAAACAAGTGTAAAGTGTTACACTATGATTGTTATTAACGCTTAAACAACAAGAAGTCTAAAAATGAACAAAAACAATGACATTTTGTTGTTTTCATCTTACCAGATTCTAATTAAACTTTGCTTTAATACAGAGTTTTTGGCTGCTATGTGTTTTTGAACCAAAATGGCCTCAGACTGACCTCTACAAAAGCTTTTATTATTTTAATCTCTATTTTAATCATTTAGATTCAAATAACCTGAAGTAATTGTCAAAATTAGCATAATTGTATTGACGTCTTTGGCTTGCATACAGCATTTAAGATCTTTATTATGTAATGAGTTTGATGTGAGTGCTTATTTGTCACATTTGTCTTGATTTCAATACATTAAGCAGCCTGGAGGAAAATTAAAACATATTCAAATGAACACCAGGAAGATACAATACTTCCGTAGGGTTCCTGTTGCTTTTTTAAAGCCTATTACAACTTGTAATGCATTATGTTAATAATATGTGTTCTGTGTGAATGTGCTCTGATTAAAAATCCTCCCACACGTCCTTTTGAACTGGTGCAGATTTGAAAAGGCGCTCCTAAAGCAGCTCTTCATGTTGGAAATGTTTTGAAATGCTTGCCCTTGTGACTTGATCAAACAGCTCGCTGGAAATTATCAAAGCAAAAAGGCTCTTCAGTGAGAGGCAGCGTTACCAAGGAGGGCATTATTACAGAGAGGGACCTCTTCAAACAGTAGCTTCCCAAATCTATAGAAAGACAAGCGGTGGTGCAGGAGGGTGGTGCTCATCTCAGGAGACAATTATTCAGGATGAAACGCTGCAGTTTGGCGCAAACCTGGGTCGGATTTCTATTTTATGCAACCGTGTTGTAGGCAGAAATCTCAGGGTCACAACCCCTCCCTCTCTTTGGATTTTATTGTACATAACATACTTAACAGTCTCCATGATGGAATACACAGGACTAGCCCCTTGTGATAGTCTGAAGTGAGTTTTAGCTCCAAATAAAGTCTCTTCTTCACATTTTGTAAAAGTATTTTAACCCTTTATGTCCACATCAACAATAAAACAATTCCAGTTTTTTATTTATTTAATTTGGGGCATTCAGAGTTCTAATGTAATGTAAACAAATATCGTAAAATATAACATTAATGTTAGGGCAATAATGCGATGAGATAAAAATGTTTAACTTTGTATTTAGACATCGGAATTTTTAGAATTTTTTTTTCAGTATTTTTTGTTCATGGTATACTTCAACGAGATACAGGGATCAAAATGTACTCTGCCAAGTAGTTGACCTTCCAGTTATATGGCATCTTACGCCGGGCGTACACTGTACGACTTTTTCACTTGTAGCTATCAGCTCCATCTCAAACTTGCAGAGCAAAGCTTACGAGTCATGCTCTCACACTGTGTGACCCCATGTGACCTGGCCTCTCACGCTGTTCGTGTGGTAGCAACACGTCGAAGCTACAAATATGCTTAAAAAAACAACTTTTCCATGGAGAAGGAAGACAAAAGAAAGGAAGTAAAACAGTGTTTTGGGATTTGATCTATTTGACATTGTAGTGGTCTTTAAAGGTCAGTAGGTCATCAGTTAGAATGGTATACAACTAAATCAGTAAGTCTGAACTCAAGAAGGGTTTGCCTGGCAGCTGAACTTTAGGGAATCTTCGTGTGCTGGTACAGTACATTTGGTTCCATGAATTGTTTGTCATATAGGGTCAAAATGACCCGTGTTCCAGAGTTCTAATGACAACATTTAGACACGGCTCTGGTACTTTTCTAGCTATGACTTCCAAGATAATGTTAGTTTTGGAGAGTTCCATCAATTGTCTTGTTGTGAGTTCCAAGTTTGAGACAAACGTTGGCTGACTTGTTATTCTGTAGAGACCATCACCATATTTGGAAGTCAACCAGACGCTATGCATTCATTTTAACACGTACCCAAAACCTATAAAAGATGGCTGTGTGAACGTGTTGATTGCTAATTGTCAACTGCCCAATTCTTTATTAAATACCCCCACGCTGTGTTTGAAGTCATCTGTCTCTCTGATTCTACTTTTGATGGTCAACTGAAACCTACATATTTGGCGACCACTACAACATAAACGCAGCAAACATGTTTTCTTGACAATCCTTGTCATTGAGTGCAATAGAAGTGTAAAAATAAAAATGTGTGCTGATACAAAAATAGCTGGGGAGCCATGTTGATGCACGCTCTGTGTGAGCACTTCTGGTACATTTGGGTCATAGAGACCCTCACAAGGGACGAGCAAAATATCAAACACGATTGATATTCCTGCGACCACACGATTGCAGATTGGGAGCTGGTCGTGAGGTGTTAATCACTTCTCGATTTCACGATGCAAAACTAGCCTCGACATCAAAGATTCCCACACGGGGAGGAAAATCGGCTCAAAACATTCTACAAATTGCACAGTGTACACCCAACTTAAGTGAATCATCTCACCCCCACCCCCCAATCCTGTGGTAAAATCTGGGTACTGCAGTTTATGTTTCCAAGCAAATAAGTGATTCCTCGAGTTTCATGGCTGTTGCCAATTACAGAGCAGCATCAGAAGATTCTAGATGGCAAAAATGATTACTTATTGCACCTTTAACAGATTTCAATTCCATCCAATGGGAAAAGAATAATTGAGAGTTTTTATTGCATAGTATACTACCGTATACCATTTTATTTTGTCTCTGGGCTGTAACCAAGGAAACAATATGCTCCACCTCATGTTGTTGAAATGACAAACGAATAATCCTTGATCCTATATTGAAGTTAATATTTACCCTGATATATGGTTTTACCAATAAAGATACTTGGAAAAATGTGTTTTTTTGTCAAGATCAAACATGAGTCTTTTTGATCAAATTTGCATTTTGTCTAAAAAAGTTGTGATTTACCACCAACTAAATCTGGGAGATGAATCCAAGAACCTGCTGCTCATAAATATTAGTTTGTTGAAACTCTAAGTGCCTTTGGAGTCACAAAGACCTCAAAATGTAAGAAGCCCGTCTGGGTTGTTATCGCTGTAATAAAACGCTTTCAGCAGACCCGTGGAACCAGACGGACAACTATGCTCGATGAGATTCTGCGCACCGTGACGAACATTCACACCGGTCACATATGAGCGCTTCACCCATCCCTGAACTACAGATCTCAGTGTTTACAGGCATTAAGTAAAGCCTCTTTGAGTCTCTGCTCACTCATTCTCCACGCCGACTTTCAGCTCTCCCTATTATGGAACGGCTTTACAAAAAAATAAAATAAAGACCTTGACACGAAGCTCAAAGTTGGATGAGTTGAGTTGTGAGGGATTCTACATGTGTGATCGTTTAGTGGAGCCTGCTGCTATTCCAATCTGAAAAATGCATCTGCTGAATGCTTTAGCTGAGTGCCATTACACTACTTTCCTCTTTTATGTGGCTTTATTTGTCACTCTTTTTCCCAGCGTGCAACATGACAGGATAAGGGTTTGAACAAGTCCATGAAAAATGCAAAATCAGAATGCATTATGTTTGTTTCTCAATAACCTAGCAAAAATATTCCAGATTACCTAAAAGGGACTGAAATAACTGCAGTGGCATTGTTCAGGGTGTTGTCTTTATTTCTCAGAGACAAATCCCTGAGCATTTCGAGGCTAAGGCCCTCACTGTCTCTTTATATCTAAGTGAAATTTAAACAGCTAAGACCAAATAATCAGTTTTCAGTTGTTCAATGATTTGAAGGATCCTAAAACGATGCCCCACAACTCCCGACATAGGACCACAGATTCACCTTGCTGCAGGTTTGACCCCTCTTTGCTTTCAGAAGTGCTTTAATTCTACATGGCCTTGATTCAGCAAGGTACTGGAAACCTTCACAGGTTCAGGATCCCTACTGACATGGCATCATCAGTAGCAGCCATGATGAGAACCTCCCATTCCACCACAATCCCAAAGGTTCTGAACTGGACTGAGATCTGGTGACTGCGGAGGTTCAGTGAACTCATGGTCATGTTCTAGAAACCAGTTAGAGATGATCTGAGCTTTGTGACATGGTGCATGATCCTGCAGGAAGTAGCATCAGAAGATGGGTCCATGTGGTCATAAAAGGAGGGACATGGTCAGCAACAATACTCAGGTAGGCTGTGAGGTTTAAACCAGGCTCAGGTGGTGCTAAGGAGTCCAAAGTTGGTCATGATGAGCATCTACCCCCCAGGATTATACCAGCAGCCTGACCCATTGATACATAGCAGGATAAATTCCCATTCTTTTATGTTGCCGACACCAACTTTTTACTCAACCATCTATATGTCAAAGCTGAAATAGAGACTAAAAAAATAAGTTAACATTTTTAAAATCTCTTATTGTCTAGTTTTGGTGATACTGTGAATTTGTAGCCTCAGTTTCCTGGGGTGAAGCAATGGTCGGGGTGGCGTTTACTGTGCTGGTTGCCGACAGTCAATAAAAAAACACAAAAAAAGTTTTCTTCTCTGTTGGCATCATAGTGGTCCCTGAAAGTAAAGGGAAGAGAGTAATGTCTTTGGAGGCAGGGCAAATAAAGCATGAACTAGACAGAGGGTGTTTCTTAATCTCAAGGAACCTCGCCTTGCCTTGCCTACCAAGGCACTGCCTTGCAAGGCCAGACGCCTTACTTACAAGGACACTGTCCTTCCTTGGTCAAAGAAAACAGTTAAATGGAACAGACGGCTAGCAAACGGAGGACAGATGCCTTGGAAGCACATGAACATTGGAACCGATTGGAACACGCCTTGCCGGTTCCTGATGACATATCTCCTAGGCAACCGGGGCGGGACCAAGGCATCAAGGAGAGGTTCCTTGAGATTGAGAAACACCCAGAGAGCTAGAACCAGAGTGAACATCGAGGGGGACGGACTTACTAAGTGATACTTTAAGTTGCCCTTCTTCTCCGGTGGCCTAGTGGTAGAGTGTCCGCCCTGGGACTGGGAGATCGGGGTTCGATTCCCGGTCGGGTCATACCAAAGACTTTGATAAAAATGGGACCCAATGCCTCCTTGCTTGACACTCAGCACTAAGGGGTTGGATTGGGGGGTTAAACCACCAAATAAGTTCCCGAGCGCGGCCATGTCTGCAGCTCACCGCTCCCCACAGGGATGGGTCAAATGCGGAGGACAATTTTCACCACACACCAGTGTGTGTGACAAACTGATGGCTTTAATCTTTAATTGCTCAGTTTAAACTTCAGCTTGTCATTTTCACCATGTCTAGATGTCTAAATGCATTGAGTTGCTATCGTGATTCATTGATAAGATATTTCAGTTAACAAGTGATTGAACAGCTGTCTTTAATGAAGTGTCTGTAGTGAAATAATAGTAGACATTGACCACAGGCTGACCATCCTTTGCATTCTGGAAGGCAGTCTGTGCAAACTGTTTGTCAATGATAGTAGATGGGTAGAAAACAGGAAAACTTTCATCACATTAGATAACACTAACTGTTACAGTGTGGCAAGAAACATGAGAGAATCCAAATCTGATAACCACTTGTTTGACCTGCTACATTTTGATAGAACTACAGGTAAAACAAATCCAGAACAAATTAACTACATACAGCTTCATTTTTAGACTTGCATCAAAAGCTATACTTGGTATTCAAATGCTTTAGGAATTCCCTTAAAATCCTCAAATGTTTTTTTTAATTAATATTAACACACCTAAACTGGGTTTCCTGTCGCCACCCTGCGATGGCTCTTCAAAACAACTTTGAACTTTACTGAGTTTCAAATTCATTTTTAAATACCTTTTGATTTTGTCTCTGCATTTAACACCATTGAAGATGCAGCATTCCAATGTTGGCTCAAAAATTAGCAAGAAGATATGCCATTTGTTGAACTGATAAAACATAACCTTGCCAGTAGTCGTAAAGGAAAGCTTCTGTCTGGTGTTCCCCAAGGACGTGTGCTCGGTCCCTTTGACTGAATGATGCTCGGGAACCATGATATATAATACTGTTTTACTTGCCTCGCCACTGCTTACTTGCCAGAATAAAACGGCTGTACTTATGTTTCTTTCAATGTAATTGATATACATAATCCAAATGTCCAAGACGCAGGAATAAACAGATGTTATGACAGACTCAAAAGGCTGTATAGGCCTGATAAGAGAACCAAAGAATCTCACTCTACTGCTGAAATTTCAAGATAAATCTCCAAGCACAAGTGTTTTTCAACTCTGATTGTCTTCCATCAAGCAGGGATGCTAATTATACTGCCAAAGAGGAATCCCAATGCCACGGGAAAAACAATGAAGAGAACAAATGATTTTTATTGGCTATGTTATTTATCAAACCATAATTAAAAGTTAAACTTCTTACAGTGAACTGACAGCATGTGATTGGTTTTCTATTTGCACCCAGCTGCATATAAGAGCCAGAGATAAACTTCTTTAGCTTTAAAATCAACCTCAAATCATGTATTTACTTTCAATTAAAATGAAAACAGCAACCAGCAATACTTAAATGAGAATGATAATTAGACTCAGTGGGAAAAAAAGGAATTGTTTTGATTAGGTTTGTAGTACTTAGCAATGCCTAATGGAGAGCGATGTTTGGTGTGTCTCAGATTTGAAGCTACAAATAGCAGAACTTGTTCATTTCTTCTTTCTACTGAAATCTTTTAATTACAACAAAGTGTCTGAGAGGGTTTGATTGACAGTTCAGAGAAGAACTACGTGATTGCTGTTAATGACTTAACAGTTTCTTAGAACAGTCTTGTAAATTAGGCTAGTGAAACACATCTGATACAGGCATTTGTCAAATCATGTAAGATTAGGTTAGCGATGCATCTGCCACCCCACCTGCTTCGATTGTTGTTTATTACCAGCCGTGAATAAATGCAAATGTAGAGAAAAAACCTGTTGAAGTGAGAAAAGTTAATTTATTAGGTGCTAGGGTTTGTTTGCTTAGTAGAAAATGCAGTTTTATGCAAGTTTTATTTAGGGAAAACCAATTTTTTAATCGCTGACACTCATGTTTAAAAATGAGATCAGTCGTCTGTGATTTTAATAGGCTAATTTGTTTGTTTTTCGACCATAATTACAAGTTTAATCCACGTACAACCCAATCGATTTTGAGTCAGACAAACTGTAACTTCCTGTAATTTAGTGATTGAGTCCTGGGGCTTGATGTGGATTAGTACACATTTTATTTGTATTACAGGCTCGCAGTAAATGAACTTTTAATCATGAAGTTATGTTTTTTCTCTAAAATATAACTTTCCTATTTACCACAAGGCTAAAAAGACAAGAATGAGACATGTCAGCATGAATCTGCAGTCTTTGGGTCTGCAGCTGTGTACTATTGTGGAATTTACACAAGAGGGGGCGGGATTCGATCAAACCAAGCGTCTTATTTCTGGGTTGAAGGAATGGCTCATGAAAATAACTTGCATTTCATAAAAGATGACATCTCAGTAGTGCCCTTGGTAATACTTTATCATATATATTGTGCCTATAGTTGCGCTGGAAGGTGTCAGATAGCATGATACAAGCCCTTTTGAAGGACAAAATATTCTGTCTGCGGATGTATTAAAAACATCCCTGTTATTAAAGAAACCCATCTCATGGAAAACATATCAACAAAAATAAAATGTCCAGTAGTCTAATGTTTTCATGTGTTTTTGTGTTTTAATCTGAAAATTAATGGTAGCCAAAAGATGTAAATCTTTCTCTTTCATAACCATAAAACTTTCCTCTAGAAGAACATTTAATATGTGCCACTGGTGTCTTAATGGGTGCTAGAAGCTGCTAATTTTGAAGGAATGTCAGAAAACTCCTGGTCCATTGCAATATTAAAGATGCATTTAGTCTTCTTCCACTTCATCTTATAGGTTTCGCACCACTTTATGACGTAAAAAGATTCCAAGCCAATTGGATATCGGAAGGTATTTTTACGGAACTACATATTTCTTTCAGTTTTTACCTGAGCTCTTATTAATTTTCTATTGTATTGTTTCTTGATTACTTAAAAATAACTTCAGAACCACTGGTTTACTGGGATTTTTATTTACAACTATCTCTAGGTTTTATAGAGAATGGTCCAAAAAAGAGAACATGTCCACTAAACAGCAGGAGAATTGACTCTTTCTAGATGATAGAAAGGCAACACTAGATCCAATTACCACTGGTTACAGCCAAGGTCCTTTGATAAGTATCTCTGACCCACATGTTGAACCTTGTAGCAGATGGATTATAGCATCAGACGACCAGACCAGGTGGTCCAACCTTCAGCAGTGTTCCTATAGCGAGGGTCAGAATCTGGTGTCAATAGCATGGTTACACCCTGCCTTGAATCAACATTTCAGACTTCTGGTGGTGTATTAGTGTGGGAGACATTTTCTTTGAACACTTTAGCACCAACTGAGCCTGGTACAAACACCACAGTGTTAAGTGTTGATGCTTACCATGTCCATCGCTTTATGAGCACAGTGGACCCATCTTCTGATGGCTACTTCCATGTCACAAAGATCAGATCATCTCAATCATCTATGTCTTAATCATGTTGAAGGAAAGGTTACGTTGAAACAGATTTCCTTCTCAGCCGGCTGGGGGGTTGTCAGTTTTTCTCCTTTCAAAAAAACAAAAGACAGACGTAGTTACTGTTTACAATCAGTGAGTTTGCGAGGTTGCGAGTCTGCGAAGAGCTAGGCATTTGTAATTCGACACCAGCAAGCAAAAAGCTCCAGAACTATTTAAAGAACCGAAGCCAGTAAACAGGAGCGACCCAGAAGTTATTTCATGTACCTCTAAGAAGCCACGGCACCTTTTTGTTTTAATCAATTATTAGGTAAAGCAGGCTAGAGGCTAACGTTGAGCTAACAATGCTAACAGCAGATTAGAAGCAAATAGTCGGCTCTAAAAATATCTCAAGCTACTTTTTCAGTCACCATCAACTCGATATTACAGTGAAATGTATGTGTGAAGTGAATAATGAGAAAATTGTGGCATTTTACTTCTTTTATTGAGTCGTTCAGAACTATAACACCAAGCTAACAGCATGACATAAAAAAAACACATTTCCGTAAAAAGTGTAATAAGTGCTCCCCATCGTAAAACACCCAAGACTGCTAACACTAGATATGACAATGTATTTATCTATTTATCAACTTACTGAGTATAACTCGTCTTTATTTGTTATCTAGAATCTTCTGGCAACAGCCACAAAACTCACAGAACGGTAGTGAGATAGTAACTTTTTGTTTAGAAAAATGGGCTGCAGTACCCAAATTTGACCACAGGATGTCAGTCTTATTTCATTTTTAAATATTGCACCTTTTATTATTGATGTAAAGTCAAGACAAATAACCTTTTATTTAAATTCTATGTTAACTTCCATTGTTTCTTGGGATTGAAAAGCATAACTGAGCTTTAGTTTAATTTTCTTTACCTAAAAATACCACCTGTCCTCCATAACATTAGAAAAAGTTCAATATTTCAAGTCAAAGTTTCCTTTTGACGTCTATCTTGCATTATGGTATAAGAGAAATTTGGCAGCATATAGAAATAAATCAGCAGAGCTTGTTGGACCACGGAGATAAAAAGGTTACCATGGGCACCAACCTATATGACAAGATATGTTCAAGGCCACCTGTGCATCTACTATGATGTTTACTCTTGCTAAAGTGATAAAGTGATTCAACAAGCAACATGAGGAAAAAGTACCAATGAAAGAAGACTGGAGAGGACAAAGGTAGGACAGAGAAGCCAAAGATAAACAGCAAACTATTAATTACTCAGTATTTATGCTGAACCCAAGTCCACAAACATAAACTGACCCTGTGAAAGTCTGAAAACTTTTTATTCCATCGCCACGATCTGCAGGGTGAAAACTAATTAGGCTTTTCATAACCCCGTACGAAATAGTAGTTTATTTATGTGCTGCCCTAAGAAAATTAAAAACCGCTCAAGTTTTTCCTCTGTGAGGATTTTATTTGGAGAGAAAATGAGATTTTGGAACAATAGTTCATGACCTACACGAATCACACGGAGTACGGTGAACTCTTGGCTGTTCTCTCGTCTTACAGCACATCTCCATCTGACACGACTGGGAACGCCATCTGCTCGTGCGAAGTAAAGAAAAAGGTGATGAATGTGAACTGTCAAACACAGAAACATCAAGAGCGGGGCTGGCAATCAGAGGGAAATGGGTACTTGAAAGCGTGAAACTTCGCCTGGAATCGGCACAACTTCTGGTGACCCAGAAGGTTCCGTATTGTAATGAGTGTAGCAAAGGTTAATGAGGTGCCTTCTTCAACAACCCATTTCTACAAGCCCTAAAAGAAATGCAGAAGCAGAAAAGCTTAATCCTAGCCACACGGTTACAAAAAACATTAGCTGCTCCTGACCCACTGCCCCATCCCCATCACACAGACACACTAAAACAAAGAGACCCTCTCAAAGGCCTTATAGGGCAAAGGAATCACCTGTATTACTTCCTTAATGACCAATTTTATTTATTTTTCAGGTTTTTCTGTAACTTTCGGTTATGGAAAACATTTTATTCTTAATAAACTTCATGATTTGATATAATATATATATATATATATATATATATATATATATATATATATATTTATATATATATATATATATATATATATATATATATTTGAACTAAGAAACCAGTTTTTACTTATTATTTTTGAAAATGATCGGTCACTCTGAGTTTAACATGCAGGCGGAACATGAAAATTGTCTTCTCCCTCTATTTCCTGCATTAGTTTCTGATAGAAAATAGACGTAAAAACGCTCGGTTCAAAAAATCCTGACAGATCTACGTCACACTGTCACTGAACATTCATGGACTCACCCATCTTGACTCACGACAGGGAAGGCTGTTGTTGGTTTAGCGTCCAGGAAACAGCAGAGAACGTCTCGGCTAGTAGAAGCTAACTGTTAGCATTAACAACTCCACCACTCAGCAGAACTCCTTCAGGCTTGTGTTATTCCCGAGCCAGCACGCATAGGTGGGCCCCATATGGGATCTATATGGACAAGCCATATGGGTCCCAACAGGGTTTGTCCGCAGTTTCCACAGTGGCCCCATGGGGGTTTGCCCAGAAAGATTTTTGCCCACATAGATTTTAATGGGCTCTACATGGGTTTTCAGAGGGTTTGACTCAAACAACAGCAAACCCATGTGGGGCCACCATGGAAACAGCGGACAAACCTTGTTGGAACCCATATGGCTAGCCCATATAGATCCCATATGGGGCCCACCTATGTGTGCTGTCTGGGTTGTGGAGATAAAACATCAACGTTGCAGAGCAAATCCTGCTGCTACTTTCTCATCCAGCTGACTTCTACATCCTCAAACAGGAGCATCTGAGATTTATTTCCCCAGAGAACGACTTACAAGGCATTCATTCCTAGAGACCACTGCAAATGAAAAATATGAGTAAAGTTGACCTTTAAAGCTTCCTTGGCACAAAAAAACTCTAAAGGTGCAACTTTTAAATGCACACATTTTTGCTTCCAAGAAATCATTAATCAGACATTTCTAATGGTTTATCTTTAAGAAAGACGTTTCCACCTTTCTTGGTTGAATCATCACAACACCAGCAGCTCTTTTTTCCTCTGAGGCTCATTGTTCATAGTAGTCAGTGCTACTCCTCATCAATGCAAAATATAGATCCGCTCGGATGCTTTTTACACCAGAAGTAACAACATGAACAGGTTTCTCACATGTAGATCTGCCCATTAAAGCTGGTAAATCAAGTCCCTTTCCATGGGATTTATTTCCTGTAGCAAAAACCTTTCATCTAGCCTCGTCACAAGGTTGGGGGATTTTCCTTCCCACTGTCACCAAGTGCTTTAATTCATTGTATATAAAGTTTTTTTATTTAAATAATATTACTATAGTTCTTGCTCTAAATTTGCAACTTTTTTGTTCAATTGAATTAAAAAAGGTAATTTTTAAACCATTCCAGGAGCACAAAGTAAGGTTAGATCTAAATACTTTAGAGCCGTAGTGATACTTGAGTGATAGGATTTTGAGTCTCAGAGCTATTTAACAAACCATTCTGATTCTGAGATGGCACCTCAGGATAAAATATGATTAAAAACATGATTTGTTGTGTAATAATGAAACAATATGACAGGTTTACAAGTTACAAACTGATGAGGTGTGGGAATAAATGTCCAAGTATCCATAAACCAACAATCAAGCGTCAGTATTCACTGATTTGTCTCCATGTAATTTAGGAGTTCTTAAATTAGGATTCAGGATTACCCCGGAGATTAGATGAATAAAAGTCTAGCCTCGAAATGGCGGGAAGCTAAAACCAAAACATGGACAAAATGTAGGATCAGTTTCACATTTGTGATCATTTGGTGGATCTCCAGTGGAGCCAAACCTCTTCAGCAGTTTCCATTTGGACTTTAAAGCTTCTAATAAAGTTAAGTGGCATTGTTTTCTTAGTGCTAATTATAGTGTTAGTGGTCACTGTTGAGGAAAACGTTATTGAGGTTGGAAAGTACCTCTATATGTGCCCCAGAGATCCTATTATGGTCTATCTGTACAGCTCCTAGATGCAAATGTGGCTATTTTTAAAGAAAACAATACGATATGTGGAGGATCCATCTGGTCTAGTGGACGAAGGGCCATTGTTTAGTCCTCATTACAGCATCATGCACATCGTTTGTTTCTATCCATTTTCAATAGTGATGGGTAGAGGCCTTCAGAGGAAAAATAATAATTGTACTCTGGATGTCAAAAATGGATTGAGACCATTTTTATTGATCGGCATTGGATTAGTTTGGTGAAAGTCGGCCAATGATTACTATTGTTGACTCAGTTTCTACGGTTCCAACTCTACTGGGTCAGAAAAAGGAACCATTTTCAATAGATTCTGAAGGCGGGCTCAAACAGACCAGTGGAAAAGTCATCTCAAAATCTCTGAGTTAGTTTCACTTTTACTTTATCTTAAAACAGAGATGCCCAACTCCCTTCCCCAAGGGCCGGTATCCAGCATGTTTTACTGATTTCCCTGCTTCTACACACCTGATTTTAACCAGCAGGTGATTAACAGACTTCTGCAGAGCTTGATGAACAGGTAATTCAAGCGTGTTGGATTAGGGAAATAACTACAACATACTGCGTAGGGCACCGACTGGCCAGGAGGGCACCAAGCAATCAGGTTTATGAAAAAAATAAATAATTATAATATCAGCTACTGGACACCATGCACACAAACAACACCGAGAGGACCAATTAATTTAAAAAGTATCTTGAGATACTTTTGGAGCTTGATTTGGTCCCATATTTACTAGCAACTGTTGTTAAAAGTACGGTTTTTAAGAAAGTCTGACGATTCTAGGACATCTTTTTGTAGGAATAACAAATCAAACCGTCTTGCTGCTTTTTCATCCTCTTCAAAACCGCTCATGCATTGATTTTAATACTTTTAATGCAATTACGGCTCATAGTTTGCAAAACTGCATGGAAAAAAGGCAAAGACATCAACTATTGGAATCATGCTTGGTGTTGGCAGATAAATAAATACCTCTGATTGGCATCAAGGTTATAAAATCTTAATTGCCTGATTTTGACACTTTGAAAAAAAAAACAGGTACAGTTGTGATAAAGGCACCAGGCAACCTCAGAAAATTTACGTATATTTCTGAATTTTTAGATAATAAGACATTGAGCAAAGATGCAACATAAAAGACAGAATAAGAGTCCTTGAAGTACTTGTGTCGTTATTTCTATTGCGATACCTTTTAAACGTTACCTCCCTTTTCTCTCAGCTCCCCCCTCTGTTTTTATTTATTTATTTAGTTATGTGTTTGAAATTGCGTTTCCAATCTTTCTACGGTCTCCAATCTCCAATAGATCTGAAAGAGAAAAGAGCTTGTGTTGTGAAAACGTTTCCATCACAACCCATTTTCCTCAGGAGCTTCACAGAAACTATCTCAGAGGAGCAGCTGTGTTTTGAGGCAACTGTTGTGATTGTCATCTATTATAGAAAAGCAAAAAAGGAAAGGAAAAATCTAGATGCAGGATACACACTCGCTCATACACACATAGAGGGAACCACGCACGTCTAAATGCACAATTCCTGTTTGGTTTTGCATTTGTTTTTTTACACCACAATCTGTTTCGCCATGTCTACAGGGTCCTATCCTTAAATAATGGATGCCTTGGAAAATGGAGCATTTCTCCCACTGTAAGAGTCCATGAATAAATCATGAGCATGAACATAAACCCATTTGTGCGCCAACATGTGTACGCTGTTGTTCCGAGGATCATCCCCACCTATTAAAAGGTCTTTTAACAAGCTCTTTATTGTGTCACCTCACCCTCCGCCCCTGATTGATTATTTCCCTGTCCATCTTTTATGTGGGAGTCTGCTGAGGTTTGTTTCAAAGTACAAACTTTTCCAAATGAAGTGCTGCTATAATGAAAGAAGTGTGTGTTGCTCTCAAATCAATGTAAATGGATTACTGCAACTCAGCCTTAAGGATCTATACAGCCTCGGTTAATCTGTCAAATTACTGCCCTGTACAGATGCTAATTTCCATCAGTTCACTAAAGAGGATCTTATGGAAATGACGTTGGAACGTTCAGCTAAATTAGGATTCCTACAGAAACGTGTGGAATCAAACGTATTTGAAATGTGTGAAGTCTGTTTTTAGACTGAAGTTTTTAGCTCTTTTATTCAAAAAAGTCTAAATGTTAAGAAAAATGTCAAAAAGTCAAAAATATTGAGAAGCTTGAATTATTGAACAAAAGGTAAATCGTAGAGAAAAAAGTTGAGTTAAATTCACCTTAAGGATCAAACTTTGAGAAAAGCGTTGAAAGTAAATATAAAAAACTCAATCCTGCACCAATTCACAACGAGTCCCCCCAAGGCACTTTACAAAGTAAACATTCCAATTGAATCTACTTTTCAGTACTAATACATCATTCCTCATGCTAAGCAAGCATGTAGTGACAGTGGAGAGGAAAACTCTCCTTTAACAGGAAGAAACCTCCAACAGAACCTGAATCAGTATGAGCAGCCATCTGTCACGACTCACTGGGGGTTTGAGAAGGCAGAGCAGAGACACACACACACACACACACACACACACACACACACACACGCACACACACACGCACGCACACACACACACGCAAACACACGCACGCACACACACACACACACACACGCACGCAAACACACACACACACGCACGCACACACGCACGCACACACACACGCACGCAAACACACACACGCACGCATGCATTTATGGTTTATGAAACCACTATGACTTTTGGGTGGTTTATGGGGACACACCTTTCCCTGCATCTGGTGAAAATGTTTTATTTTACCCATGGAAGAAAAGTCTCACTTAAAAAAAACCAAAAACAAACCTACAGAACATACATACAGTACACATACATTGCTGAAATAACTAAATAAAATTATAATAGCAGTTACAAAGTTAGTAACAATCTATTAACAATGCTAACTAACACACACACACACACACACACACACACACACACACACACACACACACACACACAAACAGATGAACTAGTAGTAGCACATTCTATGTTAAAGAAAGTAAGAAGCTAATATCAGGAGAGGGAGAATGTTCAGTGGTTGGCAGCAGTGTGCCAGCCGATGGCCCCCTCCAGGAGGCCACCACAGCTCAGCAGAACACCAGTGTAGCTTCTTCTGGAGAGAAAAACACTGTTTCCTCTAATGCGGAGACATAAACAGCTGAAATAACAGGGAAATAATGCAATTGGAGAGTAGTGGTAGAAGAAAGTAGCAAAGTGCAGAAAGTGGTCAGTATGTCCACCAGCAGTGGATCACAAAGCTCCCTCCATCTTTTAGCATCTCCAATGTATATTCTACTTGATCGTCATGAAAGTCTCATGGCAAGTTTTGCAGAAAGACTTTTAAAATGTTTATATTTTCTGTGAGTAGAAGTAGAAGGCAGTTGAGGAAGCAGTTACTTTGGTATATCTTTAGGTTGAAAAATTCCAAATTAAGGTGTCACCCCATTCTTGTGGATGCTACTCTATTGGTCAATGATCTAGGCCAGGGGCTCACAACAATTTTTCTTTGAGGACCCCCTTGCTCATGTCCAAGACAAGCCAGGACCCCCAACTCCTACATGCATAAACACATTAAATGTGATCATTTACAAACTTTATACAGACATACAGAATTATAACAGTTATATCGAGTTCTGATTATACTGTAGGGTGTGTTATTGGGATTTTATAAATGTCATTTTTACAAATAAAATCTTGCTAACCTCACAACCTCAGCAAAGACAAAATTGTGGGGACCCCCTGCAATCTTGTGGGGACCCCCAATTAGGGAACCCCTGATCTGGGCTCCTGTAAATGATTACTTTTGCTGTAGAGGCCAGAGGAGGGATTTAGGGGAAATATACATTTTGAAAGATTACCTACTTTATAACATAGCGTAGGGTCAGATAGTCAAATTTAAGCATTTTTAGGTTACTTTAAGAATCTTTAACTACATTCTCCAGTTTTATGTATAAAGACAAAATCTTGATAAATTGAAGAATCAAGAAAAAAGTTTTTTGCTTTAAGTTAACTTTGATGATTGATGACATCATCAAACTGCATTGCAGCATGACAAGATGGTAAGTGAACATGGCAGCCTTTCTATTTGTTAATATGGCATTTTTTCAAAAATTTCCACCTTAAATTGAAGTACTTTTCATATTTTGCACAGATCATTTTTAAAGTTTAAGTATGCATGATGGGAGATATGAGATGTTAGTTACCTGAAATTATTTATTTTTCTTTTTATATGAGTGAGGGGACCTCCTTATATATTGGTATTGTCATGTCCTGTCTATGTCCTCCCTGTGTCCAGTCTATGTCCTCCCTGGCCCTTCCATATCCCATCTCCCTTGTCTCCGGTCCCTTCAATCATCATTCAGTTTTTACTTTATTTCTCATTACTTTAGTTCTGCCATGTCCATTCCCCAGCCCATTAGTGTTGTATTTCTCTCTAGTTTTCCTTTCCCCTTCTTGTGTATTTAAGTATTGCCAGGTCCCTGTAAGTTTAGTATCCTTTTGTATCAGTTACCTTTGACCCCTGTGTTCCTCTTAGCTGTTTCATCCTCACATTAGTTATCTTTCATTGTCCCCTGGTATTTAGTTCATCCCTCCAGTTAGCTGTTGTCCTTGTGTCCCCTTAGTCATCCTGTACCTCTTATGTTCAGTGTTTTTAGTCTTCAGTCAGTTTGGTGTTTCATTTCTCATATCTTCCTTCCTGTGTTCTCCTATGTTAGTTGCTTCTTGTATTTTGGTTATTAGTTAAATGACTTTAATTATTTCTCCTGTATTCTGTTTATGCATTCTAGTATTTTCTTTCAGCATTTAGTTTTAATGTTTTAGGTTTCTCTCTTTATCTGGTTCAGTCCTCTTGTGTTTTGTATTGCTTCCCATCCTCAGTTAACTAGTCACACCTGTCCATCATCAATCAGTAATCATCTCACCTGTTGCTTGTCTCCATTCACCACCTCAGTCTATTTAAACTCAGCTCAGTTCTACACTCGTGTCGGTTCCTTGTGTTTGTCTGTGTCATCTGTGGGTGTTGCCTTTATCCCTGTGTCACCTGCTGATTTTTGTTCCTGCTCCAGACCACGGCTGTAAATAAAACATTTTCATTTTTTCAACCATACCTGGCTGCCTCCTGGATATTCCTGCACTTGGGTCCTACAACAACCTCCCACCACATGACAGGTATAGTATTTCGGTATCTATCGGTATATCGGGTATTGGTGAAAAGATGATCTCAAACATCCCTAGCTGAAAGGTTGAGAGAAAATGAAAAAAGTTAAGAAAAAAAAATTCTTTAAATTATTGGAACCCAACTGAAACTTGAACATCTTAGAAAATCTCAAAATGGTTAGAAAAAAAGAGCAAGTCAAGAAAAAACTGTAAAAATAAAAGAAAATGCCAGGAAAATGTTAAATGTTCAG
Organism: Aphyosemion australe; assembly: GCA_006937985.1. Taxonomy (NCBI): domain Eukaryota; kingdom Metazoa; phylum Chordata; class Actinopteri; order Cyprinodontiformes; family Nothobranchiidae; genus Aphyosemion; species Aphyosemion australe. The sequence goes on along the minus strand of SSNS01000183.1, from coordinate 852,209 downwards.
AAATATTAACAACAGTAGAAATGTACATAAAATAGTCAAAAAGTCCAGAAAATTTCAAGTCTGGAAAAAAAACAAATAATTTGAAAAAAGTCTTGATTTTTCTAGGAAAAAGCAAAAGTATCAATGAAAAAAGCCCCGCATGTCCAGAAAAAGCAAATATATAGAGAAAAAATACAAACATTTATTTTTTGGATTAAATTTAATCTCGTAAGAAAACAATTCAAGTAGCGACTCACCTCAGTCTCGTTCTGATTGTTTCCCTTTCTGTGCTTTAAGTTTAGGCCTGCTGAGGTTTGCTTCAAAGACAAAACTTTTCCAAATGAAGTGCTGCTGTACTGAAATAAATCAATGTAAATGCATTCCTACAACTCAGCCCCAAAGTGTCGTTCCTGCTCTGCAAAGATCTATAGAGCCTCAGTTAATCTGTCAAATTACAGCTGTACAGATGCTAATGAGTGTCTGCTGTAAAAATCACACTTTTACATAATTGCTATTTCTTTTCCTGGAAATATAAAATGATGTCATTAAATTCAAACATTTACTTGAAACACTGTTATACGTGTCTACTATCCATCTTCCTGCCTGTGCCCACATGGGCTTCCTCTCAACAAGGTCAAAGGTGAAATGCCGTTTAGGTTGACATCTCACCCACCACTGAGATGACGAATCGCTCCGGCAGCGCGCGGGAGGCAAAGTGAAGACAGATGACGAGTGATGTACAACTGAACATGATAAATTCATGTTGTTTGGGGCTCCGGAGACGTTTGTTCAGGCTGCATCTATCACAGACCGGAGCGGGACGTTTCCATCGGTTCAATAATCTGTTTTTACTCTGAAAACCATAAATTACACTTCTTCATGCGTGTTATCCTGATGGTGGTTTGAGAAGTGAAATGTATCTTTAGATTTAAAATTCCCCTCAACGACACTTTATGATTACAGTTTTAGAAGCAAAAAAATCACTCACTGGCCACTTTATTAGGTACACCTTGCTGTACCGGGTTGGACCTCCTTTTGCCTCCAGAACTGCCTTAATCCTTCGTGGCAGAGATTCAGCAAGGTGCTGGAAACATTCCTCAGAGATTTTGGTCCATATTGACATGATAGCATCACACAGTTGCTGCAGATTTGTCGACTGCACATCCATGGTGCCAATCTCCCGTTCCACATCCCAAAGGTGCTCTATTGGATTGAGATCTGGTGGCTGTGGAAACCATTTGAGTCCAGTGAACTCATGTTCAAGAAACCAGTCTGAGATGATTCCAGCTTTATGACATGGAGTATTATCCTACTGGAAGTAGCCATCAGAAGATGTAGGTAGGCTGTGGCGTTGCAACCATGATCAATTAGTACTAAGGGGCCCAAAGTGTGCCAAGAAAATGTCCCCCACACCATTACACCACCACCACCAGCCTGAACTGTTGATACAAGGCAGGATAGATCCATGCTTTCATGTTGTTGACGCCAGATTCTGACCCTACCATCCGAATGTCGCAGCAGAAATCGAGACTCATCAGACCAGGCAACATTTTTCCAATCTTCTATTGTCCAGTGTTGGTGAGCCTGTGTGAATTGTAGCCTCAGTTTCCTGTTCTTAGCTGACAGGAGTGGCACCTGGTGTGGTCTTCTGCTGCTGTAGCCCATCTGCCTCAAGGTTCCACGTGTTGTGCGTTCAGAGATGCTCTTCTGCAGACCTTGGTTAACAAGTGGTTATTTGAGTTACTGTTGCCTTTCTATCAGCTCCAACCAGTCTGGCCATTCTCCTCTGCCCTCTTGCATCAACAAGGCATTTTGGCCCACAGAACCGCCGCTCATTGGATGTTTTCCCTTTGTCGGACCATTCTCTGTAAACCCTAGAGATGGTTGTGCGTGACAATCCCAGAAGATCAGCAGTTTCTGAAATACTCAGACAAGCCTGTCTGGCACCAACAACCACGCCAGGTTCAAAGTCACTTAAATCACATTTCTTCCCCGTTCTGAAGCTCGGTTTGAACTGCAGCGGATCGTCTCGACCATGTCAACATGCCTACATGCATTGAGTTGCCACCATGTGGTTGACTGATTAGTCATTTGTGTTAACGAGCATGTGGACAGATGTACCTAATAAAGTGGCCAGTGAGTGTATATTGTAAGAATAAAATTTAACGTGATATTCTCCAATTTTATTTTGTGGGTGCCATCTCCATATTGCTGACTTGTTTTTGGAACAGCGCTACATTAACGAGCCGTCCAGGACAACATAACCCCCAAAAGCCTACATTTAGCAATTTCTGCTGTTATTTCACAAATCCTGTAAGTTTTGAAAACAAAAAAAGCAGATTGACGCTTCACCTGTATCAAACCGACAGCCTCTGTCTTTATTCTCTGCTTCGATATTATTATTTTTCTTCCTTCGGTTGTTTCTGTCAACCAGAACTCCAGTGCCCCCGAGTATTAATTATTTGTACTGCTTGTGCTCTGATCTATGGTCTCCTGTTAGCATCTGCATGGATGATGCAAGTCAGGCATCTCTAATTCTTCACTATAGAGAATTCCGTATCTTTACATTTTCTCGTAACAAAGAAAATGTCCAAATAATAAAAATACTAACAACAATAGTACACCTCTGTGGTGCATTACCTTTTCTCTGATTGTATTTTTTAGCGTAACGTGAACTGCCGCCAAAGCAAAAGTCACATCATGATTTTAAGCTTTTTTTTTTTTTTTAGTTGAGATTAGAGTTGGGGTCTGGCCGTAGATCAGTCAAAAAGAACAAAAAGATTCACTGATGAACTTGCATTATTCACACCGTCAGGGACACTTTGAGCCCTTCAAGTAAGTCACAAAGCCCCCCGCCCAGAGTGATACCTCAATTAGACACTCATTTTAAATTAAATTAACATTAGTGAATCCCCGTGGTCACTGCGGCGTCTTGGTTGAGGGATTTTAAGACCTACTTTATCTGCGGATCTTTGAGTTGTGTCGCGTGAAGCTTAAGACACAGGGCTGCGGTTTGCAGGGCAGATGTAATTAAAGGCTCCCTCACTAGTGATGAGCATTGCTGGCCTTTATTTCTTGAACTAAATTGAGACGTGGAATTATTAGCAGGGAATGACATACACAATGCTGGCATTCTGTTGGTAAAATAATGGCCACAGCATGAGAAACTTGCTTATTATATAGATTCATTAGAGTGATGTTGATGATTATGGATCAAAGATAATGAAAAGCCTAAAATTCTGCGGATTAGTAAAAAATGACATAAGACAGAAATTTCAGCCTTCTGAAGTTATCTTCGTTTCTATGCACCTAATAGTTGGTTGGACCTCCTTTAGCATGGTGGCCTCTGCTGAGGTGTGATGGAAGCCCAGGTTGCATACTTCAGGTAATTTGCATTGTTGGATCTGGTGTCTCCCATCTTTCTCTTGATGATACCCCATAGATTCTCCAAAGGGGTTCAGGTCAGGCTAGTTTTCTGGTCATTCAAGCACAATAACGACGTAATCAGTGAACCGGCTTTTGGTCCGTTTGGCTGGTGCCAAGTCCTGCTGGAAAATGAAGCAGAAGGAAGCAGGAAGTGGTCTAAAATGTCCTGGTCGTTAGCTGCATTGACTGTGAACTTCAGAAAACACAATGGACCAATACCAGCAGATGGCTTGGAACCCCATATTCTATTTTTGTAGCTGTACCTGTAAGATAACAGGATATGATATGACAAAGGATGTCACGCAAAGTGATAAAACGGTAAATGGCTTGTTTTTTTATAGTGCCTTATGGAGTATTTGAACCCCCCAAGGTGCCTTACAGTCCGAAAAAGGAATCTGACGAAACCCCCCCCCCCCCCCCCCCCCCCCACACACACACACAGAGCTTTAATGGGTTCATTAGACCCTCCAATGAGTTTTATCGGTGGTGATTGTTCGACACAGCTCTGGGTCTTGTTCTTAAAATCATTTGGAATGAGGCATGCTGTGTTTCGTTTTGAGATCTTTTAGCTTATTTCATTTTGTCAGGCCCTTACAGTGCTTTTGAAATAATTTCATAACTTATGGTGGTTGGATTCTAGGTTCCCCACCACGTGTCTTTGGGCTAAAACACAGCACCCTGTGACCCCTCGGTCAGCGGCTCAGGGTTGAGTCATAAACCACATTATGCAGCGAAAATAGAGTTTAATCAGAAAACGTTTTTCATGCCCAGTTGCACAGAAACTTTAATTAACAGTTAATGTTATTTAAAAAAGCACCTACTCATGATTTTTCTCCAGCGTACAATGCTGTAGCTGTCAGGACGGGCTATTCACAGCATGAGGGGCGTTTAAATAGATGCACAACGTAGTGGAAGATGTCTTTAGTATGTTGTAAATCCCACTTGTGCTGAAACGTCCGAAAGTTAGGGATACCTGGATCTGCTCCCAGTCCTTTATCGCCTACTTTAAATCAGCAGTTTTTCTCTCAACCATGTGAGTTTATTACAACGTAAAAACATGACAGGCTTTTAAGGAGTACTGTATTTATCTAAATAAACCCATCTTAATAGGATTTTCTACTGACAGTGCTTCTGAGCTAAGGTTTTGGTGGTGCAGTGCTGTATTTAGGAAACGCACCCAGAAATATACCTTTGGACCCTCCAGGGAAGCCACACCAGGCTCTACTGAAATATATTCTCCCTACCTTACGACTGCCTCATTTAGAAAGTACTAAGTCTACTCCCATGGCATCTCGCTTAATTAAAAAGTGCCCCTAATATTAGCTCTGGTCTTGCTTGCCTGCTTAAGTCGTATAAACAACAAGGAAAAAGTGGCATTTTCAATTATATTGGCTTAACAATTGAAGGGAGGATTGGCCTCAGTGTCTGGCTGGAGATCAAATCAAACCATCCTCACTGCCATCACTCTTTGTGTCTTCTCATAGATGTTGTGCACATTTTTAACCAAACGATGCATCGCCTGCAGCACAAGTCTCTAATATCCATATGAGAGCGATAAATGCATGCACCTGGTTAAAATACACACTAGTTAATGTGAACGAAAACATGTGAATGTCATTGGTTGGTGTTACATAACAAGGGCCAGGAAGTCGATTTTGATTACTTACAACTGAGTCGTATATTATTATGGATTTATTATAGTGCTAAAAATAAACAGCTGTTGGCAGCAGATTATGAATTGTATGTCACTGCCCATAGTGCTGGAATCATTTGCCTGTGGTGCTCAAGGACAAAACATTTAGAGTCTTTATCTATGGTGCTGAAACAGAATCAACATAACAGATTTGCACGGTGTATGAACCTGAAGAAAAATCATGTTAATGTCTACAAAATTAAACAATTGCCATGTATCACTGGGCATAGTCCTGAAACACACAACTGCCAAAAGTATGGAAACACAAAGGGTTATCAGAAGGAACGTGTCTCTGTCCATGGTGCTGAAACAGAAGAAAGTGAATGGAATAAGAGCTTGCCATAGACTGAACCTGTCGTTTATTTTTCTTGGTGCTCAAACACAAATCAGACACGTTTCTGACCATGAGGCAGGAAAATAAAAGGTAATACAGGTGTACTGTAGCCTGATTTATTAGATATTTTACTAGTGACTCTAATACTAAAACACACTTCATATTGGGGATATGTCCTGAAATGTGTTGAAACTTAAAAACTAACCTTTGAGTGTCTATCCATGGTGCTGAAGTTCAAATGAAACGTCAGAGTGTCTAAAATCCCTCTAATTTATACTTCAAGTTGGTAGTCACACCCACACAATAACGACAGTCTTTTACCTTCAGACTTCTCCGTCACCTGGGGAGTGTAGCAACGCAATTCCCTGCCAGGACAACAGAGGGCAAAGCCCTTTTTTGGATTATCCTGCCACCATTCCAGTCATGTATCCAGCTCAAGGTAGTGTATTTACTATTGTGTTCCTGAATTTCAAAGACTTTTTAATGACACATTTGTCCTTCATTCTCTTCATGTGGTCGCCACCTCTAAACCTACGTTTCCTGTTATTTCTGTTCACAAATATAACGCATGCTGCATATCTTTGTGCTCCTTCAGTCACGGGTGCATAAACATTCATTTTTTCTGACTTTTTCCACAAGACCTTCTTCAATATGTTCAGTGTCTGTCGCTAAATATCTTCAGCTCTCTTTATATTTTTTGAGAGGATAATGGCAGTGCTGTTGACAAATTTAAAGGAAGCAGTGTCCTGACCAATCACAGGTTTGCAGTCTCTGTCACTTTTCCATCAGCCTCTATGAGCCTGTCGGAGAGCACATTGCGTGTCTCTACATGCCGATGTCTCTGTCCATGGTGCTGAAATGCTAAAGTTAGCATGTGGGTGTCTCTGTCCATGGTGCTGAAATGCTAAAGTTAGCATGTAGGTGTCTCTGTCCATGATGCTAAAATGCTAAAGTTAGCATGTGGGTGTCTCTGTCCATGGTGCTGAAATGCTAAAGTTAGCATGTGGGTGTCTCTGTCCATGATGCTGAAATGCTAAAGTTAGCATGTGGGTGTCTGTCCATGGTGCTGAAATGCTAAAGTTAGCATGTAGGTGTCTCTGTCCATGATGCTGAAATGCTAAAGTTAGCATGTGGGTGTCTCTGTCCATGATGCTGAAATGCTAAAGTTAGCATGTGGGTGTCTGTCCATGGTGCTGAAATGCTAAAGTTAGCATGTGGGTGTCTCTGTCCATGGTGCTGAAATGCTAAAGTTAGCATGTGGGTGTCTCTGTGCATGGTGCTGAAATGCTAAAGTTAGCATGTGGGTGTCTCTGTCCATGGTGCTGAAACGCTAAAGTTAGCATGTGGGTGTCTCTGTCCATGGTGCTGAAACGCTAAAGTTAGCATGTGGTGTCTCTGTCCATGGTGCTGAAAAAAACTCAACATGCTTGTGCACTTTGCGAGGTCCACTATACATGTGATACATGTCTTGCCAGTGTATAATAATAGACACAGGATGAAAGTGCCACAGAGGTGTTGCCCTGTAACCGGTGGGTTGACGGTTCAAACCCAGGCCCCTTCTGTGTCAGTCATTATGTCCTTGGGCAAGACATTTCACCTTCCTTGCATGCTGGTGGTGGTCCGAGGGATCAGTGGCTTCTGTGTACAGCAGCTTTGCTTCTGTCAGTGTGTCCCAGGGCAGCTGTGGCTACAACATAGCTCATCACTCTTTGTGTGTGTGTGTTAGGGTGTGTGTGTGTGTGTTGGGTGAATTAATGAATTAATGCCTGTAATGTAAAGTACTTTGGAGTCTTCTGACTATATAATTGCAGGTCATTTATCATTTTAATATTAAAACACCACAAAGGATACATTCATGACCAGAATCAACTGATAGGGTGAATGTTTCTGTTTATATTGCTGAAACATACAATTATATTAACCGATAACACACATCTTTTAGTTTAAATGATTTTAAATAGATGTGTGTAAAACATGAATCCAAGACCTCTATTGAAGTTACTTATAGAGATTTAAAAGTGAGCTGAGATGTGTTTCCACTATCTCTGCCAGTGGATCTGAAACCCCAAAGGTAAACAAAAGGTGAATGTTTGTTTTGATGCTTCTGAAATTGTGAGTCAACATGGCAGTGCACAGTCAACGGTGCTGAATTATGAATGTCCACGAGGCTAAGCCACATACAGTGCAAAGGTGTCCATGGACCTGAAACTATCTTTAAGACCTCTGTCACTACAACACTGAAGGGAGACATGAGGCAAACATCTTTGTCTAAGGCGTTGGAACACATAAAAGCAAACATATAAAGTGTGTCTATAGTGCAGAAACAGAGTCAACAAAGTATCTGTGCACTGAAAAATAAATGTCTTGTTACTGTCTATAATACAGGCAAATAGGAAAGGTGTGCTGCTGCCTATATGGTCCTGTATGTTTCTGTTCGTGGTACTGAAACAAAAATAAACACCTGTCTCTGAAACAGATCAAAGTAAATGTACAGTAAACTTACAACTGCATTGCCTCTGTCCGTGGTGCTGAACTAACCTGAAACAGTCGATCTCAAGGAACCTCGCCTTGCCTTGCCAGACGCCTTGCTTCCAAGGACACTGTCCTTCCTTGGTCAAAGAAAGCGGTTAAATGGAACAGACTTGTCCCACGTGACCGCGGATTTGGATTTAAATAAACATTTTTAGATATAAGCCCAATAGCTACAATTAGTTGACTTACATTTAAACTGGAAAATTGCCCCTGAAGTTGCTGCTGCAGGCTCCTGATCACATCTCAATTAGCTAAATGGCTAACAAACGGAGGACAGACGCCTTGGAAGCACATGAACATTGGAACACACCTTGGCGGTTCCTGATCTCCTAGGCAACCGGGGCGGGACCAAGGCATCAAGGCAAGGTTCCTTGAGATTGAGAAACACCCAGGCTTTTGTCACTCTCCATGGTTCTGACATAAACACTCTGTTGGTCTGTCTCAGTAGCAGATTGTATTCCTACAAGTCTCCCATTACCATAAATTAACTCCATGTTAGTGTCAACAGTAATACATATAAAGGGTTAACAGGGTCAGAAAGGGGTTATTACTGCTGAATAACACTTAGTGGGCTCTAGTAAATCTCCATTATGGCTCAAGGGGTTCAAATGAAGGCAGCTGGACTTGTTTGGTTTCTTGAAGACGTTTGGCGTCTCATCCGAGGAGCTTTGTCAATTCTGACTGGAATGTGGGAGGGTCGATCTTATAAACTGGAGCTGTCTGTTGTTGCTCAACGAGCAGCATCTGCGTGTGAATGCCCCTCCTCCTCCATTGTGGCTGAAACATTCACATTACAACACGTCCTAATGAAATGAGCCTCTACCATCATCACGTCTTTTATCCCCATGTTTGTCTTCTAAAAAGAGCTCTTTCATTTTTTGGGACTGGACAACCTTAAGCGACACACTGACATAACATTCACCCCCGACCCCCTGCCTTCTCGTGTGTCACAGTTCCCAGTTCTGCATCAACGACTGAGTCACTTTCTATGTCGCCGAACCGAGGATTGCTGTCACGCGGCCGGGTTCTGCTTCAAAGATTTTGTGTCACTGCTTGTGATCTCAGGACTGTGTGTGTGTGTGTGTGTGTGTGTGTGTGTGTGTGTGTGTGTGTGTGTGTGTGTGTGTGTGCGCGCTGAGGGCCGCTGTCTGCCCTGCTTTTGTTCTCTAAGAGGAGTTTTGTAATTTGGCTAAACATAAACCAACTTGTGTCACAACAGCCCAGTGTGATTCTAGAATAACCCGTGGATGCCAGTAAAAAACCATCAATCACTGCTCTTGATTTCATTTTAACGTCTTGTTAATTGAATCTCATTATCCCAGAAAACAATGAAACTTTTCAAGCTTTGTCACATTTGTTTTATAATCTAGTTCTTTCAGAGATGTGGGTTCATTTTTTGTGTCAGTCGGTTTCTGAGCATAGAGCCTGAGTGTCACGCTGACCTGTTTAGGGCTGCTGCAGTTTGTCTCATTATGTTTGAGACGCCTTTTGGTGTTCACCTTTCTATCTGCTCACAACTCTCATAACACCTGGTTCTTTACATGTTTGGTCTAACATCACACTTAAAAAATAAAGAACTCCAGTGCTGTCAAGATATTTTTACTAATTTATTTTGTTTTGGCAGCAAATGAAATGTTTCAGCATATCAGACGTTTTCAAACGTTTAACTTATTCATTATTTAAGAAGCGTATAAAGTTCTTGTTTTTTTATATAGGTCAAAAGTCTACATTCTTCCTTCAGTTACAGCCGGTGGTCCAAGTCCTGAAACAGACCATCACACTTCCACCACCATGTTGGAATGATGTTAGATGTTATGAGACACACACCTCCCAATGCCGACCAAAAGAAATCACGTTGTTACGGCCGCCTGCCTCTGCTGCACAGCAGTTATTTCAGCACCTCGGACAGCTCCACGGTGCCCGGCATCGACTAACGAGGACGCTTGGAACCCGTGGGGAGAGGCTCTAACAAACAGACTGAACTGAGAGCTCGTGCCTGGAGTTGGAGCTCCCTGTGTGCTGCAGCAGGTGATTGATGCTGTAGATAAGTATTGGATTTGGTTTAGGCGAAGTCGTTTTGAGTGTGCTGCAGCTGACTTGCTCGGACTGTCTTGTGTAGTGTTGTTTCATTAGACCGCTCTGATGACTTTAGACCTTACAGGAGTAATATTGATGATTTGGATGAACTTCCTCATGTGTTTTAAGGAAGCTTAGTGTTGAATATGGGTAAAAATTACTCTCTTTGTGGTATTGGCTGATTATTAAGTAGATTCCATTTTTGTTGTCTGTAGAGAATAGTTTTGGGTAAAACCCCATTGTCTCCCAGTCAGGAAGTTTTAGTTCTGAGTGTTTCTGGTGAGCCTCAGCTCCTACCTCTTAGCTTGAGAGTTATTGTTGTTTCCCTCCAAAATAAAACCATTCTTTCTTTGACAAAATCTCTGACTCTTCACCTTTATGTTTGTGACCTAAACTCCTAGAGCAGTGCTTCCCAACTTGGGGTCCGGGACTCCCCAAGGGGGTCCCCACAAGATTGTCTGTGCTGAGGTTGCAAGTTTACAAAAATTATATTTGAAAAAATTACATTTATAAAATCCCAATAACATACCCAATAATATAATCACATTACTGTATAAGAGTTATAACTCTATATCTGTTCAAATCTTGTAATTAATCAATGTCGATGTGTGTATAGGGGTAAGAGTTGGGGTGGGGGGGCTGGCTGGTCTTGGACACAAGCAAGGGGGTCCTTGTGGAAAACTGTCCTAGAGGATCCACATCAGGGCCGTAACAGCTTCAATAGGAACTGAGTGATAACATTGATCAGGCTAAAAGATCTTTGCCTCATTCCAAAAGAACCCAGAATAAAATGAAATGGTCTAAAGGCCTTAATTGGTTGAAGTAAAGCTCCTTCTGAACATTTTGATGAATTTTGGGAAAATATTCCTTAAACTGACTGAAAGTGGAATTTTGTCGAGTCATCTGGTGTAAAACTAACGTTGAATTCCAAAACAAAGATTATTAGGTTAAAGCCCCCAGATGGTCACAGCAGATGGCTTCCCCTACTGAGGCAGGTTCCTACTGTTAAACAGGAGTTTTCCTCTCCACTGTCACTACATGCTTGCTGTAAAGCCTCTGACACAACAAGTCAGTGACTCAGTGCAATCTGCTGGGTTTCCTCACAAAACTAATTAGCATAATGAGCTGAACACTGATAATTGGACTGTTTACTTTGTAAAGTGACTCTTGGTGTGAATCTGCACTAGATGAGTAAACTGAATTGTTTCATTCGCTGTAACAACAAATAACAAATATCAACAAAACCAAAACAACATAGAGTAAAGTAAACATACCCTTACACATAACAAGCTTACACAAAGCATCACTTAGCTGGGATTTTCTTTATATTGAAATTAGGGGTGGGACTCGATTTAAAAAAATAATCTAATTCATTAGAGGCTTTGTAATTAATTCATCTTGATTAATCACATTTTAATCGTGCAAGAAAATTTGCCCTAAAAGCAAATTTTTAAATTAAAAATAATGAGACAGAAATCAAACATGATATTATTATTATTGTATACTCAAGTTCTTTTAATTTGTAAAAAAAAAGTTTTTTCTTGTTTTTCTTTTAGTAAAATACTTCATAGAATCTCTGAATTAAAAAAAGGAAGAAAAACAATCACTCTATAAGAATGTAAGGGTGGATTTTACAAAAAACCCAGAAAAATAAAGAAAATGAAGAAAAAATTCAACTACATTTGATTTTAATAATATCAGACATGCATTAGCATAACAACCAGAGCAATTTATTACAATATGGCTTTTATTAATGGCATAAGTAGAACTCCATAGTATCTCTACTGATAAATAAGGAAGAATACAAATAAACATTTATTTATTATATATCTTTGAATCTAAATTAAAAAGTATTTTTCAAAAGTGCATTTTGATTATATCCCAATCATTTTTGTCTGATTATGATTTTATTTATTTATTTTTGTTTATCCCAAATATGTAAGTTGGGCTTATAAAAGGATAAAAACAGAAGAAATCTGTACGGGCGGTAAATCCGTTTTCCACAGCTCAGCTCAGTGGGCTCATAGTGTCTTCTACAACCTTTACCACACAGCTCCAATGAAAGGTGAAAGACAGGGCCACAGAACAGCACGCCTGCATTAGTTTTGGTAGACTGAGTGCACAATGAAATGAGGATTAAAAACCTTGGAAAGGAGCCCAGAAACCATTCACACTGAGGCCAGCCTGCTTCTCTGGTATCACACACGAGCTGACCAGAAACGAGGCTGAGCAGCTTCTGCGTTAGGATGGAGAAAACACCAGGTCTCATCCCTTTAATAACGCCGTCTTTAAGGGAAATATGAAAAGCAGCAAACACGGTGCTGATACATTTGTTGACATCTGACAAATTAAAGTTGGAGTAAATAGAAGCGGAAATGAGTCAGGGACTTGTTTTCATCTGGCCTCGGCAGCAAATAGAACATAAACAGCTTCAATCTCCGTTTGAAAGAATGCTTTAAAACAAAAACTCCAAAGATGAAGGAATGCAGTCCGCTCCAAGTGAACTTTAAATAAGCAGCTAAAAAAAGCAGAAATGACACAGTGACAGATACATATGTAGCTGCCATTTCTCAGACTATGTGATTACCGCTCCATTACAAGTCCTGATTACATAAACGCTACGGAGCAGGAGAGTGAGAGACCATCCAGCTGTCAGAGCGGATCACATTTACATGAGCGGTAAAGGGTTGGTTAGCGAGTTAGGGAATCAGAAATATCCTCCTTCAGGACTGGAGTTCAACCAAACATCGCTGTATTTAACGCAATTTTAACATTAGGAGTTTAAAAACAGATGTGGACAAACGGTTGGACCGTCTACGAAAGAGCAAAAAAATACTAACACTAATATCAGAGATTGTTTTTTGACTTTAACAAGATAATGAAACAAGTCAGGACAAACGATGGTAGCCTTAGAGAAGACTGAAAATAACCTTACCAAGACAACTAATGAGCTGAAAGGTAGTCACAGTGCTGTTTGGTATCAGGGTGTGTACACCACTAAACATGGACCACAGAGAGCTGAAGACAGAGTTGTCTCAGGACACTATAAGGGCAATTGTTGACCAGCATGCTGAAGCTACAGGCTAGAAGACCATGTCCAAGGGGCTTTATGTTCCTGTGACAACAGTTGGACAGATCCATGGGACTATAGACAACCAGAACACAAGACAAATAGTAACCAAAGAGCCCAGAACACCTTCTAACTAGATCAGAGATCAAGGTTAATCAGCGTTAGATCACACCATCCATCCCTGTCTGAGTCAAAGTGGCCTCAATGGAAGACGACCAAGAAGGAACTGTTGAAAGATAATCATTAAATAACTGGAATTTGCCAGAGTCCATGTTAACGAGCCACAAGGCTTCTTGGGGAATGTCCTTCAGACCGATGAGACAAAACTAAAGATTTCTGGCTGAACACATCAGCCAGGATGAGAATTAGAACCTCCAAATCTGAGACCATGGTCTTGAGTTGGAAAATGCCTTCTCCAGGTCACGGATGAGGTCCTGCCTCAAGTGGAGGAGTTTAAGTATCTCAGGGTCTTGTTCACGAGTGAGGGAAAGATGGAGTGGGAGATCGATAGATTGGTGCTGCGTCTGCAGTGATGCAGGCGTTGTACCAGTCTGTTGTGGTGAAGAGAGAGCTGAGCCACAAGGTGAAGCTCTCGATATACCAATCGATCTACGTTCCTACCCTCACCTATGGTCACGAGCTTTGGGTAGTGACAGAAAGAATGAGATTGCAGATACAAGCTGCCGAAATGAGTTTTCTCCACAGGGCGTCTGGGTTCTCCCTTAGAGATAGGGTGAGAAGCTTGGTCGTCCAGGAGGGGTGTGGAGTAGACCCGCTGCTCCTCCACATCGAGAGGAGCCAGTTGAGGTGGCTCGGGCATCTGGTCAGGATGCTTCCTGGACGCCTCCCTGGTGAGGTTTTCTGGGCTCGTCCAACCAAAAAGAGACCTAAGGGAAAACCCAGGACACACTGGAGGCAGTTCTTGGCTGGCCAGGGAACACCTTGGGATTTGATGAGGAGCTGACCCAAGTGGCTGGGGAGAGGGAAGTCTGGGCCTCTCTGCTTAGGCTGCTGACCCCATGACCCGATCCCAGGTAAGCTGGAGGAAAATGGATGGATGGATGGATGGATGGATAGATGGATGGATGGATGGATGGATGGATGGATGGATGGATGGATGGATGGATGGATGGATGGATGGATGGAAGAACATCAGCTCTGTGGTCACAGATGTAAAAATGACACATAAAAAAGAACATTGTACCAAAGAAAACTTGATCTTTGTAACAGTTTATGGGTCCTCCAACACAATAATGACCCAAAAACACAACTAGAAACACCCAAAAATGGAACAGAACCAAAGATCTGACTTTTCTCACCTAGATCCTGTAGAGTTTCTGTGAAAGGAGCTAAAACAACCCTAAGCCGGAGACAGCTGGAGAAGATTCCTCATAAAAACGGGGCCAAAATACCTGTCAACAGGTTATTTTGGCGATCACTGTGGGCTTTTCTGTCTTTAACGGTAGCGTACCAATAATTTTATCCATGTCTCTGTAATATCCTGAAACACAGCTCAAAACATTTCCCTAAACTATCAGAATGTTTTGGTCTTTGTGAAACAGGCTGATTGAATACTAGATGTGATGCTTTCTGTTCTCAATCAGCTTACCTTTGAACCTTATCTCACCCCGAGTGTAAATGAAAATCTACATAGGGTTTCAAAGATTTGATAAGCTTCTCTCTCCGCTGTCGCCAGGCGAAATTATCACTGAATGACAGAAGTAGAGCTGAATGTACATCAGTGTCACAAAAAGGTAGATAAAAAGAAACGATGAGGTTAGAAAGAACTAGGTTTGAGACTCAAACGACTGACTGAAGAGCTGGGGTTCCTAACGAGGGGCTCGGATCTGTCAAGCCTCTCAAAAACCAAGCTCTGATCACGGAGGGAAGAAGGAGGACGGGAGGACAGGGTTGTCAAAAAAAGACAATGGACTCTTTAAGCGGGAGATGTGACATGCAAGTGAAGCTGGGAAATCTGGTCCGATGGTAACAAAACCTCAGGTTCCTCAGGTCAAAGAGGCGTCTAAGGTGGGATTCATAGAGCCAGTTTTAGATCTAATCTATAAAAGTAGATTTAAAGAAAAGAGACAACATCTTAGAGCCAAAACGTAGACCAGCTGTAAAGCACGGTGGTGGGAAGCTGATGCTTTGGGCATCTTTAGCAATTATCCCAAATTCATCAGCAAGTCTACAACAGAAAGGTAGAAAAGTGTTAAAAAGTGAGTAAAAAATGTACCACTGCTCCAAAGTTTAGGATCAATTTGAAATGTTCTTGTTTCCATGGGAACACACATGAAACGAGTTTAAATAAGAAATGTAGCAAAAGACAAGTACACACAGATGTTTCTGTTTTTAAAAAGGACAACTTTAGTGGAAGTGATAAATATTTTTAGCATAGCTCTCTAGACAAACCGTTGCAGTAAAAAAAGATGTTGATCTGCAGGTCGGTCTAGCCACGCTCCAGTTTAGCCTCAGCAGGTCTACCACTGGCTCGGCTAAGTGGAGGCCCGGCCAATCACAGCGCGCCTTGTAGATAGATGTTGGGTGGGCGTAGCACCATTGCAGCAGAGCTTCCACTGAGCCAAAACTACAAAGATGGCGGCAACTCTGGAATGTTTTAGAGAGCAGGTTCACTGAGAAACAATTTTTTACTTATTATTTTTGAAAATGATTCATTCTGAGTTTAACATGCAGGCTGAAGGTGAAAAAAGTCAAGTTAAAACTTATTTCTATGGCAACGGTCATGGTCCCAAAATGATAAAAGGTCCCCGGAAAAAATACATTACTGGATACTTCAACTACAAGCAGATGAGGCAAAAATACATGAAAAACAGGTTACAAAGAATAAAAGCAACAATAAAAATACAAAATTATAAAAAAGAATGAAAGCAACAAATGAAACCAGATAGGATAACAAATGCGTTTTTAGACGTGCTTTAAATATGGCCACAGTATCTACTGTCTTATTCTCTGAAGGTACTCTGTTCCATAAAACAGGGCCATCACAGCATATAATCTCCCACCCTTCGTTTTCTAC
Source organism: Aphyosemion australe (assembly GCA_006937985.1). NCBI lineage: Eukaryota > Metazoa > Chordata > Actinopteri > Cyprinodontiformes > Nothobranchiidae > Aphyosemion > Aphyosemion australe. The sequence continues at coordinate 836,062 of SSNS01000183.1, read as the reverse complement.
CTCTTTCTCCTGCATTAGCTTCTGATAAAAAAACAGACAGAAAAACGCTCGGTTCAGAAAATCCTGACAGATCTACGTCACACTGTCACTTAACATTCATGGACTCACCCATCTTGACTCACGACGGGGAAGGCTGTTGTTGGTTTAGCGTCCAGGAAACAGCAGAGAACGTCTCGGCTAGTAGAAGCTAACCGTTAGCTACTCCACCACACAGTTGAACTCCTCCAGGCTTGTGTTATTTGTGGAGATAAAACATCAATGTTGCAGAGCAAATGGAGTCAGTGGTAGAGTCATGTTGCTGTTAGCCAATCAGAGGAGAGATGTCCAACTATCAGGAAATAAGACTTCTAACCACTTAGCATTCTTCATCTCCTGATATTGCATTTTACTTCCTTTAACATAGAATGTGCTACTACTAGTTCACCTGTTGAATTAATTATAGATTCACTCAAATAAAGACAATAAAGTTTCTCTTACTAAGAAGAGCGTCTGACCTTTGACCTTAAACAGGTCATTCATGCTGGAAAACCCTCAATGTGGCTGAATTAAAACAATACATTACAAATAATTTAGCTGTCTTCCCTACAATTACTCTGCATTGATTCCATCTGTGCTGGAGACACAATGGCGCTACTGCCCTCAGGTCAGGCATTACTAATTCATGAATGTGTGCTGGAGATGTGATCACATGCTTCTCTTTGGTGAACTTTTGACCCTGACGCTGTCAGGATCATCAAATCATTCCATGGGAAATATTGTCAGAGTGGATCCATCACAGATTGTTTCTCTAGCTCTGGTAATTGTTTAGCTTTCAGGTAGAAGTTGGTGCGGTCTAATTGCTGAAAAACCGTGAGTTCAGCTTTAGTTTTGATGCATTTTGATGTTCGTTTTATATTTCTGCTAATTGTTGTGCTGCAAGAATTAACCAAACATGCATTTAATTAACCTGCTTTTGTTTCTGTTGTGGACAGTTTCAGTCACAAACAAACCCACGAGGAGAAAACATCTGAACACGTTCTGATCACTGCATCGTAAAGCAGGACAACAACGCCTTTTTGCATGCGATTTCCTGCCAATTACAAAGAAATCAGCACCGACACACTCTGGATCTCTCTTCCAAGTGGAGCCAGAGAGGGAAAAAATATATACATATAAATAAATAAATGGAAAAAACAAACTGATTCAGCAGAGATGAACCGGCTGCTATGGTAACAAGCCACGGCGGCTTTAATTGCAGCCTCCACCGACACACAACGGAGGTTCTATCACTTTGGGTAAATTCTGTTTGTTTCAACTGACATTTTTGAATTAAATATTTTTGACCTCAGTGTGTTAAACAGCCTAATTGACAGGGTAGAAATGGATCGTTAATGGCTGGATGAAAAAACAAACAAAGAAACAGAGGTATAGAACATAAAAAACAGGTCTGAACCATTAAAAAAGACCTTGAAAGCAGGAAAATAAGCTGAAAGATAAAGAAAAAAACTCAAACAAGATCGATGCAACACGATAACGTCTACATTCCCTTTAAGATTTACTACATAGAAGCCAAAGTTCATTCCATTCCAGTCTGGGATGTTCCTAACTGTGCCTTTTGGGTCAGTATCCCATTGGAAGACCCATGATCTGAGACTAAGACCAAGCTTTCTAACACTGAGCAGCACGTTTAGCTCAAGAACACTTTGATAGTATTGAGAATTCATTGAACCATGAACAGATTCAAGATCCAGATGCAGCTCCAAAACAGGACTGTGCCTGTTCCATGTCTCACAAGAACTCTAGTCTTCTTTTCTTTTGTGCTTCACTTCAACAGCTAAAGCTAAAGTGTCAAAGTCTCCAGTTTGGTCTCATTCTCTAAAGGACATTCTCCCAGAAGATTTGTAGCTGCATAGTTTGATCGGAAACTAATAAAAGTTCACCTCTAAACTCTTTGGAAGTTTTTCTGGGCTCGTCCAGGAGTTTTTCTACACTCCTTTGGACCTTTGGCTTCTAATTCATCTGTCCAACTCTAGTGACAGGAACATCAAGCTCCATGGAGACGGTCTTCCAGCCTTTACCTTTAACATGCTGGTCAATACTCATCTTTCTGTCCTCCTGAGACAACTCTGCCCTCAGCTTCCTGTGGTCCATGTTCAGTGGTGTACACACCCTGATACCAAACAGCACTGTGACTACCTTTCAGCCTTTGAACGTGTAGATGGGCTGATTACTTTAACTCTAGTTCAACATTTCTTATGGTCAGATCGTGTCCAATCTTGAAATACGTATAAAGTTTTTTTGTAATTCTGTGTAAGTTGTTAGTTGCTTTTTTCTTGGTTACAATAGAAGCAACTATTTAAATTATATAATTTGGGAAATTAAAACAATTATGAAGGTTTTCCTCTACTGTACAAATCTCTACTTCCAGAAGACATGTCTGACTAAACCTTACCAAGTTCTTACATAATTCTCCAGTGATACTTACGTGGAGCCTAAGCTAAAAAGATAGACCCTAGGGTCTTGGGATATGCTGAAATTGCATCGGACCTCAAAGGGTCTTTATGACATTCATCCAAAGGTTATACATTATCAAGCATTGCTATAGAACAGGCATGAGACATGACAAAGCCAGGCCAGCTAAATGTTTGATTTAGATGATCTCTGTCAGGTTTTTTTTTTAATGTAAATTGGTATTTTGGATTTTTTATTTTTTTTATTGATGCACCGGTAACACAAGTCCAATCCACTAACTGTTCCGTATTTTTTCCTAAACCTTTCTTCTGGATGTGAATTCAAGTTGGAACACTTCAAGAAACAAATGAAATGTTGAATCGGAATCATAGTATAGAGCACTGATCAAAACATAAGTTCTTGAAAAATTGACATATGTACCAATTGAGTGTTATTCTAACCAAAAATATTTATATATTTTCTTGCAATTCTGGGTCTCCAACTAGGCAAAAGTGAGATACTGAATGTAGTTTTTGTTGCCTTGGCCATTTCTACCCAAATATGACCCCCTAGATGACTGTTGACCATTAAAAACCCTAGTTTTACTTCAGATAAATGATCAAGAGTTGGTGATTTAAGGTTTTATTATACAAGGATCGACTCATGGAAAATAGGATACGCCTTTGTGAAATTTAGGTCAAACTGGTGAACTGGTCTCATGACATCAACTAGTGCTTTTGTTTTCCCACAATAAACATGTATCCCTTTCTCAAGCCTATCGAAGGTCCATGAAACATTGCTGGTGAGAACATCTCTGTCTCTCATGAGGTTTTGTTCTGTAAAAGAACACATGTGTTGGGGTTTCACGTATAGTATTTTGACTCTACTGTTGTCTCTGTAAACATGTATGACTAAACGCCTCAGCTTGATGCTTTTTTCCTGTCTTTCGACCGTTTCATAGAAACAAGATGTGGCAGCAATTCAGACTCGCAGCTATAATTAAATTATTCCCCTTTAAGGCAAGTGAGTAATAGGTGTATTCAAGTTTCCATCACTGCTTTTGTCCCAGAGTCGTCCAATGAAAAAAAACTCTCTGTTCAGAACACACAGCTATGCTTTTTTTTGTTTTTTTGAATTTTGAAGGTTACTTGTACATCATGTTGACTTGTGAAGCCAGAGTTTGTGCTATAGATTTACAGTCAAACATTGTGCGGATCACCCCCTGTTCCCATACAGTCTCTGTTCGATACATCGAGAAAACTCTCACAGTTGCCTCTGCCAATGGTTGTATTGACTTTCAGTCTGAACTCGACCAATCATTTTGTGTTCCTGACACATCTGCAGGACCATAACTGCACTATTTCAAGAAGATGCAAAGGAGAGAAATGTTTAAATCTACCACTTGAGGAGAAAAATGCTAGTAAGGCTTGTAGTTGGATTATGTCATAATTCAAATTCCTGCTCCTACATAATCAGACTAGAACAGCAATATGTAATTTCCATTTACCTGAACTGTCCCTGCCCTCTTTACTAAGTAAAATGCCCTTCAATAGCTCTGCCTTCTTTTGGGGGAAAAAATGGTGAGAAAAATCCTCTCAATTGCTCCACCTTCTTTTTGGGAAAATACATTCTAAGAAAAATCTTCCCAATAGCTGCGCCTTCTTTTGGGGAAAATTAATGCTAAAAAAATCACCTCAATAGCTCCGCCTTCTTTTGGGAGAAAATAAATGCAGAGAAAATCTCCCAATAGCTCTGTCTTCTTTTTGGGAAAATACATGCTAAGAAAATTCTTCCCAATAGCTCCACCTTCTTTTGGGGAAAAATAAATACAGAGAAAATCCCCCTAATAGCTCCGCCTTCTTTTTGGGGAAAATTAATGCAAAAAAAAGATCCCCTCAATAGCTCCACTTCCGTCTGGGGGAAAATACATGCTGAGACCCCCCCCCCCCCCCCCCCCCATAGCCCTGCCTAATTGGGGAAAATAAATGCTAAGAAAAATACCCCAAATAGCCCCGCCTCCTTTTGGAGAAAGTAAATGTTTTAGAAAAAACTTCATATTAATTAAAACAAATTGTTGATTATAACAAGCCTAAAAGTTGTTGCATCACTCTGCTTTTGTTTGTCAAAGTCTATGTTTTTGTTTAGCAAAGAGACTGGACATTTGCGATATTTCCCCAACACTTTTAAATTTTAATTCATGATCCTAAATATCATCAAAAAATGTTTTTCATTTAGGAAAAATAAGTCAAGCTGACATATTTATCAACTATATCCAAGTTACACGTAACCTCCCTAATGCACATATCCTGAGATTTTCATTCTTTGATTACTTCCATGTTTCACAATAAAGTTTTACGAATATTCTTTCAACTGGCATCAGGTGTTGATGTCTTGTGACTTTTTTTCCTTTATTGAGGGGAGTAAACCCTCCAGATGTGTAGCTCCACCCCACCCTCCTACCAATCAAGTGATAATTCCCTCCAATGTGTGAATCACCACAGTCTCCCAGCAGTCGTGCCCCGTGTTTTGAATGCCTTCCGCAGACATCGAGCCGAACATTTGGATGTGAAAACAGGCTTAACGCTGCTCCTGACCTTTCGGTAATTACCCCGTAGAGCATTTAACGCTCTGAAAACCTCCCGCCCTTGAGGTCTTGGGAGAAAATGCATCTCCCAAAGATGAAAATTCACATCTGGAGGGATTTGGCAAGTGTTTTCTCTTCAAATGGAGAAAATAAAAGGAGAAAATCAGCATGGTGGAGGGGTGGAGATCATCCCTGCTCTCTGATATGATGATTTACGAGAACAAAACACATTATAATGTATATTTTTGCAGAAATTCAGTTTTTAAATTCAAATTTAATTGAATATTGAATATCTTTTGTAAGAAGAGTCACAGAACTCCTTAAAGAAGGGTTTTCTCTGTCTCTTATGCAAAACATCTCTGTATCTCAAACCTGACAGCGTTTTGTTGCTCTCAACAGGCTCACCTTTCATTTCCCTATTATTTGCTCATTGATCAACAAGAAAAGAGTGACATTTAGTCTCGCTGGCTGATTTCAAAGTCTTTTTTTAAACAACAACCTAAATATCACCACCCAACCACAAGGTGATTGCAACTACGGCTGCTTAGTTGCATCCTGATGATGAGAGTGGCAGAATGAGAGGGGGAAATTGTAGGCAATTCCTGGGTACAACATCACAGCTTGATTGAACGTTATTGATCGACTTTAGCCTTTTTTTTTCTTCTCGGGATTATCTGAGATGTGAGATTCCTTTGAGCTCTATAATTATCTCAAACACAAGTCATAACTGCGGCTCCAGCATGTCGATATCAGAGTTATCTTATTCAGACCAACACCATCAGGATAACAAGCGAGCAGAAGAAAATTGGAAAATAAAAGCATCAAGTTTGAACCTTTTGACTTGTGGATTCTAACACACAAGGATGGTGGTTTTCAAAGAAGAACTCTTAGAAAAGTAAAGATGGCTACAGAGTAGATGGAAGGATCCATCTGGGTACTGGTCCTCACTAAGAGCTGATTGATCCCTCTGTCATTGGCTTTTTTAACTTTATCAATAATAAGTTTGCATCCTTTTGAAAATAAAACTATAAATAGAATACATTTTAATTAAAAAGGTACTTAAAGGTGCATGTTGTAAGAATGACATCCTGTGGTCAAATATGGTAACTGCAGTCCAGTTTTTAAGCAAAAATATCACTTTCTCACTGCTGTTCTGTGAGTTTAATGGCTGTTGCCAGTTACGGATCAGCACCAGAAGATTCTAGACGATAAGCAAAGACGAATCAATAAGTAGATAAATAAACCACCAAATAGTTCCCGAGCGCGGCCACTGCTGCAGACGACCGCTCCCCACAGAGATGGGTCAAATGCACAGATGTAATTTTAACCACTGTGTTATGATGACTAATAGGACTTTAAATCCATATCTGGTGCTAGCACTCTTGGGTGTATTACGTTAGGGAACACTTAACACTTATTACAGTAATATGTCTCCAGCATTACAGGAAGTGTAGGTATTGGCCGTATTGGTGTTAGCTTGAAGTTATAGTTCACAATGACTAATTAAAGAAGGTAAAACACCATGATTTGATCATTTTTCACTTCACACATACATTTCACTGTAATATTGAGTTGTTGGTAATTGAAAAAGTAGCTTGAGATATTTTTAGAGCTGACTATTTGCTTCAAATTCACCGTTGGCATTGTTAGCTTAACGTTAGCTCAACGTTAGCCTCTAGCCTGCGTCACCCGATATTAGAGTAAAACAAAAGATGCCGTGGCTTCTTGGGGGTACAATAAATAACTTCTGGGTCACTCCTGTTTACTGGCTTTGGTTCTTTAAACAACTGAAGTTTTTACCTGCAGGTGTCGAATTACAAATGCCTGTCCTGCTGCGTTAGCTTTGCTAACTCACAGACTGTAAACACTACATGCCACTTTTGTTTTTTTCAAAAGGAGAAAAACTAACAACCCCCCACCAGCTGTCAATGAAATCTGTTTCAATGTCACCTCCCTTCCAACATGATTGAGACATTAGACTGTTTTGTGATTATTTTACTGCAGAATTCTTACATATTGCTCCTTTAAAGGTGAAAAACATGTATTTTCAATTTAGGAAAAGTGAGTGGAATTTTAAAATTCCCTACTAGATTACTACATTTTGATTTTATGTTTTAGTCAAAAATATTAAAATTTCATGTGTAACACACTTATCCCATCATTTCCAAAGGCAATCTCACCCCCCAACCCCCCCAAAATAGAGAAATCCAACATTGACCACTGATTTCTAATATAAAGCTTCCTCTTTTTCCTCTTTTTAGATGTTTTCCTACTTTTCAATGGTAAATTTATTAATTAGCCATTAACTGAAACTAGGTGTGTTGAAGACGAAAATACTCTAAAACATAAAAGGACTGTAAAAGGTTGGAAGGATTGGGTAATACTAAACTACAAGATGACTGTACCTGTTTATAGAGATTATTAATGGTGGATTTTCTAAGTCGGTGGACCTAAACTGGGTTGTGGTTGGCAAAACTTTAGAAAGGAACATTTAAGAATATGTTTTGTTAATTGACAGTCTATATGTTTAGTAAACATGACTATTCTGTCACAAGGTGATGCCTAAATCAGTGGTTTAGTTGTATTTTCTATAGTTGTCCTGCGTGTCAAAAACATTCATGGGAAACATTAAGAAAGTCTGCATTCAACGAGCTTTACGTCATCACTGGACTTATATATTTATATATAGCGCATGAACATCAGATTAGCAGCATCACATCACCAAGCTGAGCCCCATGCAGTTCGTCCTCGGTATGCATCCGTATTCATAATCCAATTAGCTTAGACTCCATGATAAGTTTTTTTTTTCTCCCCTCCTCAGCCAAATAAGATTTATCCTGTTTGGAGGATTAAATCTGAGTCTAAGTGTTTGGCCTACGAGGACTGAGCTCATGTGGACCCAGAATAGTTTGTTATTGTTCATTTTCTTTAGTGGAAACGAGATACTGAAGCGTGACTAAGCACCCCTCCCCCCACCTGCTGTGTGAGAGCATACACATGTTGAATATGATGCATGTGGGAGGTGCTCCCAGGACACACACACACATCATCTGGCCATTTAGTGAGAATGACTGATGTCCTCTAGGCTCAGCCACATGACCCCACATCTCCCCATCCCAACCGTCCTCTGTTTGCTTTGCACACACTGGGGACTCGTACCGACAATCAGCTCAAACACATCACTTGCATGCTTTGATTTTACTCCCTCCCCCCCACCATGTGCCACTTTGAAAGTTGGCAGAGAAAATATTCATTAGTCCTTGCAACCACCCGTCCTTGAAACTCCGGCTGGACAAACATGAACGTCTGATGTGACGTCTGACACGAGGACACATACAGCTCCACCGTCCATGAGGTGGACTAACTGCTCATATTTTAGTTAAAGTCCGAGTATGATTGTGAAGAAATGCAGCTTTGGTCTAAAAGACGAACATTCCCTCATGTATAACCTTACAGATGTACATATCCGTACTGGACCCTTAAGGGGGTAACTCTGCTTGGTACGTAGCTATTACTTACCCAGTACGACCTTCATTGCCTCGTACCAACCCTCTACATCATGCCCTATATACAAACAACAACCTAGTTTGTACTGTGAAATCAGTGTTTGTATTTAGGGTTAGGAACCCTAGGGTTCCTAGCCCTAACCCCAGGGTTCCTAACTCTAACCCTAGGGTTCCTAGCCCTAAAACTAACCCTAGGGTTCCTAGCCCTAACCCTAGGGTTCCTAACCCTAAGGTTTCTAGCCCTAACACTAACCCTAAGGTTGCTAGCCCTAACCCTAACCATAGGGTTCCTAACCCTAACCTTAGGGTTCATAGCCCTAACAATAACCCTAGGGTTCCTAACACTAACCCTAGGGTTCCTAGCCCTAACACTAACCCTAGGGTTGCTAGCCCTAACACTAACCCTGGGGTTCCTAACTTTAACCCTAAGGTTTCCAGTACATAAAATATATGTACCCCTGAAAATACCAAGTAAACCACAGATTACTCAAACCATGGATTCTCTTTTGACAATTTGCATGGACATTTTTTTTCAACAATACATAAGAGATCATCACTGATTGGCTGCCTGTTGCCATGGATTCTTTCAAACATTCTGATTGATCTCATCACTGGATGCCTTATGGAGGTTATTTGGCTAGTTTAAAGCAATGTTTCCGATGTTTTCCGGTGTTTTGTAGTAATTTCTAATAATTCCTAATCATTATATTGATTTTTTTAATTATTCCAACATATCATAATTGTAGTATTTAACCATTACTTTAGGTTGGAAGAAGTAGGAAGCCAAACTATAAGAGAAGGAGAATAAACTAAGATTGAATAAGTGATTAATGTTGACGGTGAGGAATCTGTGGAGCCTGGAGCTGCTGCTGTTATGGTTACAGCGTCTGAAGAGGACAGTGATGACTCTGATGATGATTCAGATTGTGAGAGCTTTGATGAAAAGGTCTTTGAGACCAACTGTATATGAGAGCTACTGTACTTCTGATTTTAGTGTCTCTTTAGAACAAAGCTTTACAGTGAAGTACGACAGTTTCAACTGTAATCTGATTACAATTATTCATTGCTAATGTGATCTAAAACCACTTGTGTTTTTATTGTACCTATAAAATCCTTATCCGCCACGTTTAAAGTCCATTGTAAAATATGCAAATGTCAGAGGTCATTATAATACCCGCTCTGTTAAATTGACGGAGCACGTCAAGTCATTTTAAAAAATGTCCTGCATGAGACACTCCAACATTGACCAATTTGGCAGGCAGAGCTCAAAAATGTCCGTGAACACAGACTATGAAATGGCTGTTATACACAAAAATATTAGATGGTTGTTTTTATTTTGCAGAATATGAATGTTTAATTAGCCTCAGAAAAAGGTTTTTTTTTACTTTTTTACTTGATATAATCAAGTAAATTATTAATTTTGACTTTTAGGCAGGGTATTTTAGTTTTAGATTTTAAAAATAAAATATCCTGCAATCAAATGCAAACAGAAAAATAGTAGACATGAAATATTTAACATTAAAACTTTTATTCTTGATACGGGCTGTTAGGTCCCTGTACGACCAGTGTCAGAGCTTGGTCCGCATTGCCGGCAGTAAGTCGGGCTCGTTTCCGGTGAGAGTTGGACTCCGCCAAGGCTGCCCTTTGTCACCGATTCTGTTCATAACTTTTATGGACAGAATTTCTAGGTGCAGCCAAGGTGGTGAGGGGATCCGTTTTGGTGGCCTAAGGATCAGGTCTCTGCTTTTTGCAGATGATGTGGTCCTGTTGGCTTCGTCAGAACGTGATCTCTGGCTTTCGCTGGAGCAGTTCGCAGCCGGGTGTGAAGCAGCTGGGATGAGAATCAGCTCCTCTAAATCCGAGACCATGGTCTTGAGTCGGAAAAGGGTAGAATGCCTTCTCCAGGTCAGGGACGAGGTCCTGCCCCAAGTGGAGGAGTTTAAGTATCTCGGGGTCTTGTTCACGAGTGAGGGAAGGGTGGAGCGTGAGATCGATAGGCGGATTGGTGCTGCATCTGCAGTGATGGGGGCGTTGTACCGGTCTGTCGTGGTGAAGAGAGAGCTGAGTCGAAAGGCGAAGCTCTCAATTTACCGGTCGATCTACGTTCCTACCCTCACCTATGGTCACGAG